>CM063169.1:1065000-1617500 GCA_031835075.1 Saguinus oedipus | reverse complement strand
CTTGCATGTACCCCCCCCACACACACACATGCATGCAGGCATGCGGGCACTCAGTTACACAGATGCACAGACATGCAGGCACTCCCACATAGACACACCCACACAGATGCATGCAGGCATGCACATGCACACACCATACTCACATGCAAACACCGCACATACCTACACACATGTACAGATGTACAAAGACACGGGCGCTCACACACACAGACACACCCATGTACAGATGTACAAAGATGTGGGCAACCACACACACAGACACACCCATGTGGGTGTGTACACACATGTACAGATGCATGCAGGCATGCACATGCACACACACACATGCACAGTACACACACACTCACACAGACACACAAGCATCTGCCATGAGGGATCAGCCCCCAGGATCCAAACACCTTCCATTAGGCCCTACCTCCAGCACTGGGGATTACAATTCAACATGAGATGTGGGCGGGGTCAAACATCCAAACGATATCTCACACACACAGGCACACAGATGCAGAGGCTGTCATGCACTTACATACACAGATGTGCACTTGTATAGCCGCACACACATGCACACACAGAGACATGCAGGCACTCATGCACTTACATACACATGTGCACATGTACAACTACATACACAGGCTCTCATGCAGTTACATAGATGTGCATATGTATAACCACACACACAGGCTCTCATGGTCTTACACAGATGTGCACATGTGTAACCACACACACAGACATGCAGGTGCTCATGCACTTACATACACAGATGTGGGCATGTGTAACCACACATACAGACACGCAGGCGCTCATGCACTTACACAGATGTGGGCATGTGTAACCACACACACACAGACACGCAGGCGCTCGTGCACTTACACAGATGTGGGCATGTGTAACCACACACACAGACACGCAGGTGCTCGTGCACTTACACAGATGTGGGCATGTGTAACCACACACACACACAGACACAGACACACAGGTGCTCGTGCACTTACACAGATGTGGGCATGTGTAACCACACACACACACAGACACACACAGGCGCTCGTGCACTTACACAGATGTGGGCATGTGTAACCACACACACACAGACACGCAGGCGCTCATGCACTTACACAGATGTGGGCATGTGTAACCACACACACACACAGACACAGACACACAGGTGCTCGTGCACTTACACAGATGTGGGCATGTGTAACCACACACACACACAGACACACACAGGCGCTCGTGCACTTACACAGATGTGGGCATGTGTAACCACACACACAGACACGCAGGCGCTCGTGCACTTACACAGATGTGCACATGTGTAACCACACACACAGACACGCAGGCGCTCGTGCACTTACACAGATGTGGGCATGTGTAACCACACACACAGGCACGCAGGTGCTCGTGCACTTACACAGATGTGCACATGTGTAACCACACACAGACACGCAGGTGCTCGTGCACTTACACAGATGTGGGCATGTGTAACCACACACACAGACACACAGGCGCTCGTGCACTTACACAGATGTGCTCATGTGTAACCACACACAGACACGCAGGCGCTCGTGCACTTACACAGATGTGGGCATGTGTAACCACACACAGACACGCAGGCGCTCGTGCACTTACACAGATGTGGGCATGTGTAACCACACACACAGACACGCAGGCGCTCGTGCACTTACACAGATGTGGGCATGTGTAACCATACACACAGACACACAGACACACAGGCGCTCGTGCACTTACACAGATGTGGGCATGTGTAACCACACACACACAGACACGCAGGCGCTCGTGCACTTACACAGATGTGGGCATGTGTAACCACACACACACAGACACGCAGGCGCTCGTGCACTTACACAGATGTGGGCATGTGTAACCACACACACAGACACGCAGGCGCTCGTGCACTTACACAGATGTGGGCATGTGTAACCACACACACACACAGACACGCAGGTGCTCGTGCACTTACACAGATGTGGGCATGTGTAACCACACACACACACAGACATGCAGGTGCTCATGCACTTACACAGATGTGGGCATGTGTAACCACACACACACAGACACGCAGGCACTCGTGCACTTACACAGATGTGGGCCTGTGTAACCACACACACACACAGACACAGACACACAGGCGCTCGTGCACTTACACAGATGTGGGCATGTGTAACCACACACACACAGACACGCAGGCGCTCGTGCACTTACACAGATGTGGGCATGTGTAACCACACACACACAGACACGCAGGCGCTCGTGCACTTACACAGATGTGGGCATGTGTAACCACACACACACACAGACACGCAGGCGCTCGTGCACTTACACAGATGTGGGCATGTGTAACCACACACACACAGACATGAAGGTGCTCGTGCACTTACACAGATGTGGGCATGTGTAACCACACACACACAGACACGCAGGCACTCGTGCACTTACACAGATGTGGGCCTGTGTAACCACACACACACACAGACACAGACACACAGGCGCTCGTGCACTTACACAGATGTGGGCATGTGTAACCACACACACACAGACACGCAGGTGCTCGTGCACTTACACAGATGTGCTCATGTGTAACCACACACACACAGACACGCAGCTGCTCGTGCACTTACACAGATGTGGGCATGTGTAACCACACACACAGACACGCAGGCGCTCCTGCACTTACACAGATGTGGGCATGTGTAACCGCACACACACAGACACGCAGGCACTCGTGCACTTACACAGATGTGGGCATGTGTAACCACACACACAGACACAGACACACAGGCGCTCGTGCACTTACACAGATGTGGGCATGTGTAACCACACACACACACAGACACGCAGGCGCTCGTGCACTTACACAGATGTGGGCATGTGTAACCACACACACACAGACACACGGGCGCTCGTGCACTTACACAGATGTGCTCATGTGTAACCACACACACACAGACACACAGCTGCTCGTGCACTTACACAGATGTGGGCATGTGTAACCACACACACACAGACACGCAGGCGCTCGTGCACTTACACAGATGTGGGCATGTGTAACCACACACACACAGACACGCAGGCGCTCGTGCACTTACACAGATGTGGGCATGTGTAACCACACACACACACAGACACGCAGGTGCTCGTGCACTTACACAGATGTGGGCATGTGTAACCACACACACACAGACACACGGGTGCTCGTGCACTTACACAGATGTGCTCATGTGTAACCACACACACACAGACACACAGCTGCTCGTGCACTTACACAGATGTGGGCATGTGTAACCACACACACACAGACACGCAGGCGCTCCTGCACTTACACAGATGTGGGCATGTGTAACCACACACACACAGACACGCAGGCACTCGTGCACTTACACAGATGTGGGCATGTGTAACCACACACACACAGACACGCAGGCGCTCGTGCACTTACACAGATGTGGGCATGTGTAACCACACACACACAGACACGCAGGCGCTCGTGCACTTACACAGATGTGGGCATGTGTAACCACACACACACACAGACACGCAGGTGCTCGTGCACTTACACAGATGTGGGCATGTGTAACCACACACACACAGACACACGGGTGCTCGTGCACTTACACAGATGTGCTCATGTGTAACCACACACACAGACACACAGCTGCTCGTGCACTTACACAGATGTGGGCATGTGTAACCACACACACACAGACACGCAGGCGCTCCTGCACTTACACAGATGTGGGCATGTGTAACCACACACACACAGACACGCAGGCACTCGTGCACTTACACAGATGTGGGCATGTGTAACCACACACACACAGACACGCAGGCGCTCGTGCACTTACACAGATGTGGGCATGTGTAACCACACACACAGACACGCAGGCGCTCGTGCACTTACACAGATGTGGGCATGTGTAACCACACACACACACAGACACGCAGGCGCTCGTGCACTTACACAGATGTGGGCATGTGTAACCACACACACACACACAGACACGCAGGCGCTCGTGCACTTACACAGATGTGGGCATGTGTAACCACACACACACAGACACGCAGGCGCTCCTGCACTTACACAGATGTGGGCATGTGTAACCACACACACACAGACACGCAGGCACTCGTGCACTTACACAGATGTGGGCATGTGTAACCACACACACACAGACACGCAGGCGCTCGTGCACTTACACAGATGTGGGCATGTGTAACCACACACACAGACACGCAGGCGCTCGTGCACTTACACAGATGTGGGCATGTGTAACCACACACACACACAGACACGCAGGCGCTCGTGCACTTACACAGATGTGGGCATGTGTAACCACACACACACACACAGACACGCAGGCGCTCGTGCACTTACACAGATGTGGGCATGTGTAACCACACACACACACACACAGACACGCAGGCGCTCCTGCACTTACACAGATGTGGGCATGTGTAACCACACACACACACACACAGACACGCAGGCGCTCGTGCACTTACACAGATGTGGGCATGTGTAACCACACACACACACAGACACGCAGGTGCTCGTGCACTTACACAGATGTGGGCATGTGTAACCACACACACACAGACACACGGGCGCTCGTGCACTTACACAGATGTGCTCATGTGTAACCACACACACAGACACACAGCTGCTCGTGCACTTACACAGATGTGGGCATGTGTAACCACACACACACAGACACGCAGGCGCTCCTGCACTTACACAGATGTGGGCATGTGTAACCACACACACACAGACACGCAGGCACTCGTGCACTTACACAGATGTGGGCATGTGTAACCACACACACACAGACACGCAGGCGCTCGTGCACTTACACAGATGTGGGCATGTGTAACCACACACACAGACACGCAGGCACTCGTGCACTTACACAGATGTGGGCATGTGTAACCACACACACACACAGACACGCAGGCGCTCGTGCACTTACACAGATGTGGGCATGTGTAACCACACACACACACACAGACACGCAGGCGCTCGTGCACTTACACAGATGTGGGCATGTGTAACCACACACACACACACACAGACACGCAGGCGCTCCTGCACTTACACAGATGTGGGCATGTGTAACCACACACACACACACACACAGACACGCAGGCGCTCGTGCACTTACACAGATGTGGGCATGTGTAACCACACACACACACAGGCGCTCGTGCACTTACACAGATGTGGGCATGTGTAACCACACACACAGACACGCAGGCGCTCCTGCACTTACACAGATGTGGGCATGTGTAACCACACACACACACACACACAGACACGCAGGCGCTCCTGCACTTACACAGATGTGGGCATGTGTAACCACACACACAGACACGCAGGCACTCCTGCACTTACACAGATGTGGGCATGTGTAACCACACACACACAGACACACAGGCGCTCGTGCACTTACACAGATATGGGCATGTGTAACCACACACACACACAGACACACAGGCGCTCGTGCACTTAGATGTGGGCATGTGTAACCACACACACACAGACACACAGACACGCAGGCGCTCGTGCACTTACACAGATGTGGGCATGTGTAACCACACACACACACAGACACGCAGGCGCTCGTGCACTTACACAGATGTGCTCATGTGTAACCACACACACACACACACAGACACGCAGGCGCTCCTGCACTTACACAGATGTGGGCATGTGTAACCACACACACGCACAGGTGCGTGCATACCCCCACAGACCTGCACATGTACACACCACATGCATGCACAGTTTCTGTAGACCGTATGAGGAGGGTGAGTGTGGACAGAACAGAAACACAAGTGGAATCATTAGGCGGCCAGTCACGAGGGGCGTCCTCCTATCTCACTGATTCTAAGACGGACGCCCACATCCAGCCTGGTTTGTTGTGCCCTGTGGTGATCTGAGCGCCCGTCCTGCTGTCTGAGCCGGCGAGCAGCTGGACCCAGCCCTTGGATTAGCCCTGCTTCTCGCTGAGGGTTTGATTTCCTACTGAACGTTGAATTGGCTTTGGATATAAAGACAGGAAGTATCTGGGCGTGTGTGAGTGTGCCAAATAGTTACATTAAAAAGTGAGGCTTCCGCTTCACCTCATGCTTCCCTCTCCCCAGCTGGCTACGGAGCTGCATTTGAGGACACCAAGGCTGATCATCCACAGTGGTGGGACAGCACGGGACCCGCCGCCTCGCAGCCTGCTTCTTCTGTTCAGGGCATGTCGTGGCATCCCTCTACCTTGGCACCCTTTGCTGCCGCCTTTTACTTTATATTTTTGGTTTTTTTTAATGTTGAGACCAGGTCTTGCTCTGTCGCCCAGGCTGGAGTGCAGAGGCAGGATCTCAGCTCACTGCAGCCTCGACCTCCTGGGCCCAGGGTGATCCTCCTGCCTCAGACTCCTGAGTAGCTGGGCCTGCAGGCATGAGCCATCACACCCGGTTAATTTGGGTAGTTTTTGTAGAAATGGGGTCTCACCAAGTGGCCCAGGCTGGTCTGGGTTCAAGCAATCCATCCACGTTGGCCTCTGAAGTGCTGGGATTACAGGTGTGAGCCACCACACCTGGCTGTGCCTTCTTTTTAAAGGCTGACTGGCCCCGTGACCTAAGTGGACCCAGTGTGTGAACAGCCTGTTTGTGGGCATTTCGTGGTCCCCATGGTTTCCCTGTCAGGGTCACTGCTGTAAAGAGTAGCCGTGTGGCTGGTTTCTGTGTTCTGTCTGTGAGATTATACCGTGTTTCTGGCAGTTCTCAAATGCTCTGGCCGGGTGATTCCCTCCAACCCCAACCCCAAAGATTTGGCAGTTCCAGGGCCCCCCTTGTCTGCCAGCCTTGTCTGGCCTGAGGCCGTGCTTGCCCCAGTCACCCTGCACCGTCTGCAGCCCTGAGAGGAAGCTCTGCCACCCAGCAGCCTCGTCGGGAGGAACCAGGCGACACCGCGTGGCCCGGGTGTCTGCACTGCCCTGGGTGTGAGGCCACTTCTCGGGGTGCTGTCCATCTCCAATCCGCTTTTTCTTCAAGAGCGGGTGGGCCCTCTCTTGGGCACGGAGGCTCTGCTCCTGGTCCTGCCTGTGCCCCTCCACACCCCGTCCTCCTGTCCCCTGGCTGGGGGGCCAGGGAGGCAGCCAGATGTAAGGCCCAATGGAGACCAAGGGAGGTTCTTGCCCAGGCAGCGGGTGGACCCTGCATCCCGGGCCCCAAGGGCTGGTCTCTCCCCGGCTTAAAACTCCTGAGCTAGAGGAGCTGGACAGACACCCTCAGGGTGAGATGGGCCCAGGACTGAGGGATCTTCCCAAAGGCAACTGTCCCCCCACCCCCAGCCCCCCGAGATTTTACAAGACAGGAGAGCCTGGATGAGTGCATGAATGCAGAGGCTGCATATGCCCTCCAGAGGGACCCTGGAAGACCCCGCGCCTTCCCCACGCGCAGGATGCCTGGGCCAGGCTGGGGGCATCGTGCCCCACGCGCCTACACCGGAGGGCGGGAGCAGGAGGAAGAGCAGGTCCCCCGTGAAGCCCCACGTGCAGCCCCCCGCAGACCTCACCATTCCCGCCAGGAACACTTGCGATGTTCACTTGCAACCACACGAGGGCGCCGCTGGGCAACCGCGGCGTTTGGAAACATTTCAGATCTGGAGGCTTCTCTGTGACTGACGCTGTGTTTCACGTTTCAATGTTGTGTCCGGCTGTGACTACCACGTAGCGCATTCATGAATCGTGCATATTCTCCTCTAAGCTCGTCTGCAAACCGTAATAAATGACCCTACTCAGGTAGGAGTCCTGACAGGGAGGTTTTCGATATTTACAAACCATGGAGTTATTTCCCACTGGCCACAGACTTCCCTGGTGGGAAGCCACGTCCCGTGGCCTCGCCCAGCTATGCAGTCCGGTTGCCGTTTTCCTCCTCATGCCCCCTCGCAATGCGCAGCTCTGGGTGTCTGTCTCCCCTCCCCTAACCCCCTCTGTGGCTCCTTCACCTGCTGCCTTTTCCTTCCGTCAGGATGCAGCTCCACCCCCCCCCCCGCACCAGGCAGCTTCGTGGCCAGCCACCTCCGTGGATTCAGGTTGGCACAGCTCCTGCGGGCAGCTCCTGTGTTATCTGCCCCCCGCCTGAGGCTCCTTGGAGGACAGGGATTCAAGGTCCTACTGTGGTGTGAGCGATCCGTGCACCCCAGAGTTTACAGGTAGCCTCGGGGCTCAGACCCCAGTGCCCCACTTGTGAGCTGTCTGGCCCTGGATATGTGGTTCACTTCTGTGTTCCTCAGTTTCTGCACGTTGACAATGGCTGAGACCCCTTCGGTGGTGGGTCTGTGTGACAGGCGGTGGTGCAGCAGGGGCTTGAGGGGTGTTTGACTGGGCAGGTGGAGGATGGCTTCCGGTCAGGGTTTGGCGTCACAAACGACACTCCTGGGGTCACATTAGTGGGTTTTGCTATTATGGAGACACCTGTGTCTGTGACTTCAGGGCCCACTGCCCATGCCCAGAGGCTCCGCGGTCCCCCAGACCCAGTCTTATTCTGGGTGCACAGGCGGGCTGGTGCTGCAGAAGCTTGCAGAGGCGTCTTTGGAAGGAGAACGACTTCACCGTTCTCTGTACATTACGTCATAGATCTTCCTTTCTTTTGTACAGAACTTAGCTTAGACTGGTTTGCTTTTCACAGCCAGAGTCCTAAGACAATTAAGTGGTGCTTTTCTTTTGCTATTTCTTTATGAATGTGTTGGGTTTTAGGAATCACAGATGTGCTGGCGTAACCAAGGCCGTGCCTCTGCCTCTGAGCTCTGGGAGGCCTTCTACAAGCTTTGCTTGAGACGCCAGCTGCCCACAGGTTACTGGGCATGGAGGGCAGGAAAATAAAGCAGGCCAGGGCATCAGGCAGGGCTGATGCCATGAGGGCGACTGCAGTGGTGGGAGCAGGTGCAGGTGGGTGATGGCAGCAGCCACCGGAGAAGGACGTGCTGTCCCTGACCCGCACCCCCGGGAGTGCCCGTGTCACAGAGTCCGGTCCTCACCCCGGGAGTGCCCGTGTCACAGAGTCCTGTCCTCACCCCGGGAGTGCCCTGTCACAGAGTCCTGTCCTCACCCCGGGAGTGCCCGTGTCACTGAGTCCGGTCCTCACCCCGGGAGTGCCCGTGTCACAGAGTCCTGTCCTCACCCCGGGAGTGCCCTGTCACAGAGTCCTGTCCTCACCCCGGGAGTGCCCGTGTCACAGAGTCCAGTCCTCACCCCGGGAGTGCCCGTGTCACAGAGTCCGGTCCTCACCCCGGGAGTGCCCGTGTCACAGAGTCCGGTCCTCACCCCGGGAGTGCCCGTGTCACAGAGTCCGGTCCTCACCCCAGGAGCCCTCTGAGCTCACGCCTTTCTCATCCAGGCATCCGCGATGTTACTCCCCTTGTGTTCCTCTTGGCTTCTGGCTGCTGCAGGCGGGCGGCCCCCACACCCCTCCACCAGATCCTGACTCTCAGAGGACCCCCATATCTATTTGTGTTATTCTCATCCGGTCCATGGGGTTCAGATACCAAGGAGAACTTTAACCAACCGTGAGTTCCAGGCCCCACTCTGGAATCACCACATCAGAATATCCAGGGTGGCCTGGGACGACCTGTGCTTTAGCAAGCTCCCAATGTTTCTCTTGCTGAGCCCCTAAGTGTGGAAGGTGGAGGGCAGGGTTGAGCTAGACGGTGAAGAACAGAAATTCTGGGGAAGTAGGGAACTGTAACCAAAGATGAAACCACCTCTTCCCAGCGGCACCCTTTGTAGGAACCTTGAAGAGGTGGCTGCACGTCGGCAAGGCATGGGGTCAGAGACTCAGGTCAGACCAATCTGCTTCAGAGCCAGGATACCCCTTTCCACCTGAGTTACATTTGTCCTCATTCATGTAAATGTTTCTATTGGATGGAAACAGTTTAAAACCCACTATCTGACTTCTGTTCTGGCTGTAATAGAGTATTTTTTAACCAACTGATATTTCTACCAAGAGCCAGTGTAAAACCTGGGTAAAATTTTATTTAAAAATCTGTTGGAGGGATTGAGAGGCTCCAAAGGCAGCCAGGACGTGGGGAGCCAGATTCTGGAATTTCACAGACGTGAGCTCCACTTTCTGCATTTAATGGTGAAATATTGAACACTTTGCCCCAGAGATCAGGGACACTGTTCCCATTTTTATTCAGGATTGTGCTTGGAGGTACCAGGCAGACAAGAAGACAAGAAAATAAGATAAAAGCCTTAAGGATTGAAACAGTAAGAAACACAGATATTCATTATTTGTAGACAATGTGTTATGTATGAAGAAAACCCAAATTAAGTAACAAACTCTTAAGCTGAGTCATTGAGCAAGGTCAATGGCTAGGGGCCAACATACTAAACTTAATTGTATTTTAGTATTTTTACATATACCAACAAGGTACAATTAGAAAATGAAGTCTATAGATATCACTTATAATGACATCAAAATTGAGTACATAGGAATAAAATCATATCTAATAAGAGATGTGCAAGACTTCTAAGCAGAAACTGCAAAATGTTATTGAAAGAAATTAAAGTAGCACGAATAAATGGAGGAATATTTTAGTTCACAGATTAGAAGACAATTAGTATTATAACAATGTCAGTTCTCCCTAAATAGACATACAGATTGAATGCGATTCCCAAATGAAATTCCAGCAGGTTTTTCATTTAGGTGTGAACATTGAACATTTATAAGAAAATGTAAGGGGTGAGGAACAGTCAACCCTATCAAGACATATTATTAAAGTGACAGTGATTAACACAGATGGTGTGAACAGAAGAGCAGCAGTGCAGAATATAGAATCCAGACATAGACATCTGCAGTCTCTCCATTTATTTCAAAAGTGATACTGTAACACAGGGGCAGGGGGGAAAGAATGTCCTCAGTAAGAGGAGTGCATGTGATTGGCTGTTCGTGTGGGAAATTATGAATGCTGATCCCTGCCTCACACCACATGCAAAAGTTAATTCCAGATAGATCACAGGTGTAAATGTGAACTCTAAAGTAGTATAGCCTCTATTCTAGACAAACATAGGAAAATGCCTACCTCAGAGCAAGAAAAGATTTCTTATACAAGGTTTAAAAAGCAGTTATCAAAGCAATTATCAGAAAGGAAATGGTCAGTAAATTGGGCTACATTAAAGTTAAGTGACTCTTTTCATCAAAATGCACCATGAAGAGATTGACACAGAAAGCCAGCAGATGTTTGCCATATATGCATCAAAGAAGAAACTTGTTTCTAGCTTATACAGAGAACTACACACCAACAAGAAAAAGAGAACCTAGTAGAAAAACAACAAAAAATGTGAACCGGCATTTCATGAAAGAGGATCGCCCCTAAACATAGGAGGAAGCTTCCTGCCTCTGGGAAATACAAATTAAAGCTATACCAGGGCAGCACTCTGCATCCACAAGAATGGCTAGAATGCTACCGACAGACAGTATCCAGTGCTGACAAAACTGTGGAGCAACTGGAAGTCACGTGCATTTCTGGCGGGTGTATATTTGTCCACATCCCCATAAATACAGCAATTCCTAAGAACCTGTCCAACACGAGTGTGTGTTGTGTGTTAGAAGACATGCGTAAGAATGCTCATTGTCTTATATTCAGTTTAACCCCAAACTAGAAACAACCCAAATGTCCATTAAGAGTAGAATTTATGGCCGGGCGCAGTGGCTCACGCCTGTAATCCCAGCACTTTGGGAGGCCGAGGTGGGTGGATCACGAGGTCAAGAGATCAAGACCATCCTGGTCAACATGGTGAAACCCCGTCTCTACTAAAAATACAAAAAGTTAGCTGGGCGTGGTGGCGCGTGACTGTAATCCCAGCTACTCGGGAGGCTGAGGCAGGAGAATTGCCTGAACCCAGGAGGCGGAGGTTGCGGTGAGCCGAGATCACGCCATTGCACTCCAGCCTGGGTAACAAGAGCGAAATTCCGTCTCAAAAAATAAAAAAAGAGTAGAATTTACTAATAAACCATATGTCATCATATATGTATACTGTACCCCAGCAACAGGAATGAACAGACACCCCACTGCAACAACGTGGGTGAATCCTGCAATGTTGAAAGAAGCCACACACCAAAAAAGCACATATTGCATATTTTTATTTGGTCAAAATTCAACAGCAAGCAAGACGAATTGATGGTGACGGGAGTGGGGATGGGCCCCCTGGGTGAAGGGAACGGCCTCTCAGTCTGGGCACTCACTGCCTCACTCACCCTCTGTACTTCTGCGTGATGTGCATTATAACTGGACAAAATATTCACGTAAAGAAAGGAGAGCTTGGGTGCCACCTCCTCCATCCCAGATGGGCCCAGGTAACTGAGCCACCCAGTGCAGGGAGGGGCCTCTGTGTGTTTGTTTTGCTTTTCCTGAGGACACAGCCACCCTGCTGTTCGGGGATCTTTCTCCTGGGTTCCTCTTCCCGTCTCGGGTGCAGGTTGACGTTTGAGAAGCAAAGGCACCAAGGGTCCCCTTCCTCCCGCCTGGGCCTCATGTCCCCTCAGCTCCTCCTGGCCACACACTGTTGATTCCTGAGAGCTGCTGCTCCAATATCCTGGCCTCTGCCTGCCCCCGCCCTGGGGTGAAGCATCCTTCTTGCCCCCACCATGTCCACGCAGCAAAGGCAGACAGGCAGGTACCAGGGGAACGTGGTGCCAGGCCCTCCTGCCCCACTGGCATCCACAGTGTCCCTCACGCTCCACTCCTGTCCAGAGCTGTGGTCCAGCGAGCTGTGGGCTGCCTGCCCACGTGGGTCGGGGACCACAGGGCTCACACAGGAGCCCTGAGCGGTTTGGGCCTCTGTCAGAGAAGACACAGTGATTGGAACGTTCCTGAAATCGTTTATGAGACCTCTGGGCCTTTTTTGGGCCAAAAGTGATCTCATTGGCCTCAAACTTAGCTGCTGGGTGGCCAGCCAGGGCGTCCCCTCCAAGGGCAACTGTTGCAGAGTTGGAGGCTGATGTTGGAGCGCCCGTGGGCGTGTTCATGCCCCGGGTACTCAAGGCATTTCTGGATGACTGCCAGCTTGACTTATTTCACCACCTCCTGCGGCACCACCTTCCTCCCTCTGGGGACCCTGGGGATCATTTCCTGCTGGAATTAGGCAGGAGCCACACCACCCTCTCCCTCAGGCACAGGAGGCCACAGATGTGGGCACGTGTCTGAGCTCCGTGAGCAGATCCAGGTCCTGCCTTATGGTTTTGGGCAGTGCAGCCTCAGGAAAGCCACGTGCCGCAGGACCGCAGTTCATATGCGTAGAGGAGGCACCAGGGTCTCCTCACCTCCTCACATCAGCAACTTCTGAGTCGGTGTTCCCGAAACACGGTAGGAGAGGAGACTGAGGAGGCGTGGACGAGTGTCCACCTGGGCCCTGCGTAGGGGGCAAGGTCATAGTGGGGGCTATGCAGAGCAGGAGGCTGAGTGCTGCTGTGTGGGCATCTGGGGTCAGGCCCCTGCTTGGTGGGAGCGCTGGGAGGCCGCCAGGGTGGGGGTGGCCTTAAGAGCAGCTCCCGTGGCACCTGAGCCAGGTTCCCCTGTCTGTGCTCACAGGTTCCCCTGTCTGTGCTCACAGCTGTGTGACTTTGGGCGAGTGACTAAAGCCTTCTGTGCCTGGAGAGGATCTCAGCACCGGCCTCTTGGATGGTCACCGGAGGTTGATGAATATCGATAGGGCTCCTGGCTCACTGCCTGCTCTGTAGCAAGCCCGGAGCACAAGTCCCTCTCCCTGGAGAAGCGAGCCTCCCTCACTCACTGTCCCCGTGCCCCCCCCTCCCCCGTGCTGGCACCCACGATGGTGAGCACAGCCCGGGCAGGAGGGACTGGTACTGTGGTCCCACGCAGGCCCCACCCCTTGTGCAGCTGAGCAACAGCGACGCCCAGGACCACCATCTGGAAACCAGTCCGTCCTTCTTGTTCAGAAACTGGTTTTCTAGTGTGCGTTTTCGTGAGTTGAATAAATTTACAGCACATTACATTTCTCTTACAATTTTGACTTCTAAAAGATATTTTTGGTTAGTAACGTTGGTTTCTCATTGAAAACAGTTGTCTGTTTGTGATACTGGTGTTCCCATTGCAATGTAACGTAAAGATTTATATCTTAGAACTTTTTAAACTCGAGTTGTGTACACATAGAGTGAGTGGAAACGCCCACACGGGCAGGCCGGGCTGCCTCCCAGGGGCGTTGGGAGCGCGTGGCATCTTTCCATGGCTGCAGCGTCAGCCTGCACTGCCTGGGTGTGAGATAGACGTGCACCTAATGGCGTGAGTAGCTGGATGTGGGGGTCACTGGGCGCTGTGGACAGTGAGGCAGGAGCTTGGCCGCATGTGAGGCAGAAGCTCCATGGCTGGAATTGAGTGTGTTTGAGTCACAGAAGTCTAGGGGGTGTGTTCTGCGTCCAGCAGCTCTCACACGGCAGCTGTGATTGCGGTTGCTGGTCCTACCCTGTTGTGGAGTACCGAGGGGATTCACTGGTTGACACAGAGGCTGAGATTCCACCCCAATCAGAGCTCTATTCCAGGGGAGAAACTGAGTCAGGCTTTGTCACTCTGCAAAACAGTGATGCCTCTCAGCCAGCGTTTCGGGTTGCAGCACACTCAGTGGCTTCATTTCACTCTCACGGTAACCCCCAGGGGTGGATTCTATGACTATCCTCTTTTCTGCAGTAAAGGAAGCAGAGGTGGTTCACAGCTGAGTCACCTGTCCAGGGCGATGCCTTTGCAGAGCCTGGCAGAGCCTGCCACTGTCACAGAGGTGGTGAGACACCACCCTATGGCCCGACCCACGGCCCCTCGGCAGGGGCTCTTTAGCAAACCCTGCAGACGAGCAGCTTGGCGTGTTTCTGAGACCCCTGCTTCGGGATTTCAGAGCACTTGCGTGGGTTTGCTGGTCTGAAGACCTTGTGCTCAGTGGAAACTGATCATGTGGGCTCTTCTTTCCTTCACTCTGGGAGGAGTGGGATTATGTGCTCAGCAGAAATCAATCGTCCTGGGCTCCTTCTCCTCCACTCTAGGAGGACTAGGACCCAGAGAGCTCTGGGCCTGGCTCCCTGGCTTGCAGTCCAAAGGCAGCTCTGACCACACCGCCAGGGGCAGGAGGGAGGGGAGCTGGGTTCTGTCTCTGTGACCTGGCGTGTCCCGTTGTGGAAAAGGGATGTTTAGCGCCTGTTTCTGGAGGATGACTTGTGACTCTGTGCCTCTCCCAAGGGAGCACGCAGGTCTAAACGGGGGTAAGATTTCCTGTACCTACTGCATCTCACAGTTCAGAAAAGGTCATCGAAGTGCTCAGACTCAGGAAGTAAATAAGGTAATATGAAAACATTATTTACTTCTTTTTTTTTGAGACAGTCTCTCTCTGTTGCCCAGGCTGGAGGGCAATGTTGCCATCACAGCTAACTGCAGCCTCAAACTCCTGGGCCAAGCAGTCCTCCCACCTCAGCCTCCCAAGGAAGGCTGCACCACCATACTCAGCTAATCTTTGCAATTCATGTAGAGACGTGGTCTCGTCATGTTGCCCAGACTGGTCTTCAACACCTGGGCTCCAGCGATCCACCCACCTCAGCCTCCCAAAGTGGGATTACAGGTGTGAACCACCATGCCCGGCTGAAAATACAACTTAAAAAAAAATCTTAGCTCTATGAGAACTACGCCAGATCAGAAAATGAATTCTGTTTGTGCCCCACAGCTGTGAAATGGAGGGGCTGACTCCCCATGTGTGCGGCACTCTGCTGCCCACTGCAGAACACGGCCTGAATGAAAGCTGATGTTTATTCATGCACTTACCCAGAAGGTTTCTGCTGACTGAATCCAACTTCCCCGTATATGAGGAGCTCTTCACTGTCAGGTGCAGACAGGGACGCACAAGCGGGAGCACACACAGCCACGTACCCGTGCACATTCGGGGGTCGCTGCCGTGTCTTCGTGGTCTTGGGGGTCGCTGTTTCTGTCTTTAAATCCGAGCGTCAGAAGGGTCTGAGACATCTGCTTCAGTCCCTGGCTTCATTAATGATGCTTACAGTGTGCAGAGCGTTCTCACTGCGTAATTGATCTGTGTCCTGTAGAATTCTGATTTTCGTGTAAACCCAGGACATGTTCAGAGACTTGGAAATCAGCAGTTCCAGCCCTGCCTTAGGCGTGCCTGTGTGGTTGTTTCTGCTGTGGATTGGCTGGTGGTAGCAGCTGCTGGCATTGCACAATTGGCTTGGCTGCAGAGTGAGCCCGCGGAAGAGTCCTCTCCGCCTCTGTTCCGTGACTCAGGCTCCTGCCACCAGCCCCAGCCGAGGACGGAGGCTGTGGTTACACAATGTGCAAGTGTGGTCTCTGTCACAGATGTGGCTGTCGCAGAGAGTGCTGTCTCTGCTCCTGTTTCCAGCAGATGCCTGGGAACCTCTGGATGTCTTGGGGATTTTCTCCCAGCACCGTAGCAACGCCGCCACGAGCGAATCCTTGACAGGGACCGGCACGGGCACCTCAGATGCCAGGACCAGCGAGATGTATGCGCCATAAGACTGTTTTGGAGGGTTTAGTCAGCTGGTCACTCAGGAGAGGAAGATGACTCGGCTGTTACTGTGGAATGTAAAATGACTGAGCTCGGGAGAGGCGGTTCTGCCTGGATGTGTGAACTGAGGTGGCTGATGTTAGGCTGAGCATTGAGAACACGCTGAAAGTCTGTGCCCTTCCTGAGATCAGAGCAGGTTCTGGGACTGTGGGGCTGGGGCTGCCGGGGCCCCCGAGGAAACGCCGTGCTCTGGGACTGTGGGGCTGGGGCTGCCGGGGCCCCCGAGGAAACGCCGTGCTCTGGGACTGTGGGGCTGGGGCTGCCAGGGCCCCCGAGGAAACACCGTGCTCTGCCGAGACCCCCGTGTGGCATCACTCTCACCTGGTGTTGCGGAAGTGGCATCACGGATACAGGGGGGCCGCTTTCCCGGGAGGTTTTCCTAGGGGCTTCGTGGGCAGCAGCTTCCCACCTGCACGCATTAACGGCGGCATCTCTTCCTCACTGCAGCCTGCAGGACGCTGGCATTGGATTCATCCTGGTGATAGACCGGCGGCGGGACAAATGGACCTCCGTGAAGGCGTCCGTCCTGCGCATCGCAGTAAGTGCTGCCAGGGCTCTGCCCTGCGCCCAGCCCCTCCCTGGGCTGCGTGACTGCAGGGTCCTCTTCCTCTCAGTGCCGTGGCTCCGCAGTTCCTGCCTCGTGCTGAGGTGGACGGAGCCCAGCCCTAGCGGGTGGAGGCTGGCGCCAAGGCCCCCGTGCTTGGGCTCCCGAGGAGCTGGTGGCTGTGTGTGGGTTTTCACAGATGGCGGAACTTTTAGGGAGCCCAGGGTGACTTGAAAACAATTTCCCCAGGCAGAGCAGCCCATCTGTCTCTGAACAGCGTGTCTGAGATGCTCAGGTTGAATCTGCACTCTCTCTTTCATGAAGCACGTCAAGCCCGGCTAGGCGGCGGTGGGTGTGTGCAGACGCTCCAGGCTGCAAGATTGAAGCAGTTCTGCGCAGCTTTTCAGTGATTTTCTCCTTTCCAAATCAGGCCATCTATCTTTAGCTGTGACATGGACGAGCCGCCACCGCCTCCCTTTCCCAGTAACCCAGCCCTGAGCCGCCACCGCCTCCCTTTCCCAGTAACCCAGCCCTGAGCGGAGCTATCCTCCTTCCCAAGGACCTTCCCACGGCGTCTGAGAGTCTGTTTGCAGATTCTGCATGCTGCCTTCCATGGCGGAGGAGGAGCTGGGTTTGCTGTTGGTTTTAACCCAGAGTAACCATTTAAGAGGGAAGGTATTGAGTCAGCACAAGCCCCCAAGTCTTATTTCTGTCGGGTAGCTCCGACCGTATGCACAACCCCGGCGTGGAGCGTTTCCCACCCACGCTCTGCGCCTGTCAGTCCAAGTTTCATTGCAGCCAAAGGACCAAAAATAAGACGGCTTAGTCAGCTGGTCAGTCTTTGGAATGGAGCGTCTCCCTGCACCCCCACCACACCCCCTGCCCCTCACCGTGGCTAGCCCCTGTTCCTGACCCTGCCCCAACCTGGCGCAGGCTACCTATGGCATCATTATCTGAAAAAAGTCTGCCTGTCTGCCTGGAGGTGACCTGGGACCATGGGTCCTCAGCTGGGATGGCACAACTGCTCCACGCATTCCCCAAACCCTGGTGAAGTCTGATTCTCTTGGCCTCTCCCAGGTCCTGCGTTCAAACCATCTTCGGGTTCCCTGGCCTCTGGTGGCTGCTGCGCTAAGGTTCTGGGTGTAGCAAAAGATGCCATCCCTGTCCCTGCCCATTCCCTCCTTCCTTCATCTTTCATAAGAACTAGAGGTCCCACATCTGCCCTGACGCCCACAACCTTCATCGTTTTGGCGCGAGCCTATCACTGGGCTGCTAGTTCTCACCGGAGTCTTCGGAATGAAGTGTCCCCTTGCACACCCCCTGCCCCTCACCGTGGCTGGCCCCTGTCCCTGACGCTGCCCCAACCTGGAGCACGCTGCCTATGGCGTCGTTATCTGAAATAATTCAGAACACTTCAGGATGCTTCCAAGAAAGCAAACGGCCTTCCCTGAAACACCGCATTTGTTTGCTTTTGCGTGACTGTAAAGAAATACTTGAGCTGGGTAATTGATAAAGAACGAGGTGTAATTGGCTCACAGCTCTGCAGGCTGCACAAGCTTGGCACCTGCATCTTCTCAGCTTCTGGGGAAGCCTCAGGGAGCTTCCAGTCGCGGTGGAAGGCAGCGGGAGCCTGCGTCAGGTGGTGAGAGAGGGAGTGAGAGAGAAGGGGGAGGTCCTGGACTTGAACAGCCAGATCTCAAGTGAACTTACTGAGCGAGAACTCACTCATCACCGATGGGATGGCGCCGAGCCGTTCATGAGGGTTCGCCCTGTAATTTAACCACCTCCACCAGGCCTCAACTCCGGCACTGGGAATCACATTTCAACATGAGATATGGAGAGGACAAAAGTCCCACCCATATCAAGTGTCCCCGGAGATGTAGAAGGTTCCTGAGATAAGCCATCACCAGCCAATAGCAATGTGTCCCTTTCATGATTGCACATTTTAAATGAGTTTGCACATGTCATAGACAATTCTAAACATTAAATTGTAAGAACCCACGGGGTCAGACACACATGGACGGACAACAGATGTTCTAGAAAGCATACGTCAGCCCCGGGCGGGTCCCACAGTGTTCCCAGCAAGCGTGTCATCGTTGAAAGAACAGACAACACTGTTACAGCCACGTCTTTCACACTTACCTGCCACCAGTATAAGCCAGCCCTCAGGAAGTCTCTCAGCTCGACGTGGTGGTAGGAGTCGGCATCCATGCCAGGACACTCGAGGGTGTGAGGACGCACCTGGGTGCCCTCCATGCCTGCATCTTCACATGCCCGCCACAGCCCATCACTCACACATGGCCCCCGAGCCAGGGTCTCTTTGCCTGGGCTCCTGCTCTGCTCCTTCCTCTGGGAGGCCACACTTCACTACATGTGCCACGGCACCTCTGCTCACGCCTCACTACGTGTGCCACGGCGCCTCTGCTCACGCCTCACTACATGTGCCACAGTGCCTCTGCTCATGCTTCACTACGTGTGCCACAGCGCTTCTCACATTTCACTACGTGCACCACAGTGCCCCACTCACGCTTCATTACGTGTGCCACAGCACTTCTGCTCAAACTAAGTGTGCCACGGTGTCCCTGTTCACACTTCACTACATGTGCCACGGTGCCTCTGCTCACGCCTCACTACATGTGCCACGGCACCTCTGCTCACGCCTCACTACGTGTGCCATGGCGCCTCTGCTCACGCCTCACTACGTGTGCCACGGCGCCTCTGCTCACGCCTCACTACGTGTGCCACGGCGCTTCTGCTCACGCCTCACTACATGTGCCACGGCGCCTCTGCTCACGCCTCACTACATGTGCCACGGCGCTTCTGCTCACGCCTTACTACATGTGCCACAGTGCCTCTGCTCATGCTTCACCATGTGTGCCACGGCGCTTCTGCTCACACTTCACTACATGTGCCTTGGCGCTTCTGCTCACGCTTCACTACGTGTGCTATGGTGCCCCTGCTCACGCTTTACTACATGTGCCACAACACTTCTGCTCATGCTTCACTATGTGTGCCACGGCGCCTCTGCTCATGCTTCACCACATGTGCCACAGTACCTCTGCACATGCTTCACTACGTGTGCCACGGCGCCTCTGCTCATGCTTCACCACGTGTGCCATGGTGCTTCTGCACATGTTTCACTATGTTTGCCATGGCGCTTCTGATCATGCTTCACTACTGATCATGCCATGTGCCGTGGCACTTCTGTACATGTTTCATTATGTGTGCCATGGCGCCCCTGCTCATGCCTCGCCACATATGCCATGGTGCCTCTGCTCATGATTCACCGTGTGTGCCATGCACCCCTGCTTATGCTTCACCACGTGTGCTATGGTGCCTCTGCACATGCTTTACTACGGGTGCCACCGTGCCCTCACACATGCATCATCTGTCATGTGTGTCTCTCAGATTAGTCACTCCCAGGTTAGAGGACAAGAGCTTCCCCAGATACAAGGTCGCTTTTTAAGAAATACAAAATTATTTTCTAAAAGCAGAGTATTTCTGCAAGGTCACCCTGCAAGATAGCGAAGCAGCCCCCAGCAGACCCGTGGTTTAGATGTTGATTTTCAGCTGCTGAGTGTCCCATTCTGCTCACCGTGTGTGTGTGAGCGAGTGAATTTCTGAAGCAGGTGTGGGTGTGAGCAGGTGAATTTCTGAAGCAGGTGCGGGTGTGAGCAGGTAAATTTCTGGAGCAGGTGCGGGTGTCAGCGCATAAATTTCTGGAGCAGGTGCGGGTGTGAGCGGGTGAGTTTCTGGAGTAGGTGCGGGTGTGAGTGGGTGAGTTTCTGGAGCAGGTGTGGGTGTGAGCGGGTGAGTTTCTGGAGCAGGTGCAGGTGTGAGCGGGTGAGTTTCTGAAGCAGGTGCGGTGTGAGCGGGTGAGTTTCTGGAGCAGGTGTGGGTGTGAGCAGGTGAGTTTCTGAAGCAGGTGCGGGTGTGTGCGGGTGAGTTTCTGAAGCAGGTGCGGGTGTGTGCGGGTGAGTTTCTGAAGCAGGTGTGAGCGGGTGAGTTTCTGAAGCAGGTGCAGGTGTGAGCGGGTGAGTTTCTGAAGCAGGTGCAGGTGTGAGCGGGTGAGTTTCTGGAGCAGGTGCGGGTGTGAGAGGGTGAGTTTCTGGAGCAGGTGCAGGTGTGAGAGGGTGAGTTTCTGAAGCAGGTGTGGGTGTGTGCGGGTGAGTTTCTGAAGCAGGTGCGGGTGTGTGCGGGTGAGTTTCTGAAGCAGGTGTGGGTGTGAGCGGGTGAGTTTCTGAAGCAGGTGCGGGTGTGTGCGGGTGAGTTTCTGAAGCAGGTGCGGGTGTGAGCGGGTGAGTTTCTGAAGCAGGTGCGGTGTGAGCGGGTGAGTTTCTGAAGCAGGTGCGGTGTGAGCGGGTGAGTTTCTGGAGCAGGTGCGGGTGTGAGAGGGTGAGTTTCTGGAGCAGGTGCGGGTGTGAGCGGGTGAGTTTCTGAAGCAGGTGCGGTGTGAGCGGGTGAGTTTCTGGAGCAGGTGCGGGTGTGAGCGGGTGAGTTTCTGGAGCAGGTGCGGGTGTGAGCGGGTGAGTTTCTGAAGCAGGTGCAGGTGTGAGTGGGTGAGTTTCTGAAGCAGGTGCGGTGTGTGCGGGTGAGTTTCTGGAGCAGGTGCGGGTGTGAGCGGGTGAGTTTCTGAAGCAGGTGCGGGTGTGAGCGGGTGAGTTTCTGAAGCAGGTGCGGGTGTGAGAGGGTGAGTTTCTGAAGCAGGTGCGGGTGTGTACGGGTGAGTTTCTGAAGCAGGTGCAGGTGTGAGAGGGTGAGTTTCTGAAGCAGGTGCAGGTGTGAGCGGGTGAGTTTCTGGAGCAGGTGCAGGTGTGAGCGTGTGAGTTTCTGGAGCAGGTGCGGTGTGAGAGGGTGAGTTTCTGGAGCAGGTGCGGGTGTGAGAGGGTGAGTTTCTGGAGCAGGTGTGGGTGTGAGCGGGTGAGTTTCTGAAGCAGGTGCGGTATGAGCGGGTGAGTTTCTGGAGCAGGTGCAGGTGTGAGCGTGTGAGTTTCTGTTGCAGGTGCGGTGTGAGAGGGTGAGTTTCTGAAGCAGGTGCAGGTGTGAGTGGGTGAGTTTCTGAAGCAGGTGCAGGTGTGAGAGGGTGAGTTTCTGAAGCAGGTGCGGTGTGAGCGGGTGAGTTTCTGAAGCAGGTGCGGGTGTGAGCGGGTGAGTTTCTGGAGCAGGTGTGGGTGTGAGCGGGTGAGTTTCTGAAGCAGGTGCGGTGTGAGCGGGTGAGTTTCTGGAGCAGGTGTGGGTGTGAGCGGGTGAGTTTCTGGAGCAGGTGTGGGTGTGAGAGGGTGAGTTTCTGAAGCAGGTGCGGTGTGAGCGGGTGAGTTTCTGAAGCAGGTGTGGGTGTGAGCGGGTGAGTTTCTGACGCAGGTGCAGTGTAAGCGGGTGAGTTTCTGAAGCAGGTGTGGGTGTGTGCGGGTGAGTTTCTGGAGCAGGTGTGGGTGTGAGAGAGTGAGTTTCTGGAGCAGGTGCAGGTGTGAGCGGGTGAGTTTCTGAAGCAGGTACGGTGTGAGCGGGTGAGTTTCTGAAGCAGGTTGGCTCATCTTGAAAGCTTTGTCTCATGAACATCATAACTGAACAGTTAGTGTTTGAGTTATTTTTGCAGTGATTCTTATACCACAAAGATGTAGTTTTTTTAATTTTTTTTCCTTTGGTTCTCAGAGTTCACCAGCACTGGTTTGGAAGCAACAGAAGCTAGCATTTTTCCAGCAAAATCACCCAGAATTCTGTCTGAACACCAGTGCTTTCTTGCCATGAGAATTTACAGTCCTGTTACCACACAGACTGTATTTGTGTAGTCAGCACGTCCTGAGGATCTTCTCTGTCCCGGGCACTGCCCGGGTGTCATGGATGTGAGGGAAGAAGTGAGCAAGGCACACCCACAGCTGGGTGTGGACAGTTGAGGGACATCTCGATAGGGTCACAGGCAGGGGTGGCAAGGAGTGGCTGGGAGGGCGGCTGAGCTGTGGGGAGGGGGCAGGGGCAAGCCCCACACACCAGGCCCCATCCACCTGGGCTGTGACCCTGGAGGGGGTGTCTTCCTGTCCCCAGGCCCCTGCTGCCCAGGAGACAGGCTGCCTCCGGGAGGGTTTGGTGCACGAGGGGCATGAGCAGCCAGCAGGAGATGGTGATGGTGGGCATTGGATGGGCAGGAAACACAGAGCTCAGAACTCTGCTTTCCTGAAGGAGAAGTGGGGCGCGAGGCTGAGGGGGCAGGCGGTTGGGGGCAGGTGGTGGCGGCGCTGTCATAGGAGCTGGCTGTGCACGTGCTGAGGCTCAGGGGGCCACTGGGCAAGGGAGTGAGGGCAGCCATGGACCTGTCCGAGCCTGGGTACCGGGCAGACTGAGAGGGGTACAGGTCTCTGTAGAGGGGAAGGGGTGGGTGGTGGAGCTGCAAGAAGGCCCCAGGCTCTGTCCATGGGCTGCTCACTGCCCGGAGAGGGCAGACCCGGAATTACCACTTGCACGTCTTGGTTCAGTTGTTTGGAGATGGTGCAATTAACCTCACATGGGGCACCAAGTAGTGCCTGCAGGGCCACCTGGATGCCACCCCCTGTGCTCCGAGGGCCTCGACAGCAGGCTTCGGTGGCCTCGCCTTCCGCCTAAAGTGGCTTTGGGAAAACTAGCACTTAGCACCAGCCCAGGCCAGCCGGGTCCTCAAGCAGTTTCCAAACAGCCAGAGGCTCCGGCTGCCCGACCCCACCAGGGCGCCCGGCTAACGATGCTGCGGGCGCCACACGGCAAGCCCAGGACAGAGACCGCACCTCCAGGCGCTCAGCCACTGAGGGAGACGCAGCACTTACATCATGCACTGTGGTCAGGGCTATGTTTAGCCTTTCCCTAATTTAGGGTGTTCTTTTTCTTTTTTGGATGCCTTCAGCATGGCTCAGAATTGAAAAATAAGACATTGGAAGAGCCAAAATCCAGTGTCCCTGTGCCTCCATCCAGAGCAAAGCCCGTGTGCTGCAGAGGGTGTGCAGGAGCAGGGTACGTTCACTGCTACCCACGCGGGGGTTCAAGCACCCAGGAAGGCAGGAGGGCCGAGAGCCTCCTCTGAGAACTCACACGCCTCAGTCCGGCAGTTGCGCAGTCCTCAGATAGATGCATCTTTTATAAAATGCTGTTGCAAAATCTAACCCTCTTCCACTGTACTGTGTGTGCATGTTCACACTTTCTGATTTTGTGATTTATTTTTGGATTTTATATATTCGTGTTTATATCAAACTAAACCTAGATCCTCAAGTATGTGGCTGGAGAAAGTGAATCTAATTTTTAGTCTGCATGGGACCAGAACTGGTTTTTCCCGTGACGCCAGTGCCGTCTGTGTGCAGGAACAGTAGAAAGCGAGGTGTCTGAGGGATCCCGGACTTCTGGGTCGTCCAGCGGATCCCTCACATTGGCAAAGTACGCTTCTTTGCGGCCCTTAGACTGGACCCTCCCCTGTGCTGGCTACTGGGGCTGCAGAGGAGCTGACTGTGGGGGTGGGGGAATGGTGGCGGTGGGAGCGGTGCTATCTCCAGGAGGACTTCTCGGTGGAGGTGATGCTTGATGAGAGCCTGATGGGAGGAGGAGTTGTTCAGATGGAGAGTGGGGGACGAGGAGCTTCCCCTGGAACACAGAGCAGCTCTGGGATGAGGGGTGAGAGCGCAGGCTGCCAGGGAGAGACAGCCAGGTCTTTGTGCCCCTCTCTGAAGAGGCAAGACCGTCCCACAGGGCAGGGAGCTAAAATGCATGCTGAGTAACGGTGGTGACTGGGAGGACCCAGCTCTTCCCACTGTGGCTGAGCCTCTTCCCACTGTGGCTGAGCCTCTTCCCACTGTGGCTGAGCTTTCTCAGGAGAGGACCGCTGTGCGCAGCCAGCACCTGCTCAGTGAGCACAGCCCTGGGGACCAGGACCTGCCGGGCATCTCCTGGGCACCAGCTGCTGTGGAAGGTGCATTTCAGCACACCCAGCACGTCCATCAACCCCAGACTACAGGTGGAGGAGCTGGGCTTCGGGTGACAAGGGAACCTGCTGATGAGGTGGGGTGGCTCCCGGGCCAGCCTAGGCCTTCCTGTCTCTGAAGCCCGAGCTCTCTCCCTGCTCCGGGGGTCCCAGGGCCGCGGTGTGGGCAGTGCCAGTTCATGCAGAGTATTGCGAGGAGGCAGCCCGTGAGGCTTCCAGCAAGAGAGATCTCAGCAGCTGCGGCCCCTCGACCGTAAGACATGCGTCCGTGACACCAAGAGCATCCATTTAAGCGACTGTTCCTCATCCAAAGTGTCGCTCCTCCGACCTCAGCGAGGATTTAACAACCTTAAGGATCTCTAGCAGGGGTGGGAGATCCGGAGGCCCCAGCCCTTCCTCCAGGTGTGTTTCCTGGAACATGGAATCCAGGCGTCTAGTAACGTCAGCAGCAGTCACTCTGTTCTCTCGAAAGACCTCGGAGGGGCACGGTGAATAAAAGGTCGTCTTAGTCCAGGTCTGCTGCTTGCGTGTGAGTATCTGGAACCAGGCCCTTGACAAGAAAAGGAATTCATATCTTACAGTTTTCAGGTCTTACAGTTGAGGGGCCACAGCTGCTGAGAGCTTGCTGGCGGGTCCCAAGGCGGTGGGGGGCCTTGCCTGGCAGGGACAGTGAGCCAGATCAGGGCTGCCTTCCGCTGCTTATAAAGCTACCAGGTACCCACCCACCCCCAGGACAGCCCATGAAGCTCTGAACCCATGAATGGATTAATCCACTCACGAGGGTGGGGCCGTCCTGACCCAGTCACCACCACCTCTCAATGCACCACGAGTTTTGAGGTTTCACGGGAAAGAACATTCCGTCCACAGTAAATGTATATTTCAGAATTGCTAAAATAATCGATTTTAAATGCTCTCAGCACAGAAAAATAGTGAGTGGGTGAGGTAACGGACCAGTTAATCGGCTTGATGTAATCATCCCACCCAGGATACCCGCAGCAAAACATCACTGTGTCCCATGAGAGTAGGTACAGTCATGATCTGTCGGGTAAACGCAGAAACGTTTGTGTAAAAAAGATGAACAGAGAAAAAGAAAGCGCTCTGGGACCGAGGCTCACTCAGGAGCTTTTTCTCGCAGAGAAGAGGAAGGAGGCTGGGGATCCCTGAGACCAGGTGCCTCACGAGGCTCCATGGGAGGGGCCGTGGATCCCACAGGCCACGCCGACTTCCCCGACAGACAAACCCAGAGCCAGGCCTTGCCAGTGAGGGGCGGGGCTGCTCACTGAGGCTTCTCCAGCGCTGCTCCTCACTCCCCTTGATGCCTGGAGCGAGAGTATTTGCCTGATTTATTTTTTGCAGCTCTGAGCTCATGGCGCAGCAGGCAGAGCCCCTGCGTTCGGGTGGCTGAGGTTTGAGTTAAAGTTGGATTGGGAGGGAGGGAAGATGTGGCTGCTCCACACGTGGACGAACAGAGGCATGAGCCGCAGCAGCCCCGTGTCTTTTTCCTCTCAACTTCCGGTTTAGAAATATTTCTGACCTATAGAAAACTGGGGAGGGTCTCACAGTGAGCACCGCCGTCTCTGTTCCTTAGCTGTGGTCCTTAACAAAGTGCCCATTCGTGTGTGTGTCTGTGTACAGAAACACACAGACACCATAACACACACAGATACATATAGACACAGGCATGTACGCACATCGCACAGACACACATATCACACACACCCAGAGACACACACACACACATCACATACATAGACCCACACATACACACATTATACAGAGACACACATTACAGACACACACACACAGACATGCACACACATGACACAGATACACAGAGACATCACACAGACACACACATCACATAAGCACACACACAGACACAGACATGTACACATATTCAGACACATGTATCACACACACCCAGGGACATACACAAACTGACACATCACGTAGACACACAGACATTTGTGCAGATACATCACATAAACACACACATCATACATCACAGACGTGCACAGACACAGACATGTGCACACACACACACATATATACACATATACAGACACATCACATAAACACAGACACACACACACCTTTTGCGGGTGAGAGGCGGCCCCGCCATCGTGTCTGTTCACCCCGGATGGGCGTCTCCCAAGAACAGCCTCCCCGCTGCGTAACCACAGGAAAGTCAGCATCGCGGCAACACAGCCCTCTGATCAGCCACGCGTGAGATTTCCCACCGTGCCCCCGTCGCATCCCGTGAAAACCCACTGGAGGGCGATGCCTGCGCCCGCTGTGCCCTTCTCTAGTCCAGCCGCTGTTCGGTTTTGTTTTTGCTTTCTGACCTTTGTGGGATTTGGGGGGGTTGAAGCCAGTGCTTTGTGCATATCCTTTCATCTGGTTTCCATGTAATTCGGTTCCTCGTGGTCCTTTGGGGTGGGAACCTGGTGGGTGAGCTTCTGGGGCAGCCCGTGGAGGCCCAGGATGCCCCTGTGTGTGGTGACTGGGGAGGTCTCTTGTGCTCACAGGGCCAGAGAGGCTTCCGGATTCCCTGTGGAGAAGGTGCCTCTCCTCTGGGTAATCAGTGAGTCACGTGTGGTCTGTGTGTGTCTCTGTGTCTGTGTGATGTGTGTGTGTGTTTATGGATGTATGGGTGTGTATATATACATATATGTGATCCTCGGG
The DNA here is from genome assembly GCA_031835075.1 of Saguinus oedipus. Classification (NCBI taxonomy): domain Eukaryota; kingdom Metazoa; phylum Chordata; class Mammalia; order Primates; family Cebidae; genus Saguinus; species Saguinus oedipus. The sequence continues at coordinate 1,589,740 of CM063169.1, read as the reverse complement.
GTGGGATGAAGGTCCCGCGGCTGAGGTGTCCACTGACCATTTCTGCGTGAATGGGTGGTGTGGCAGTGGTGGCCGCAGGGCTGGCTGTGTTTTCGACAGGAGCGGTAGGTGCCTAGTGTCTGCATCCACACCTGCCTGGGAGCCACCTCCGTTTCTTACTCCACCACCTCCTGCGTCCCTGCAGCTGTGTCTCCAGTGCTCTTCCCTCTACGCTCCACCTCTGCAGGGTGAGGTTTTCCACTGACTGTGTACAGAAACACATGCACATCACACACACACACAGACACGCACAGATACACAGACACAGACATGGACACACGTCACAGACATACAGGGGCACACATCACACAGACACACAATCACAGAGACACACACACAGACATGTACACACATCACACAGACACACTTATCACACACACCCAGAGACATCCTCGCCCCTTCAGGGTCCCGGTCCTTAGGGAGCTGGTTAACAGGGTGGCCAGAAAAACAGCTGAATTCTCCTCAGCTCTCGATGTGAGCTCTGAGTTCACGTGGCCCCGAATCCGTGAGATGCGACCAGCACTGGGTAGAACTTGGCAGGACTTTGCCAGCCTGTGCTGAGAAGCTGGTGGGGAGGTCCTGGGGGTTGGCTTGGGCTGTGGGGTGAGAGAGACAGCGAGTTCCCGCCCATCAGTCAGTCAGCAGACTGTCCCATTTCCATAGCGGTCCGCGCCCAAATGTCATTCGCGTCCAGTCTCAGGATCCTGGGTGTACGCCTGTTCTCCAGGTCTGGTTCCTGTGAAACTTACGGAGATTATTGTAGATTCTCGAGTGGGAGTGCAATTGATGTGTGTGTGCTGATTCTCCCTGCATTTTCTCCCAGGCGCTCTAGAGGAACGTTTGCGAGCAGAGCAGTCCCCAGACGGCCATGCTGTGGTTTAGGATGGTTTTTAGGAGCCGTGGCCTCACACACGTGGCAGCGGCCATCCTGAGCGCTGGCATCCAAACATCCGCAGGAGCGGTGTCCGTGCTCACTGCGTTCCTCACCCAGTCAGCATCTCTGATTCAGCCTCTGAAGTTTCTTCCTCTGTTAACACTGAGACACAAACTTTCAAGTGCATATTTTTATATAAACTTGTGTTTGCTTTTTGGCTACGTCAGACAAGTGTAATTGGTGAGTTTTCAGCTGCTCTGAAATTAAATATGTAATGTCAAGCTGGATAGATGTGGCTTTGAGTGGACCACAAGGAGGGTTATTTGAACTTGGGGAGGGTTTTTCAAACAGGTTTCCCCAGAGTACCCAGTTATCAGAGTTCCCAGCGTGTCCTGTTGGCTTTAGCTGTGCTGGTAAATGTACACAGTGATTATGTTGTGAGTCCCTAAGAGTGAACTTTTTCTACCTCCAGATTACAATGCTGTGGTCACCACACATGTCTGTTACTAAATTCATCCAGGTCAGCCCAGAAAATGAGCAATATTGTCTTCATATTAGATAGAAACCTGTTATAATCTTATGATTACTTTATTGTTAAGTAATTTACAAAAAGACTTGACAGCCCCATCCCCAATTCTTCAGCCAGTTACCATTTATACTAACCCCTTCTTGTAAAATGAAGTTTTTATTTTAGACCTTTCCCCAGCTTTTAGTGCAAACGGTCGACTCCAATGCAGAGGAAATTTAATTTGCTGTTATTTAATCCAGAGCATGTGCACCTTCTTAGCAGCTTCTCGCTCAACTAGGATCTTGCAATTATTCTATTTAAAATAATGATCCAACAGCTTAGAGAACAAAAAGACTAAAACTGAGCCAGGGATGAGGGGTTGTAGCGGAGCTGGCAGAGCCTCTGGGGGCCAGCCAGCCTTGCCACAGAGGGACACTTCACTCCCGGAGGCTTTGGGGCAAATGGAGCTGAACCTGCTGGAGATGCAGACACCTGCCCCCTACGCACCCGGCTTCATCTCTGCACTTCAAGCTCTCAGCCTGTCCTAAAAGTTCCAGGTGATAAAAATGACAGCAAAATTTAGAAGAGCATGACTCATTGTGCCTCCAGAAAAAGACTGGTTTTCCTTAAGTAGCGGTGGCTGAGTTCACAGTGGTGGCGAGGGATTTTCAGTCCTCTCGTTGCTGAGAGACACAGAACCTGCCCTGGGGCGTCCCACCTTTCAGGGCCTTGCTTCTCCAGGAACTGCCCAGGTGTCCCGTCCACCAGGAACTCACTCCCTGCAGATGCTCAGCTCATGACCCCCTGCTTGTAATTCAGCCTGTCTGTCAGAGCATCTCACCTACGCGTGCTCCTGGCACAGGTGAATGGCCGTGGCCTTGGTCTATGTCCAGTTGTCATGTGAGATTTTGGGGCAGAGAGGGCTCAGATGCAGGCCCCTCCAGAGCACCTCCCTGAGGCCCGTGGGTGGAGGGGATGGGTGTGGAGGGCAGTGGAGGCAGGAGGGTCCCCGGTAGCCATCAGCCTCCCATCCCCCATCCACTCGGCAGAGGACACCCACAGAGCACCTGCCAAGTGTACTGGCCACTGAAGGCCATGGTCCCTGCCCTCCCCATGCAATGCAAATGAGGCAGAGATCTCCATGGGAGGGGCCCTGTGGGAAAGGCATGCAATGTCCACCCAGCGACAGGACAGTGTCTGCCTGCCCTGTGGGAAGGACAACCACCCAGCAACAGGACAGTGTCCACCCACCCTGGACGGGAAGGGCAGCCGCCCAATAACAGGACAGTGTCCACCCACCCTGGACGGGGAGGGCAGCCACCCAATGACAGGACAGCGACAGGACAGTGTCCACCCACCCTGGATGGGGAGGGCAGCCACCCAATGACAGGACAGCGACAGGACAGTGTCCACCCACCCTGGACGGGGAGGGCAGCCACCCAATGACAGGACAGCAACAGGACAGTGTCCACCCACCCTGGACAGGGAGGGCAGCCACTCAATGACAGGACAGCGACAGGACAGTGTCCACCCAACCTGGACGGGGAAGGCAGCCACCCAATGACAGGACAGTGTCCACCCAACCTGGACAGGGAGGGCAGCCACCCAATGACAGGACAGTGACAGGACAGTGTCCACTCACCCTGGACGGGGAGGGCGGCTGCCCAGTGACTGAGCCCTTTTATGCACATGGGGCAGAAGCACGTCTCTGGTTTTAATTCCTGCAGCGCAGTAGATGAGCTGAAACGCAGCTCACAGTGGACGTTTGGGTGCTGAGGACAGGCTTGTGAAGGTCTTGCTATTGGGATCCCACAGCTGTGGAAAAGGCATTGTGTAATCATGGCTGGGGTCCCAGCCGCTTGTGTTGTAATCCCAGAGCTGGGTTGAAACTTGGGGTGCGTGATCTAGAATTCCCACCTGAGACCATGTTGTCAGCAGCAGAGATGAGCCGGGGCACTCCCTGCAGCCGACGTGGCCAGAGCACCCAACCTTGGCCCATGCCCCATGGGCCCCTGACTTCAGACCCTCCCCCAGCTTCAGGGCTCTCCTATGGCCCTCGCTAGGCCAGCCTGGACCTTCCAGTGTGGGCAACACCCAGGCGTGGCCTTCCAGTGGAACAACACCCAGGCGTGGCCTTCCAGTGGGCAACACCCAGGCGTGGCCTTCCAGTGGGCAACACCCAGGCGTGGCCTTCCAGTGGACAACACCCAGGCGTGGCCTTCCAGTGGGCAACACCCAGGCGTGGCCTTCCAGTGGGCAACACCCAGGCGTGGCCTTCCAGTGGAACAACACCCAGGCGTGGCCTTCCAGTGGGCAACACCCAGGCGTGGCCTTCCAGTGGAACAACACCCAGGCGTGGCCTTCCAGTGGAACAACACCCAGGCGTGGCCTTCCAATGGGCAACACCCAGGCGTGGCCTTCCAGTGGGCAACACCCAGGCGTGGCCTTCCAGTGGGCAACACCCAGCCAGGACATCTTGGCGAGCCGGTCACTCCTCAGTCCTCGTGCTATATTCCTTTCCGCGTTAGGGCAACGCCACCCTTTTCTAAATGTCATACTTTAGGTGCATTTAACCTAGTTATCCAGAAATCAAACTCAGTTGCCTCAGTTTCCTTTTTGGTGACAGGGTCTCTCTGGGTCTCAGCGTCTGGACAGAACTTGGCGTCGAGAGCAGCTGTCGCTGCACGTCTGTCACGGTGGCTCTTGACACATCCTCTGTGCGGGCGCCACGCACGCCTTGAGTGGGTTTCATCTGGGAGCGGGTGTGCCGCTCTCCCCACTTTCCAGATGGAGAAGCCGAGACACCGAAGGGGAGTCACCTGCCCGAGGTCTCCCGCCTTGTGAGAGGCAGAGCCGGCTTCCAAATAAGTTCATGTAATTGTGTGTAAGGGCACGTGTGCACACCAGGACACAAGATTATTCTTATTTTTGTAGTAACACACATGTGTCCATGTTGTTTTAAAATTTGAAAAGTGTCTTGGTTTCCTGGGATGGGGTCTGAGCTCAGGTGTGGCCGGGGCGGGCTCGTCCCGAGGCTGCGGGGAGCATCTGTCCACCCCAGGCCTCTCTCCAGCTTCCGTCCTGGCTCTGTCCCTGGGCCTCCCTGGGTGTGAAAGCACCGCCCCGACCTCCGCCAGCATCTTCTCTGGGTGTGCTCCACAAGACCAGGGGTCAGGGCCCACCCTGGTGAGCTCGTTTTATCTTGGGTACCTCTGTAAAGAGTCTCCCGCCAAGGTCACATTCTGAGGCGCCGAGACCTAGCCTTCAGCATCACCATTTGGGGGACACAGCTCGGCCCCAACAACTGTCGTAAGCTTTTGACCTTCACGTTTGTAAGCAGCATGACGTTCTGCCAAGGCGGATGGCTTTTTTTCTTTTCTTTTAAAAATGGGCGATGCCTCTCACAGAGGCTGGCATCTCTACCACGTTTATCTCAGCATAAACACACCACGTTGAGGACGCCTGGCCTGCGAGCTGTGCCTCCCCTGTCAGCCCAGGGTGCAGGCCCCACACTCGGGGAGGGGGCCCGTCCGCAAAGTGAGCTGCAGGCTCTTGTCTCCCGCCCTCTCTCGCAGGCGTCTTTCCCGGCAAACCTACAGCTCGTCCTCGTTCTTCGCCCAACGGGATTTTTCCAAAGGACTCTCTCCGACATCGCTTTCAAATTCAATAGAGATGACTTTAAGATGAAGGTGCCGGTAAGTGTCCCTGCCTCCATCCTGAGGTCGCAGAATAGAGCTCACTGCCTTCCTGCCCCATCTGTGATCATCAGCATCCTCGAGGAGCTGACTTCGGGGCCATGCAGTCAACTAAACCCCGCAGGAGCTGGCAGGAGGTTGCGCTTCCTCAGCACTGTCAGGAGCGATGCAATCCTTTCTGCTTCCACCCCCGCCCCCGGCCCCCACCCCACCCACCTCAGACGGGCCACGGTGTGGGTGTCCCACCAGGACACAGGTCACACAACAGGTGCCCCCAGGAAAGCTGCAGAACTCGGGACCCCGAGGGCTGAGAGACCCCCCAGCCCACCTTCGAGGAATACAGCCCAGACCCTGCCTGCACCCTGGGGATGAGAGAAGGGCTGGGGAGGGGGCTGTAAGCGTCCCTGGACCTGGGAGGGAGCCCCACTGCTGGCAGGGATGGGCTGGACCTGTCCTGGAGCAGCCAACAGGGTGACCCCTGCCCTGTTGCCCCCACCCTAGCCAGGCACAGGGCATCATCTCCCAACACTCCCCACTGAGAAAGTACCTTCAGCCTTGATCCCCTGTCCTTTAAAGAACAAAGGCTCCACAAAGCCCCTTACAGCCTGTGCAGCCCTATCACCAGCCCAAGCTGTGCCAGCTCCCCTGAGAGCCCCGGTCAACTGCTTTGGGGAGCTCATGTCTTCTCTGCCACAAAGAGAACAGGGACATACGGGCCAGCACCAGCAGCCCCCTACGACACCAGCCAGACCCTGCTAGAAATCAGGGAATCTGGGGTGCAGGTCACTAGCTGTGAAGCTACTCCCTGAGCCCTGGGAATCAGGTGGCACCAGCCCTCCCTCCCCACTCTCACTGCACTGCTACAGCCTCCATGCCACATAAGCAAGAGCTCTGTGTACACCCCGCCATGGGGAAGTTCTGTGCACACCCCACCACGGGGAAACTCTGTGCACGCCCCGTCACGGGGAAGCCCTGTGCACGCCCCGTCACGGGGAAGCTCTGTGCACGCCCCACCACCCGGAAGCTCTGCACATGCCCCACCATGGGGAAGCTCTGTGCACGCCCCACCACGGGGAAGTTCTGCGCACGCCCCACCACGGGGAAGCTCTGCGCACGTCCCACCACGGGGAAGTTCTGTGCACGCCCCGCCACAGGGAAGTTCTGCACACGCCCTGCCACGGGGAAGTTCTGCACATGCCCCACCACCCAGAAGCTCTGCACATGCCCTGCCACGGGGAACCTCTGTGCACGCCCCACCACCCAGAAGCTCTGCACACGCCCCACCACGGGGAAGTTCTGCACACGTCCCACCACCCGGAAGCTCTGCACAGGCCCCGCCACGGGGAAGCTCTGTGCACGCCCCTTTTTTGTAGCCTCCAAGAACGCTTTGTTTCTGAACAGTGTATTTTCTAGAGACAACCAGTGACAAACCCGTGCAGAGCAGGGAGTCGTGGGCAGTGGGAGGTTCATGTCCTGACACCGGGCAAGCCAGGCATTGCATGTGCAGCTCAGCACCCCAGGGACGTGCCTCTTGTGGTGGCGTGTGCGTGTCATGGCCCTTGTGAGAGAGAAGATTCCATGGGCCCAGCCCTTCCCTCCTGCATGGAGGCACTGCACACGAGCCACGGGCTTCATGACCAGATACGTGTCACAGGGGGCAACACCGACCTCACTGGTCATCGTGCCACAGGCTCCCCCATACAACAGTGCCACCGTGAGGCATCAAAGTGGGTTTCCCAAAAATCATCACCAGCATCTTTAAACACACAGCTGCACTTAGATAATTCTTGACGTTACAGAGTGAAGCACGTGAGGATGCAGTTGAAACATGCGTGTCCTGTGTTTCAGTGCTGTGTGCTGAACTCAGCCCTAGGAAGGAGACAGTAGGGGGAACGGTAGCCCCGGGACCCCTGCCGTTGTGCCTATCTGGCAAAATCACCCCCAGTTGAGAGTCCCCACTCTAGACTGATACACTATCTAATAATACATGACGGTGTGTCAAGTAACCCCTGAGCTAAATCTCGGGAGACCTGTTTTGTGGTCCTGCCTGACAGCTGCAAAGCCAGGCCTAGATTTTATCCAAACCCATGGATGGAGTGACCTCAAAAAAGGCAAGAGAAATGCAGAAAAATGAAGACAAGGCACATGCAGAGAAGCATGTGCGGCCGATGCAACCACGGGTTTCCCGTGTAACCGCAGCGAGGAACCGTGGGCCACGCTCCCCAACTGGCCTCAGTGGTGTCATATCGATTCCAGCTGGAGTCTACAATGACCGCGGGGTGTTTTCGGGAGGAACAGGGACAAAACTGATCATCTTTCCATCAGAGCGTTGTTCGAAGCTGTTTCTGGGGAGGTGTAAACACCTATTGCTCACGTCATCGGCCGTCACAGGCCACACTCCCGTTGGGTTCTGTGAGCCTCCAGTGGTGCCATTTGCCCCTCACCGTGGCATTTATGAAGGAGGCAGCTGAGACACAGAGAGAGTAGGCAACTGGCTGTGGGCGAGTGGGACCCACACCCAGGTCCACGCAGGTCCAAAGCCCAGCGCTCCATCCGCACAACTGCCCACAGGGTCCAGTCGCCCCCATCCCTACAGCCACCCACAGCATCCAGGCCGCCCATCCCCACAGCCACCCACAGCGTCCAGACCCCCCATCCCCACAGCCACCCACAGCGTCCAGGCCGCCCATCCCCACAGCCACCCACAGCATCCAGGCCACCCATCCCCACAGCCACCCACAGCGTCCAGGCCGCCCATCCCCACAGCCACCCACAGCGTCCAGGTGGCCATGTCCCCTCTGTGCTGCTGGGTGCTCTGCTGATGGGGCAGCTCTTTTGGGAGCCAACAATAATCCCAAAGGCCATTGCCCATTCCCTGTCTCCTCCAGGTCATAATGCTGAGCTCTGTACCAGACCTACACGGTTACATTGATAAGTCGCAGCTGACCGAGGACCTGGGCGGGACCCTGGACTACTGCCACTCTCGGTGGCTGTGCCAGCGCACGGTGAGCCACGTTGGGGCCAGGGTTGGCTGCGGCCAGCTCCAGTTCACCCACGAATTGCTCTCGATTACAGCACGGCCTTTTCCAAAAACACGTCCACAGTAAGAGATGTTTTCTTCCCCAAGAATGAGGAGATGGTCTCAGTGGACCTTCATCATTGTAAAGAAGTAACATGAGCAATAAGTCAGGGAGTGGCTTCTCTGGGCTTGGAGAAGACCAAAAACACCGTTGTGCTGTGGTTTGCAACACTCACTTCTCTCAACGGGAAGAGGCAGCGCAGGCAGGGGGTGACACGAGGCGGTGGGCACATTTGCAGGGGGTGCCTGGCAGGGGTGACACTAAGTGGTGGGCACATTTGCAGAGGGTGCCTGGCAGGGGGTGACACTAGGTGGTGGGCATATTTGTAGAGGGTGCCTGGCAGGGGGTGACACTAAGTGGTGGGCACATTTGCAGAGGGTGGCTGGCAGGGGGTGACACTAGGTGGTGGGCACATTTGCAGAGGGTGCCTGGCAGGGGGTGACACTAGGTGGTGGGCACATTTGTAGAGGGTGCCTGGCAGGGGGTGACACTAGGTGGTGGGCACATTTGCAGAGGGTGCCTGGCAGGGGGTGACACTAGGTGGTGGGCACATTTGCAGAGGGTGCCTGGCAGGGGGTGACACTAGGTGGTGGGCACATTTGCAGAGGGTGCCTGGCAGGGGGTGACACTAAGTGGTGGGCACATTTGCAGAGGGTGGCTGGCAGGGGGTGACACTAGGTGGTGGGCACATTTGCAGAGGGTGCCTGGCAGGGGGTGACACTAGGTGGTGGGCACATTTGCAGAGGGTGCCTGGCAGGGGGTGACACTAGGTGGTGGGCACATTTGCAGAGGGTGCCTGGCAGGGGGTGACACTAGGTGGTGGGCACATTTGCAGAGGGTGCCTGGCAGGGGGTGACACTAGGTGGTGGGCACATTTGTAGAGGGTGCCTGGCAGGGGGTGACACTAGGTGGTGGGCACATTTGCAGAGGGTGGCTGGCAGGGGGTGACAATAGGTGGTGGGCACATTTGCAGAGGGTGGCTGGCAGGGGGTGACACTAGGTGGTGGGCACATTTTCAGAGGGTGCCTGGCAGGGGGTGACACTAGGTGGTGGGCATATTTGTAGAGGGTGCCTGGCAGGGGGTGACACTAGGTGGTGGGCATATTTGTAGAGGGTGCCTGGCAGGGGTGACACTAGGTGGTGGGCATATTTGTAGAGGGTGCCTGGCAGGGGGTGACACTAGGTGGTGGGCACATTTGCAGAGGGTGCCTGGCAGGGGTGACACTAGGTGGTGGGCATATTTTCAGAGGGTGCCTGGCAGGGGGTGACGCGAGGCGGTGGGCATAGTTTCAGAGGGTGCCTGGCAGGGGTGACACTAGGTGGTGGGCATATTTGTAGAGGGTGCCTGGCAGGGGTGACACTAGGTGGTGGGCATATTTTCAGAGGGTGCCTGGCAGGGGTGACACTAGGTGGTGGGCATATTTTCAGAGGGTGCCTGGCAGGGGGTGACACTAGGTGGCGGACATATTTGTAGAGGGTGCCTGGTATGTTTCTGAGGAGGCCCAGGAGGGTGGTGCGCTACGGGAGGGCGTTTGCCGTCGTGGCATCGGCCAGTCTCTCCTGATGGGTCCGAGTGGGATGGTTTCTGAGGTGTCTGCTTTCGGACGGCAGCAGGTGGGCGCATTGCACCACGCATGTGATTGTGCTTTCTCTCTCCCCAAGGCCATCGAGAGTTTTGCCCTCATGGTGAAGCAGACGGCTCAGATGCTGCAGTCCTTCGGGACCGAGCTGGCGGAAACAGAGCTGCCCAATGACGTCCAGTCAACAAGCTCAGTGCTGTGTGCACACATGGAGAAGAAGGACAAGGCAAAGGTAGGTGGGGGCTCTGGTCGGAAGCTGCGGGGTTCTACCATCCCAGGGTTGGAATCCGCAGCATGTGAGATCAAGAAGTCAGCAGGCTTGAGATGCCTTTCGATGGCGATTAGCTGGGCAGCCTCTCAGATGAGAAGGGGTGTTCCTTTCTGAAAGGAAACCTATCGAATGCCGGCTGCGGTTACCACGCACAGGCTGGTGCTGGGTCAGCCATTGGCCCTGGGTGGCCGTGGTGTCAGGAGGGGGACCAGGGCAGCTTTCCTCTCGGGAGCGATCTTGGCTGTCTGTGCAGGAGCCCCCAAATAGACATCTCTGTGGCTTCTGGGTGTGACAGAGACAGGAGGTCTGCCCTGGCTTCTTCTGCCGAGCAGGTGATGAAGTGGTGGTTGGATTCGTGTGCACAGGGCACTCCTGTGCTCACGCGTCCGTGTTGTGTGAGCTTGCTGGGACGGACGTATTGTGAGGAGTGTGTGCACCCTGCTATGTTCTGACCCCCTCCCCCGCACACTGCTGGCTTTGAAGCAGCAGTGACCCAGGTCCGTGACCTGCGGGTGCATCCCCAGGACGGTGCCTCTGTGCTCAGCAGCTGCTCCTCCCTGAGAACAGTGTGAGGACCAGTGAGAAAGCCTGGCCTCTGGTGACTCTTCCACCATAACCCTCTGCCCCAAGTGACCTGTAGCAGCAGCTCTGCCCGGGGCACACAGGAGTGAGGGAGTCCCCCATGTCAGCTGCCCTCCCTGCACGACCCCACAGAAGACACTGGGAAGACTTGGGAGGGTGACCCCCTCCTCAGTCCGCACCCCCTCAAGAGCAAGGCCCCATGAGGCCTCACCTGTGGCCTGTGCTGCTTGCCTGTCGGGCCAGGTGCGAGGCTGCGTTCTCTCCATAGGAGGACTTGCGGCTGGCACTGAAAGAGGGGCACAGCATCCTGGAGAGCCTCAGGGAGCCACAGGCTGAGGGCTCGGAGCCCGGTGTGAACCAGGACCAGCTCGACAACCAGGCCACCGTGCAGAGGTGAGGCTCAGCCCCTTCCTGCCCTCGCCCTGCCCCCTTCCTGCCCTCGCCCTGCCCCCTTCCTGCCCTCGCCCTGCCCCGGTCCAGAGTAGGAGTCTCTCAGGCACACGGTCTCTGAGAAAGAGCCACAAATGGCAGGCGGCACTGCAGGCAGCCCCACTCCCCACCCAGGCCAGCAGCCAGCATCCCAGCCTCGGTGTGGACCCAGCTCCTCCTGCTGAAATGCTTCCTCCTGAACCCCACAGAAAGCCACTGTTGTAGGGAGGACGATTTCCTAGAGCAAACGCCCTTCCACAGGCGTGAAGGAGATGTTAGGGCAAGAAGAGGGAGCGCTTTGGACACAGGGGTGGGGGGGGCCTCCGCACTCCCAGCGGGGGTTTCGCAGACAGGGAGAAAGCCTGGGGATCTCCTCGCCGCAGCTCATGTTCCTTACTTTCATGGTAAAAGGTGTGATTCTCATCTTTTTCCTTTGGGCTTCCAGCTTTACAGAGCACAGGGCAGGGCACTTGTGTGCTTGGCATGTTGCCCCAGGATATCCAGGACTCCCAGAGCCACCCCCACCCACCCCCCAGGACTCCCAAACCCCGCCCCATCCCATCCCCCAGAACTCCCCAAACCCCTCCCCATCCCATCCCCCCAAAACTCCCTGAGCCTCATCTCATCCCATCCCCCAGAACTCCCTGAGCTCCCTCTCCCCATACCCCCCAGAAATCCCCGAGACTTATCTCAATCCATCCCCCCAGAATTCCCCGAGCTCCCTCTCCCCCAACTCCCCAGAAATCCTTGAACCTTATCTCATCCCATCCCCAAAAACTCCCGGAGCCCCCATTCCATCCCCCAAAACTCCCTGAACCCCCATTCCACCCTACCCAGAACTCCCTGACCCCCATTCCATCCCCCCAAGCTCCCTGACCCCCATTCCACCCTACCCAGAACTCCCTGACCCCCATTCCATCCCCCCAAACTCCCTGAACCCCCCATTCCACCCTACCCAGAACTCCCTGACCCCCATTCCATCCCCCCAAACTCCCTGACCCCCATTCCATCCCCTCCAGAACTCTCCAAGCTTCCCCTTCCCCATCCCATCCCCCGCCAACTCCCTGAGCCTCCCCTCCCGCATCCCATTCCCACCAGAACTCCCCAAACTTCCCCTCCTCCATCCCATTCCCCCTCAGCATTCCCCAAGCCTCCTCCCCATCCAGTCCTCCCCAGAACTCCCCGAGCCTTCCCTGTCCCATCCTCAAAGGTGGGTGTTACCAGCCCCACCTCCTGGCTGAAGAACAGGCCCCGCACAGCTGGACAGAGGCTTGTCCAGCAGGGCTGTGCTGGATGCACCCTGGCCTGGACTGAGCTGGTCCTTTGGACTCTCAGCTGCCTTTGACTCCCACACAGCATGACCCACACTGAGCTGCTTTCTGTGCCAGGGACACGGCAGAGGCCCCAGGGACACAAGGTGTACCCTTGAGGGGCTCCTTATAGATGGGGTGCTGTGACCCACCAGGCTGATGTGGAGGGTAGGCCAGCCCTGGTATGTGTGGGGCACCTTGTCAGCTTCCCAGAGACTCAGTTTCCCCATCTGTAAAGTGAATCGAATTCGTGCACATGCCTGGAGGTGAGCATGGGGCTGACTGGGTGATGCAGGTTGGCGACCCCAGCTCCCCCTGACATTTAGGCACAGCTCACTACCCTGGACCACAGGTGTAACTCATCACCCCAAACCTTGGCCTTTTAAAAATGAACAAACTCAGGCTGGGCTCAGTGGCTCACACTGAGTCACACTGGCTCACACTGGCTCACACTCAGTGGCTCATCCCAGCACTTTTGGAGGCCAAGGCAGGCAGATCGCTTGAGCTCATGAGTTCGAGACTAGCCTGGGCCACATGGTGAAATCCTGTCTCTACAAAAAGTACAAAACTCAGTCAGTCATGGTGCTGCGCAGCTGGAGTCCCAGCTACTCGGGAAGCAGAGGTTGCAGTGAGCCAAGATTGCACCACTGCACTCCAGGCCAGGTGACAGAGCCAGACCGTGTCTCAAAACATAAAGAAAACGTAATGTACATTTTTAAAAAAATTAAAATGAACACACTCAGTGGCTCAGCCCAGCTGTGGAGACGTAGCGGGAGAGAAGCAGGAAGGAAAGTCCGCAGCCTGTGATGCTGTCTGCGGGGCCTCCTCCCATCCTGATGGTCCTGGGCGCCTGCAGATTCCGGGTTTGGGTGCAGGGGTGAGCAGAGGCCAGGTCTCCGGAAGGCTGGCCTGGGTTGGAGATGAGCCCTGGGGTCACTCGAACTCCCAGTATGCTCCATGGTGTGTGGGGCTCCCTGGGCCACACAGACTGTTGACTCCTCCTCTTTCCCAGGCTCCTGGCCCAGCTGAATGAAACCGAGGCTGCCTTTGATGAGTTCTGGGCAAAGCATCAGCAAAAGCTGGAGCAGTGCCTGCAGCTCCGGCACTTCGAACAGGGCTTCCGGGAGGTGAGTGGCCCTGGCGGAGCTGGCAGTCACCCTGATGCCCGTGGAACCTCCCGTGACCATGCCCTGGTCCCAGTGCCAGGAGCTGAGCCGAGCTACCTGGCTGACTTTGGCTTAATGCGGAAAAATCTCTCAGCACGTGGAGCCTGTGAGATTATGTTGGGCTGAGCCTTAGAATGCAGGACTGATCACTGGTCATTGTATAGAAAGGTGATTGAGGGGCCGGGCGCGGTGGCTCACACCTGTAATCCCAGCACTTTGGGAGGCCGAGGCAGGCAGATCACGAGGTCAAGAGATTGAGACCATCCTGGCCAACAGGGTGAAACCCCGTCTCTACTAAAAATACAAAAATTTCCTGGTCATGATGGCATACACCTGTAATCCCAGCTACTTGGGAGGCTGAGACAGGAGAATTGCTTGAACCTGGGAGGTGGAGGTTGCAGTGAGCTGAGATTGTGCCATTGCACTCCAGCCTGGGTGACCCAGCAAGAGTCCATCTCAAAAAAAAAAAAGAAAGAAAGAAAGGTGATTGGACATCAGCCCACTGGGATGTACTTACAGCTGCATTGTTCATAAATTAGCCAGGAAGCCCTTGCTCTTCCTCCATAGTCATTTGCATGCTCTTTTATTCAGCATGTATGATGTGCCTGCTGTGTGCCAGACTGTGGGATGGCATCACAGCCGTGAGGTGCCGACACAGCCAGTGCAGCCAGACCCAGACATCGCCCTCCCACGGCCACCCAGGGACCCACCCATGTTCGTCCCAGCGCCCCCCTCCTCAGCCCCTGGCAACCACTCATCTGTTCCCATGGCTGTCCTTTTGCCATTTTGTCATATAAAGGAATCACACAGAATGTCCCTCCTGGGACTGCCTTTGCTTGCTCAGCACAGCTCTCTGCAGACCCCCAGGTGCTGGTGGCTCATTCACTGTGTTCCCCGTGTGGACAGACCACAGTTCCTTTTCATTCACTGGTGAAGGGTACCTGGGTTGCTTCCAGGATTGACTATTACAGATGAGGCTGTTACACACATCCACGTACTGATGTTGGTGTTTTCATTTCTCTGATTTAAATGCCCAGAATGTAATTGCAGGGTTAAATAGTAGTTGCATGTTTAGTTTTTTAAAGAACATGCCAACGTGTTTTCAGAATGGCTGTAACATTTAACATTCCCACAAGCGGCGATGAGTGGCTGGTGGCTTCCCATTTTCCACAGCATGTGACACTGTCGTGATTCTTTACGTTACGCTCACATCCTGATGCGTGTGCAGGGAAATCCCGTGGTGCTTTTCCGTTTCGTTTCCGCAGTGCTGGCGGTGCCAGACGCCTTTCCATGTGCTTATTTGCCATTCACATGTCCTCTTCGGTAAAATGTCCTGTTTCTGTCCCCTCCCCCGCCTTTTTTTTTTTTGAGAGTCTTGTTCTGTTCCCAGGCACCAGGCTGGAGGCTGGAGTGCAATGGCGTGATATCGGCTCACCGCAACCTCCACCTCCTGGGTTCAAGCAATTCTCCTGCCTCAGCCTCCCAAGTAGCTGGGACTACAGGCGTGCACCACCACACCCAGCTAATTTTTCTATTTTTTAGTAGATATGGGGTTTTTACCATGTTTGCCAGGATGGTCTCGATCTCTTGACCTCATGATCCACCCACGTCAGCCTCCCAAAGTGCTGGGATTATAGATGTGAGCCACGCCGCCCGGCCCTTGTTGCCCCTTTTCTAACTGGATTGTTTGGTTCCGTGTTTTCATGTTGCTGTTACATTTTGAGAACTCCTTATATGCTGCAGATACTAGCTCTTGGTCAAGTGTGTGACTTCCAGATACCTCCTGCTCTGTCACTCGTCTCTTCATCCTCATGTGGCCAAACATTTAATTTTGATGAACTCCAGTTTGTCAGTTTCTCCTTTTAAGGATTATACTTTTGGTTCTAGGCCCTAAGTATACCCCCTAAGCTTTTCCCCCGCAAATTTCATAGTTTTACATTGAAGTCTATGATCTATTTTGAGCTAATTTTTGTATGAGGTATGAGAAATGGACGTGATTTATGTTTTACCTCTGGATGTCCAACTGCTGTTGCGCCATTTGTTGGAAAGGCTCTTTCTTCCACTAGGGCTTCTTCTCCACCACTGTCAAAACTCTGCACACATTTGTGTGGGTCTGTTCTGGGGGTTCTCTATTCAGTTCATTTATCTACATACCTGTTCCTATGTCAGTACCGCGAGGTCCTAATTACCGTAACTGTATAACGTCTTGAAATGAAGCATCCTCATTCTTCCCTCTTTGTTCTTCTTTTTCAAAATCATGTTAGCTTCTAGTTTATTGGCCTCTTCATGCCAATTTTACATTTATCTTGTCTACACGTATAGACAGATTTGCTGGAGTTTTCATAGGAGTTGCGTTAAACGTATATTTTGGGAAGAATCAATGCCTTTACTGTGTTGAGTCTTCCAGTCAACAAACAGGGTATTGTCAACATTGGTTTCTGTTTCTTTCACCAGTTCTCAGCACACAAGCTCGGTACATGTTGAGTTTGATGTACACTTAAGATTACACTTTAAGAAGTCATCATGGTATTATATTTTTAATTTTGGGGTTTACGTATTCATTGCTGCATATGGAAGTACAATTCATTTTTGTATATTTTTCTTGTCTCCTGTGACCTTGCTGAACACATATTCTACTCAGTGTTTTGTAAAGTCCTTGAAATTTTCCATATAGACCATCATGTCATGTTCAAATAAGGACAGTTTGATTTCTTCCTTTTTGAAGATACGCCTTTTACTTTATCCACCCCCACCCTCAACACGCTGCCACACAGCACATCGCACCACCGAGAGCTCCCACCGTGTGATGAGTGCTGAGACTGGACCTCTCTGCTTGTCCTGGTCGTGGGGGGAAAGCGTTGAGTTTTTCACTATTGGGATAATGTCAGTGGTAGGATGTCTGTAGATGCTCAATAAAACTATCTGGGCCTAGGGATTTCTTTGGGAGACTTTTAAAATTATGAATTCAGTGTCCTTAATAGTTACACAACTACTGAAATTATCTATTTCACAGTGAGATGTGGTAGTGTGTTTTCAGGGCAGTGTGAGGGTTGTTATCTGTTTCACAGTGAGATGTGGTAGTGTGTTTTCAGGGCAGTGTGAGGGTTGTTATCTCTTTCACAGTGAGATGTGGTAGTGTGTTTTCAGGGCAGTGTGAGGGTTGTTATCTGTTTCACAGTGAGATGTGGTAGTGTGTTTTCAGGGCAGTGTGAGGGTTGTTATCTGTTTCATAGTGAGATGTGGTCGTGTGTTTTCAGGGCAGTGTGGAGGGTTGTTATCTGTTTCACAGTGAGATGTGGTAGTGTGTTTTCAGGGCAGTGTGAGGGTTGTTATCTGTTTCACAGTGAGATGTGGTAGTGTGTTTTCAGGGCAGTGTGAGGAGTTGTTATCTGTTTCACAGTGAGATGTGGTAGTGTGTTTTCAGGGCAGTGTGAGGGTTGTTATCTGTTTCATAGTGAGATGTGGTAGTGTGTTTTCAGGGCAGTGTGAGGGTTGTTATCTGTTTCACAGTGAGATGTGGTAGTGTGTTTTCAGGGCAGTGTGAGGGTTGTTATCTGTTTCACAGTGAGATGTGGTAGTGTGTTTTCAGGGCAGTGTGAGGGTTGTTATCTCTTTCACAGTGAGATGTGGTAGTGTGTTTTCAGGGCAGTGTGGAGGGTTGTTATCTGTTTCACAGTGAGATGTGGTAGTGTGTTTTCAGGGCAGTGTGAGGAGTTGTTATCTGTTTCACAGTGAGATGTGGTCGTGTGTTTTCAGGGCAGTGTGGAGGGTTGTTATCTGTTTCACAGTGAGATGTGGTAGTGTGTTTTCAGGGCAGTGTGAGGAGTTGTTATCTGTTTCACAGTGAGATGTGGTAGTGTGTTTTCAGGGCAGTGTGAGGAGTTGTTATCTGTTTCACAGTGAGATGTGGTAGTGTGTTTTCAGGGCAGTGTGAGGGTTGTTATCTGTTTCACAGTGAGATGTGGTAGTGTGTTTTCAGGGCAGTGTGAGGAGTTGTTATCTGTTTCACAGTGAGATGTGGTCGTGTGTTTTCAGGGCAGTGTGAGGGTTGTTATCTGTTTCACAGTGAGATGTGGTAGTGTGTTTTCAGGGCAGTGTGAGGGTTGTTATCTCTTTCACAGTGAGATGTGGTCGTGTGTTTTCAGGGCAGTGTGAGGGTTGTTATCTGTTTCACAGTGAGATGTGGTAGTGTGTTTTCAGGGCAGTGTGAGGGTTGTTATCTGTTTCACAGTGAGATGTGGTAGTGTGTTTTCAGGGCAGTGTGAGGGTTGTTATCTGTTTCACAGTGAGATGTGGTAGTGTGTTTTCAGGGCAGTGTGAGGGTTGTTATCTATTTCACAGTGAGATGTGGTCGTGTGTTTTCAGGGCAGTGTGAGGGTTGTTATCTGTTTCACAGTGAGATGTGGTAGTGTGTTTTCAGGGCAGTGTGAGGGTTGTTATCTGTTTCACAGTGAGATGTGGTAGTGTGTTTTCAGGGCAGTGTGAGGGTTGTTATCTGTTTCACAGTGAGATGTGGTAGTGTGTTTTCAGGGCAGTGTGGAGAGTTGTTATCTGTTTCACAGTGAGATGTGGTCGTGTGTTTTCAGGGCAGTGTGAGGGTTGTTATCTGTTTCACAGTGAGATGTGGTAGTGTGTTTTCAGGGCAGTGTGGAGGGTTGTTATCTGTTTCACAGTGAGATGTGGTAGTGTGTTTTCAGGGCAGTGTGAGGGTTGTTATCTGTTTCACAGTGAGATGTGGTAGTGTGTTTTCAGGGCAGTGTGAGGGTTGTTATCTGTTTCACAGTGAGATGTGGTAGTGTGTTTTCAGGGCAGTGTGAGGGTTGTTATCTGTTTCACAGTGAGATGTGGTAGTGTGTTTTCAGGGCAGTGTGAGGGTTGTTATCTATTTCACAGTGAGATGTGGTAGTGTGTTTTCAGGGCAGTGTGAGGGTTGTTATCTGTTTCACAGTGAGGTGTGGTAGTGTGTTTTCAGGGCAGTGTGAGGGTTGTTATCTGTTTCACAGTGAGATGTGGTAGTGTGTTTTCAGGGCAGTGTGGAGAGTTGTTATCTATTTCACAGTGAGATGTGGTAGTGTGTTTTCAGGGCAGTGTGAGGAGTTGTTATCTGTTTCACAGTGAGATGTGGTCGTGTGTTTTCAGGGCAGTGTGAGGGTTGTTATCTGTTTCACAGTGAGATGTGGTAGTGTGTTTTCAGGGCAGTGTGAGGGTTGTTATCTGTTTCACAGTGAGATGTGGTAGTGTGTTTTCAGGGCAGTGTGAGGGTTGTTATCTGTTTCACAGTGAGATGTGGTAGTGTGTTTTCAGGGCAGTGTGAGGGTTGTTATCTATTTCACAGTGAGATGTGGTAGTGTGTTTTCAGGGCAGTGTGAGGGTTGTTATCTGTTTCACAGTGAGGTGTGGTAGTGTGTTTTCAGGGCAGTGTGAGGGTTGTTATCTATTTCACAGTGAGATGTGGTAGTGTGTTTTCAGGGCAGTGTGAGGGTTGTTATCTGTTTCACAGTGAGATGTGGTAGTGTGTTTTCAGGGCAGTGTGGAGGGTTGTTATCTATTTCACAGTGAGATGTGGTAGTGTGTTTTCAGGGCAGTGTGGAGGGTTGTTATCTCTTTCACAGTGAGATGTGGTAGTGTGTTTTCAGGGCAGTGTGAGGGTTGTTATCTGTTTCACAGTGAGATGTGGTAGTGTGTTTTCAGGGCAGTGTGAGGGTTGTTATCTGTTTCACAGTGAGATGTGGTAGTGTGTTTTCAGGGCAGTGTGAGGAGTTGTTATCTGTTTCACAGTGAGATGTGGTAGTGTGTTTTCAGGGCAGTGTGAGGGTTGTTATCTGTTTCACAGTGAGATGTGGTAGTGTGTTTTCAGGGCAGTGTGAGGGTTGTTATCTGTTTCACAGTGAGATGTGGTAGTGTGTTTTCAGGGCAGTGTGAGGGTTGTTATCTCTTTCACAGTGAGATGTGGTAGTGTGTTTTCAGGGCAGTGTGAGGGTTGTTATCTATTTCACAGTGAGATGTGGTAGTGTGTTTTCAGGGCAGTGTGGAGAGTTGTTATCTATTTCACAGTGAGATGTGGTCGTGTGTTTTCAGGGCAGTGTGAGGGTTGTTATCTGTTTCACAGTGAGATGTGGTAGTGTGTTTTCAGGGCAGTGTGGAGGGTTGTTATCTCTTTCACAGTGAGATGTGGTAGTGTGTTTTCAGGGCAGTGTGGAGGGTTGTTATCTATTTCACAGTGAGATGTGGTAGTGTGTTTTCAGGGCAGTGTGAGGGTTGTTATCTGTTTCACAGTGAGATGTGGTAGTGTGTTTTCAGGGCAGTGTGAGGGTTGTTATCTGTTTCACAGTGAGATGTGGTAGTGTGTTTTCAGGGCAGTGTGAGGGTTGTTATCTGTTTCACAGTGAGATGTGGTAGTGTGTTTTCAGGGCAGTGTGAGGGTTGTTATCTATTTCACAGTGAGATGTGGTAGTGTGTTTTCAGGGCAGTGTGAGGGTTGTTATCTATTTCACAGTGAGATGTGGTCGTGTGTTTTCAGGGCAGTGTGAGGGTTGTTATCTGTTTCACAGTGAGATGTGGTCGTGTGTTTTCAGGGCAGTGTGAGGGTTGTTATCTGTTTCACAGTGAGATGTGGTAGTGTGTTTTCAGGGCAGTGTGAGGGTTGTTATCTGTTTCACAGTGAGATGTGGTAGTGTGTTTTCAGGGCAGTGTGAGGGGTTGTTATCTGTTTCACAGTGAGATGTGGTAGTGTGTTTTCAGGGCAGTGTGGAGGGTTGTTATCTATTTCACAGTGAGATGTGGTAGTGTGTTTTCAGGGCAGTGTGAGGGTTGTTATCTGTTTCACAGTGAGATGTGGTCGTGTGTTTTCAGGGCAGTGTGAGGGTTGTTATCTGTTTCACAGTGAGATGTGGTAGTGTGTTTTCAGGGCAGTGTGAGGGTTGTTATCTATTTCACAGTGAGATGTGGTAGTGTGTTTTCAGGGCAGTGTGAGGGTTGTTATCTGTTTCACAGTGAGATGTGGTAGTGTGTTTTCAGGGCAGTGTGGAGGGTTGTTATCTCTTTCACAGTGAGATGTGGTAGTGTGTTTTCAGGGCAGTGTGAGGGTTGTTATCTCTTTCACAGTGAGATGTGGTAGTGTGTTTTCAGGGCAGTGTGAGGGTTGTTATCTGTTTCACAGTGAGATGTGGTAGTGTGTTTTCAGGGCAGTGTGGAGGGTTGTTATCTATTTCACAGTGAGATGTGGTAGTGTGTTTTCAGGGCAGTGTGAGGGTTGTTATCTGTTTCACAGTGAGATGTGGTAGTGTGTTTTCAGGGCAGTGTGAGGGTTGTTATCTCTTTCACAGTGAGATGTGGTAGTGTGTTTTCAGGGCAGTGTGGAGGGTTGTTATCTATTTCACAGTGAGATGTGGTAGTGTGTTTTCAGGGCAGTGTGAGGGTTGTTATCTGTTTCACAGTGAGATGTGGTAGTGTGTTTTCAGGGCAGTGTGAGGGTTGTTATCTGTTTCACAGTGAGATGTGGTAGTGTGTTTTCAGGGCAGTGTGAGGGTTGTTATCTATTTCACAGTGAGATGTGGTAGTGTGTTTTCAGGGCAGTGTGGAGGGTTGTTATCTATTTCACAGTGAGATGTGGTAGTGTGTTTTCAGGGCAGTGTGAGGGTTGTTATCTGTTTCACAGTGAGATGTGGTAGTGTGTTTTCAGGGCAGTGTGAGGGTTGTTATCTATTTCACAGTGAGATGTGGTAGTGTGTTTTCAGGGCAGTGTGAGGGTTGTTATCTGTTTCACAGTGAGATGTGGTAGTGTGTTTTCAGGGCAGTGTGAGGGTTGTTATCTGTTTCACAGTGAGATGTGGTAGTGTGTTTTCAGGGCAGTGTGAGGGTTGTTATCTGTTTCACAGTGAGATGTGGTAGTGTGTTTTCAGGGCAGTGTGAGGGTTGTTATCTCTTTCACAGTGAGATGTGGTAGTGTGTTTTCAGGGCAGTGTGAGGGTTGTTATCTCTTTCACAGTGAGATGTGGTAGTGTGTTTTCAGGGCAGTGTGAGGGTTGTTATCTATTTCACAGTGAGATGTGGTAGTGTGTTTTCAGGGCAGTGTGAGGGTTGTTATCTCTTTCACAGTGAGATGTGGTAGTGTGTTTTCAGGGCAGTGTGAGGGTTGTTATCTATTTCACAGTGAGATGTGGTAGTGTGTTTTCAGGGCAGTGTGAGGGTTGTTATCTGTTTCACAGTGAGATGTGGTAGTGTGTTTTCAGGGCAGTGTGGAGGGTTGTTATCTCTTTCACAGTGAGATGTGGTAGTGTGTTTTCAGGGCAGTGTGAGGGTTGTTTTCTCTTTCACAGTGAGATGTGGTAGTGTGTTTTCAGGGCAGTGTGAGGGTTGTTATCTATTTCACAGTGAGATGTGGTAGTGTGTTTTCAGGGCAGTGTGAGGGTTGTTATCTGTTTCACAGTGAGATGTGGTAGTGTGTTTTCAGGGCAGTGTGAGGGTTGTTATCTGTTTCACAGTGAGATGTGGTAGTGTGTTTTCAGGGCAGTGTGAGGGTTGTTATCTCTTTCACAGTGAGATGTGGTAGTGTGTTTTCAGGGCAGTGTGAGGGTTGTTATCTCTTTCACAGTGAGATGTGGTAGTGTGTTTTCAGGGCAGTGTGAGGGTTGTTATCTCTTTCACAGTGAGATGTGGTAGTGTGTTTTCAGGGCAGTGTGAGGGTTGTTATCTGTTTCACAGTGAGATGTGGTAGTGTGTTTTCAGGGCAGTGTGAGGGTTGTTATCTGTTTCACAGTGAGATGTGGTAGTGTGTTTTCAGGGCAGTGTGAGGGTTGTTATCTATTTCACAGTGAGATGTGGTAGTGTGTTTTCAGGGCAGTGTGAGGGTTGTTATCTGTTTCACAGTGAGATGTGGTAGTGTGTTTTCAGGGCAGTGTGAGGGTTGTTATCTATTTCACAGTGAGATGTGGTAGTGTGTTTTCAGGGCAGTGTGAGGGTTGTTATCTCTTTCACAGTGAGATGTGGTAGTGTGTTTTCAGGGCAGTGTGAGGGTTGTTATCTCTTTCACAGTGAGATGTGGTAGTGTGTTTTCAGGGCAGTGTGAGGGTTGTTATCTATTTCACAGTGAGATGTGGTAGTGTGTTTTCAGGGCAGTGTGAGGGTTGTTATCTCTTTCACAGTGAGATGTGGTAGTGTGTTTTCAGGGCAGTGTGAGGGTTGTTATCTGTTTCACAGTGAGATGTGGTAGTGTGTTTTCAGGGCAGTGTGGAGGGTTGTTATCTATTTCACAGTGAGATGTGGTAGTGTGTTTTCAGGGCAGTGTGGAGGGTTGTTATCTGTTTCACAGTGAGATGTGGTAGTGTGTTTTCAGGGCAGTGTGAGGGTTGTTATCTATTTCACAGTGAGATGTGGTAGTGTGTTTTCAGGGCAGTGTGGAGGGTTGTTATCTATTTCACAGTGAGATGTGGTAGTGTGTTTTCAGGGCAGTGTGGAGGGTTGTTATCTGTTTCACAGTGAGATGTGGTAGTGTGTTTTCAGGGCAGTGTGAGGGTTGTTATCTGTTTCACAGTGAGATGTGGTAGTGTGTTTTCAGGGCAGTGTGAGGGTTGTTATCTGTTTAACAGTGAGATGTGGTAGTGTGTTTTCAGGGCAGTGTGAGGGTTGTTATCTGTTTCACAGTGAGATGTGGTAGTGTGTTTTCAGGGCAGTGTGAGGGTTGTTATCTGTTTCACAGTGAGATGTGGTAGTGTGTTTTCAGGGCAGTGTGAGGGTTGTTATCTGTTTCACAGTGAGATGTGGTAGTGTGTTTTCAGGGCAGTGTGAGGGTTGTTATCTGTTTCACAGTGAGATGTGGTAGTGTGTTTTCAGGGCAGTGTGAGGGTTGTTATCTATTTCACAGTGAGATGTGGTAGTGTGTTTTCAGGGCAGTGTGAGGGTTGTTATCTGTTTCACAGTGAGATGTGGTAGTGTGTTTTCAGGGCAGTGTGAGGGTTGTTATCTATTTCACAGTGAGATGTGGTAGTGTGTTTTCAGGGCAGTGTGGAGGGTTGTTATCTGTTTCACAGTGAGATGTGGTAGTGTGTTTTCAGGGCAGTGTGAGGGTTGTTATCTGTTTCACAGTGAGATGTGGTAGTGTGTTTTCAGGACAGTGTGAGGGTTGTTATCTGTTTCACAGTGAGATGTGGTAGTGTGTTTTCAGGGCAGTGTGAGGGTTGTTATCTGTTTCACAGTGAGATGTGGTAGTGTGTTTTCAGGGCAGTGTGAGGGTTGTTATCTGTTTCACAGTGAGATGTGGTAGTGTGTTTTCAGGGCAGTGTGAGAGTTGTTATCTCTTTCACAGTGAGATGTGGTAGTGTGTTTTCAGGGCAGTGTGAGAGTTGTTATCTATTTCACAGTGAGATGTGGTAGTGTGTTTTCAGGGCAGTGTGAGGGTTGTTATCTGTTTCACAGTGAGATGTGGCAGTGTGTTTTCAGGGCAGTGTGAGGGTTGTTATCTATTTCACAGTGAGATGTGGCCGTGTGTTTTCAGGGCAGTGTGGAGGGTTGTTATCTGTTTCACAGTGAGATGTGGCAGTGTGTTTTCAGGGCAGTGTGAGGGTTGTTATCTGTTTCACAGTGAGATGTGGCAGTGTGTTTTCAGGGCAGTGTGAGGGTTGTTATCTGTTTCACAGTGAGATGTGGTAGTGTGTTTTCAGGGCAGTGTGAGGGTTGTTATCTCTTTCACAGTGAGATGTGGTAGTGTGTTTTCAGGGCAGTGTGAGGGTTGTTATCTGTTTCACAGTGAGATGTGGTAGTGTGTTTTCAGGGCAGTGTGAGGGTTGTTATCTGTTTCACAGTGAGATGTGGTAGTGTGTTTTCAGGGCAGTGTGAGGGGTTGTTACCTCTTTCATAGTGAGATGTGATACTGTGTTTTCAGAGCAGTGTGAGGGTTGTTATCTGTTTCACAGTGAGATGTGGTAGTGTGTTTTCAGGGCAGTGTGGAGGGTTGTTATCTGTTTCACTGTGAGATGTGGTAGTGCGTTTTCCGGGCAATGTGTAGGGTTGTTGATTCTTTTTTATCTTTTTGATTTCTTCAGTGTCTGTAGTGATATTCCCTGTTGCTTTCTTATATTGGCCATTGCAGCTTTTTTCTGTTTTCCTTTGTCAGTCTAGTTCGAGATGTGTCACTCCTTCTCTTTCCAAAGAACAAGTTCTGTGTTTCCTTAGTTTTCTCTGTTTTTTTCTTTTCTCAATTTAATTCATTTCTTACCTTTACTATTTCTATGGATTGCTTTGGTTCGATCTTACCTTTTTGTTTGAGACGATTCTTCTTATCTAACATACATGTTTAATAAGAACATTATAAATTTCCCTCTCATCACTCATTTAGCTGTGTTCCACAATTTTGATGTCCTGTATTTCCTTTTTCATCTAGTTCAATTGTTTTTCAATTTCTCTTGGGAGCTTCCTCTTTGATCCATGAATTATTTACATTTATGTTGTTCGGCTTCCACGTGTTCAGACATGTTCCTGTTGTCTTTCCACTCTTATTTTCAAGTTGTATTCATTGTGGTCAGAGAGTGTAGTTTATATGATTTCAGTTCTTATACATGTGTTGAGGTTTGTTTTATGGCCCAAGAAGATGTTCTTTCTTGGTGTATCTTCCTCATTGAAAATAATGTGTATTCTGCTATTGTTAGGTGATGTTCTATAAATATCAGTTAGATCCTCTTGGCTGATGGCATTGAGTTCTTCTAGATCCTAGCTGATTTCTGAGAGTGCTGCGTTAACCATTCGCAGCGGCTATGGGTAACATGGAGGGAAGTCTCACACATCTGCTGTGCCAGATGCAGGGGGCTCAAGGATGGACAAGAATCCTGCCTTCCTGGCCTTCAACCCCAGGCCTTCTGAACGACAGTCTGCCTTGGCACTGGGACGTCTGCATACACCCCCAGCTCTCAGGATCACTTCCTAACAAAAATTAAAAGGCTTTGTATTTAAAGGAATAAGTGATATGTGTCTTAAAAATCAGGCCAGGTGTGGTGGCTCACGCCTGTAATCCCAGTACTGTGGGAGGCTGAGGCAGGTCGATCACCTGAGGTCAGGAGTTCAGTACTAACCTGGCCAACATGGTGAAATCCCATCTCTACGAAAAATGCAAATATTAGCTGGGGTGTGTTGGCAGGTACGTGTAACCCCAGCTACTCAGGAGGTGGAAGTTGCCATGAGCTGAGATTGTGCCACTGCACTCCAGACTGGGTGACAAGCAAAACTCCACCTCAAAAAGAAAATTTAAGAATAAAAATAAAAATCACTTGTAGGACACCCATTGTCTTTCTGCCAGCACCAGAAACTGTAGATGCTAGAGGTTAGTAGCAAGCTAGAAGGGGCGGAGTTTCAGAACTCTCCCGGCCCACGCCTAGGATCCCCCAGGAATGCAACAATTCAGGGTCCACGCTGCTGCCACAATGCAGCACCCGTCCACACTGCTGTCTTTCAGCGACCAGGGCCTCATCCCTGTGCAGTCTCATCTTCTCCTCATGCTATTTTCAGGTATCCCCATGTTGTGGTTGATAAACGGAGGCACACGCAGGCCACAGAGAAACAAGTGTCCTCCTGGTGAGGTCACTGATGGGAGTCGTCCCAGAAGGCCCCACGGTCCTCACTTGATTGGTGACCACGTGGCTTGACTTTGAGTTCCATCATTTCCCTGATCTGGAGCAGGTTCTCTCTGTTCAGGTGAGGGAGACGCTCCCCCTGAGATGGGCCCTCCTCTGTTCCAGGTCAAAGCCGTCTTGGACGCCGTGTCCCAGAAGATAGCGACCTTCACAGACATTGGCAACAGCCTGGCGCATGTGGAGCATCTGCTGAGGGACCTGGCCAGCTTTGAGGAGAGATCCAGCGTAAGGCGGAGTCCCCGCTGGGGTGGCAAGAGGGTGTGGGCAGCGAGTGCTGCTCGGAAGGTGCAGGAATGAGCCTCCCGCCCACGGAGGAGGGGCCCCCATAGCCCCCCTGGGGGATGGCCACAGGCGTGGGGGCCGCTGCCTGTGTACCTCCCCTCCCTCACCCCACCCACAGGCACAGGGCCCTTCCCAGCCTCCTCTGGGTCAGGTCCCTGCGGATGGGCAATGCCTTTTCTGGAACCATCACAGCCCCAGACGCACCTGCCACAGACCAGCTTCAGAGATTAGGCAGCGTCTCAGGCATCCGAAGCAGTAAACAAAGAAAGCATGACCTACATGTGCCCCGGGACACATCCCATACATCTAGGCACCGTCTGCCTCAAACAGAAAGAGGCCTGAGCTGGTCCTCTGGGTGACCGTCCACAGGTGGCCGTGGAGAGGGCCCGGGCCCTGTCTCTGGACGGCGAGCAGCTCATTGAGAACAAGCATTACGCCGTGGACTCCATCCGCCCCAAGTGCCAGGAGCTCCGGCACCTCTGTGACCAGTTCTCTGCGGAGATCGCGAGGAGGAGGGGCCTGCTCAGCAAGTCGCTGGAGCTGCACCGCCGCCTGGAGACGGTAGGCCCAGCCAGACCCACCCCACCCCTACTGCAAAACCAGCCTCCTCACCCCACGTCCACCACCAGCTCACCCGTGTCATGGGAGGCAGCTCCCTGGCTGGAAAATGTCCTTGCAGCCTTCTGTTCTGTAGGCCTCTTTCTTCTTGGCCTAGCGGGTCTTTCTCTAGAATTCATTTGCCGCAGTTTGATTTCTTTTTTTTGGCTCACTGCAACCTCTGCTTCCCCTCTCACTTCAGCCTCCTGTAACTGGGACCACAGGTGCAGCCACCACGCCCAGCTAATTCTTGTATTTTGTGTATGTGATAGAGATGGAGTCTCACTACATTGCCCAGGCTGATCTCGAACTCCTGGGCTCAGGTGATCCTCCCACCTTTGCCTCCCAAAGTGCTGGGATTACAGGCGTGAGCCACCCTGCCCAGTCAATACTTTCTTTAAAAGGACCAGAAGCTTACGGCCTGGTTGATCCTGCTGCACATTCCCTGAGCCCTGCCCTGGGTAATTCACGTGGCCTTGTCCAGCGCTGTGTCCCCTCGGAGTTCCTTAGACAGGGCGGTGAGAGCATGAGTTGGTGGTCCGGGACCCATCAGGAGGGGGCCTGGACAGGGCGCCGTGCCCACCCTCTCATGGAGTCCTGCCTTCGGCAATGCTCTCTTTCCAGTCCATGAAGTGGTGTGATGAAGGGATTTACCTGCTGGCCTCACAACCTGTGGACAAGTGCCAGTCCCAGGACGGTGCAGAGGCTGCCCTCCAAGAAATTGAGAAGTTTTTGGAGACCGGCATGGAAAATAAGATCCAGGAGCTCAGCGTGATTTACAAGGAATATGAATCCATCCTCAACCAAGACCTCATGGTAACGCTGACTCAGGCTTTCCGCTGCAGCTTGGCTGTCCTGAGCAGTGGGGCATTCCTCCCTGGGAAGTTATAAAGAATTATTGGATGAACTACTTTTATTTATTTATTTATTTTTGAGGTGGAGTCACACTTTGTTGCCCAGGCTGGAGTGCAGTGGCATGATCTCAGCTCACTGCAATCTCCGCCTCCCGGGTTCAAGCGACTCTCCTGCCTCAGCCCCCCAGAGTTGCTGGAATTACAAGTGCCCACCACCAAGCCCAGCTAATTTTTGTATTTTTAGTAGAGATGGGATTTTACCATGTTGGCCAGGCTGGTCTCAAACTCCTGACCTCAGGTGATCTGCCGACCTTGGCCTCCCAAAGTGCTGGGATTACAGGCATGGGCCATAACACCCAGCCCATTTAATGAAATACTAGCAGATAATGGGCATTTGAGAGAAGCATACAGTTGGCAGGTTGGACTGAATTTTCCTTTCGACACAGAAATTATTTCCATGCCAACCTTGCGAGGTGGCCGTCCGCCTCCCCCGGTGGACTTACGGCATCGGCGTGTCTTCAGGAAGGGCCTGGCCCTGGGACCCGAGGATGCCCTCGAGACCAGGCTCCTCCTGACCCCTCCGCATGCCTGGGGAAGGCCTGGCTCCCTCCCTGGCATGGGGCTGCCCTTTCCCGAGGCTGGGGCCCCATCCTGTGGGTGGGCCGCCTCCCCGTCACCGTCCATAGCAGCCAGGACTACGCAGCCGCGCGGCAGTGACAGAGCCCACCTGGCAGACATTCAAGCGGGGGTCGGGCATGCCCCGGCACATTCTGTGCATGACCATGTGTTTTCAATGATGACGCCAGTGTGTGCGGGGCGCCTCACTGCGCGTGTGGTTTCAGGAGCACGTGCGGAAGGTCTTCCAGAAGCAGGCGAGCATGGAGGAGGTGTTCCACCGCAGGCAGGCCAGCCTGAAGAAGCTGGCGGCCAGGCAGACGCGGCCCGTGCAGCCGGTGGCCCCGAGGCCCGAGGCGCTGGCAAAGTCGCCCTGCCCCTCCCCAGGTCTGTGCAGCCACCCCCTGCCCTGAGTGCTGTGGGAGCCCCAGGCATTGGGGGCTTGGTGCGTCTGAAGCAGCCCCCATGAAAACGGTCTCCCCACATGTCCTCCCCTCCCACATCCGGCCAGGTTCGGGGCCTGAGGCCGATTCCACCCGCCCCTCGCCCACATTTGTCACTGGAGTTTTGTTAGGACCTAGCCACATACCTCCTGTAGGCACTGGTGGTGGCTGTTTGTTCCTGAGGCTGGCAGAGTTTGCTGATCTCAGTGCAGCCTGACTGGCCCAAAGCTGAAAATACGGAGCTCCCACGGAGGACCCACCTCCGACCTCCCCACCTCCAGCCTCCCGGAGCTCCCACGGAGGATCCACCTCCGACCTCCCCACCTCCAGCCTCCCGGAGCTCCCACGGAGGATCCACCTCCGACCTCCCCACCTCCAGCCTCCCGGAGCTCCCACGGAGGACCCACCTCCGACCTCCCCACCTCCAGCCTCCCGGTGGTCCGTCCTTTCCCAGTGCCGTTGCCAACCACCTTCCTCACACACGGCTCAGACCCTGGGCTCCCTGAAGAGCCACGTCCACGCGCCTCAGGCCGCCTGGAGTTCCTGGCCCTGCCCCTTACCCTACACCAAGCCGGGCACTGCGCCATTGCCGGAGACTGTCCTGTCACCTCTGTGTCTCAGAACAGACCCTCTTCCCATCCTTGCTGGTTTCTCACACGAGAACCCACGAGGCACGCGGCTGGGCACTGCTGCTGCCCCAGCCTTGGGAAAGTCAGCTATGAATCCTAGGAGCCCAGGGCCAGGCTCCTGCCTTCCCGAGCGGGGACCCAGGCAATGTTCTTTTCTCTGCCTGTTGGGAGGTCTCCCAGGCCTGTGTCCCTGTGGGCTGTGGGAACATGGGATGACTTGGGGAGCAGTGAGACTGCACGGTCCTCCCCCTTCCCAAGCCACCACCTGGGGCCTCAGAGGCCGAGTCCTGCCCTCACTCAGGGCCTTTACCCACTGGGCGCACGTCCCTCTCCAGAGGGTCGGAGGGGTCTTCATGCCCCGCTCCCCTTCTTCCCTGCAGGCATCCGGCGAGGCTCCGAGAACTGCAGCTCCGAGGGTGCGCTCCGGAGAGGGCCCTACCGGAGAGCCAAGGTGAGGCTCGGCTGCCACAACCCCGCCATCCACGCCCTCCTCCTCCCTGGTTCACACCGTGCCTGGTTCTCCAAGTGGCCTGCCCTCCAGGCACTGCCCGGCTGCCCTGCTGCCTCCTGTCGTGAAAACAACCCTGTCCCCAGATGGGAACCGGGTGGACTCCGGCCTCGAGTTGGCCCTTGAGGCTCCATCCCGCCCTTCAGACCTGATGCTGTTCTTCTCCCCAGAGTGAGATGAGTGAGAGCCGGCAGAGCCGTGGCTCGGCAGGGGAGGAGGAGGAGAGCCTGGCCATCCTGCGCAGGTGGGTGTGCTGCCCTTCTGGCCTCCCAGGGACCTCCGACCAGAGTCCAAACCAGCAGGGGCCATTGGACACTCGAGTGGACGCCTCACAGATAGAAGCTGGTGCACAAGTCACTGTGGTTTTTACTTTTAAGGCCCTGCCGTGGCTCGGGCGTGTGTCTGGTCCCCACCACATGACGCACACACATGCCACACACACGCCACTGGGGCATTCGGGAGGGAAGAACGGTGATTTTTTTTTTTTTTTTTGAGACGGAGTTTCACTCTTGTTACCCAGGCCAGAGTGCAATGGCGCGATCTCGGCTCACCGCAACCTCCGCCTCCTGGGTTCAAGCAATTCTCCTGCCTCAGCCTCCTGAGTAGCTGGGATTACAGGCACGTGCCACCATGCCCAGCTAATGTTTTGTATTTTTAGTAGACACGGGGTTTCACCATGTTGACCAGGATGGTCTCGATCTCTGTCCTCCTGATCCACCCGCCTCCGCCTCCCAAAGTGCTGGGATTACAGGCGTGAGCAGCAGTGATACTGCGTCTCCACCCCAGTGAGAGCCTCCACCCACCACTGCCATTCACAGGAGGCACCGCTCAAAGCCTCCAGCCAGTGCCAGCCACCAGCTGCTCAGGGCTGCATGCAGGAGGTGTTGGTGCCAGGTGCTGGTGTGGGCGCAGCACCGTCTCCATCCCACCTCTTCCCCTGGGATGCCCGGTCCTCAAATTCAGGGAGCGTTGTGTAAACAAAAGCAGTTCCCTATCTTGGCCTCCTTCACCTTTAAGAAAGAAAGACCTCACTAGGGCAGGGCCAGGAATGCAGGCCCAGAGCAAAACTGAGAAAGAGCGGAAGCCCGTGTCCCTCCCAGCTGCCCTTGAGGAGCAGGAGGCCACACACCGACCGGGCGCCCGTCACCAGCCCTCCTCACACTTCAGTGTCCCCCTTTTTAATGTTTGCACCGAACACATTTGCAAGAGATGCTTGGAACCAAGTCCCCTCTGTCGATCATCGACACTCCAAAATTAGGAAGGGGAAAGGGTCTTCGTGACGCGCTGACAAGCGGTGTCTGCAGGCAGTGCCAGTGTGACGGCGTCTCTCTGCAGGGTCGGGAGATGGAGCAAAACTGGGAACTACAGTAAACCGAGCTTGCTGTGAAAGCTGTCTGTAACTTCTGGCTTCTGATTGAAGCGGTGGAACAGGATGGGGAGGAAGAGGGGGTTGCCAAGAAGCATCCAGGCAGAGGAGCGCCCACAGGGAGGAGGGTCCAGGCAGAGGAGCGCCCACAGGGAGGAGGGTCCAGGCAGAGGAGCGTCCACACAGAGAGGCAGAAAGGGCTTGGCCCTGAGATAGAGCAGTTCCAGGGTTGTAAGAGGGACCCCCAAGCCCCCCCCCACTCCCCACCCTGTGCCGAGGCAGGGGCCTCTGCGTGCTGACAGCTGTTTTAGAATGAACCTTGCTGAATAGCCTGGACCCAAGACCAGCCCACCGGCTCATTTCTGTGCATCACATAAGCAGATGGGGCCTTGGCTGCTGCAAAGTGCTCACACTGTAACAAACCTGCACAGCTTGTGCCCCCTCCCCTTCCAGATCCCATGTGCCAGGTGCAGGGACACCACAGACCACCCCTGCCCACCTGCTGTGTGTGAGACGGCGTGGGCAGGGGCCGTTCCCTCAATGCCAGAGCCCTGCCCTGGCCACCAGTGCCCACACAGATATGCACCACAAGGAAGGCTCAGGGAGGCTGGGCAGGGGCGGGGTCTTCTTGGCGGAGGAGACGGGTGGATCTGAAGAGTAGGATGACTTGCCCGTGAGCTTGAGGAACTGAGCTCATTTTGCACAGGTGGGACCCAAAAGCCCAGGAGGCAGGTCGGGGAATCCCTCCTCCCAAGTGGTGTGTGCCAGGCCAGGGGTAGGACAGTGCTGGCCGGTCTGGGAACTGGAGAGAGGTCCAGCTGCCATCTGCGGGGTCTGAGGCCACGAGCTAGGAGGGGAGCCCCCAGGAGCATCCAGCCCGTGGGCTTCGTGTCTCCACCAGTGCCCTCTCGCTGGGCAGGCCGCCATTCTAGGTGCGCACGTGACACTGTGGTGGGGCCATTCCTGCCCTCCCAGTGCTAACCTTTCTTTCTCTCCACATGACCTGTGACCAGGCACGTGATGAGCGAGCTCCTGGACACAGAACGGGCCTACGTGGAGGAGCTGCTGTGCGTCCTGGAGGTGAGGCTGGACTCAGGGAGGGGAGGGCTGACCACCATGCAGACTCACCTGCAGCAGCTGCTGGGGCTTCCTCTGGCACTGCTGCTCGGAGCACGCTGCTGTCCACCAAATGCATGTGAAAGAGCACCCACAGCAGCCTGGTCACAGCTGCCTCAGGACGGGGACCCCCTGGGGGCCCACAGCAGCCTGGTCACAGCTGACCAAGACAGGGACCCCTGGGGGCCCACAGCAGCCTGGTCACAGCTGCCTCAGGACGGGGACCCCATCGGGGACCCACAGCAGCCTGGTCACAGCTGCCCAAGACAGGGACCCCCTTGGGGGCCCAGAGCAGCCCAAGATAGGGAGCCCCTCAGGGCCCATTAGCAGGACGGGGACCAGGCAGCTCAGAGGAATCTGCACAGGGGACCCATGTAGTAACAAGAAAGAGGAGCTGACACAGCAGACACAGGAAACACACACCCATCCTCATGAACACAGACCAGAGTGCGTGCAGTTCCTGGCACACAGCACTCCAGGGCAAGCAAAAGTGTTCTGGGATGGGAGGCAGGATGGGGGTGACCTTGCCAGTGGGCTGTTGCCTGGCTGAGCTTGATGTGAGTGGTGGTCACCGAGTGTAGACAGGTGTCTTATTCGCCGAGGGTGCACAGGTGGTGGTCACTTGAGTGTAGACGAGTATATGATTCTCCGAGTGTGCACAGGTGGTGGTCGCCCGTGTGGATGAGTGTCTGAGTCATTGAATGTGTGCAGGTGGTGGCCACCCAAGTGTAGACAGATGTCAGATTCACCAGGTGTGCACAGGTGGTCACCCGAGTGCAGACAGGTGTGCAGAGGTAGTGATGACCTGAGTATAGACGGGTGTCTGATTCACCAGGTGTGCACAGGTGGTGGTCAGCCGCGTGTAAATGGGTGTCTGAGTTGCCAAGTATGCACAGGTGGTGGTCCCGAGTGTAGATGGGTATCTGAGTTAGAGCATGCACAGGTGGTGGTCCCCTGAGTGTAGACAGGTATCTGATTTACCAGGCGTGCACAAGTAGTGCTCACCTGAGTGTAGACAGGTGTCTGATTTACCAGGCGTGCACAGGTGGTGATCACCCGAGTGTAGACGGGTGTCCGATTTACTGAGTGTGAGCAGGTGGTGGTCACCCGAGTGTAGACAGTATCTGATTTACCAGGCGTGCACAAGTAGTGCTCACCTGAGTGTAGACAGGGGTCTGATTTACCAGGTGTGCACAGGTGGTGATCACCCGAGTGTAGACAGTATCTGATTTACCAGGTGTGCACAAGTAGTGCTCACCTGAGTGTAGACAGGTGTCTGATTTACCAGGCGTGCACAGGTGGTGGTCCCCTGAGTGTAGACAGGGGTCTGATTTACCAGGTGTGCACAGGTAGTGATCACCCGAGTGTAGACGGGTGTCCGATTTACTGAGTGTGAGCAGGTGGTGGTCACCCGAGTGTAGACATAGGATTTGTGCCTCTGTTTCAGTTACACCTGAATAATAAAAGGTTAAAAGTGAGAAGGGTAGAACCTCCACACCATCCCCCCAGGTCAGTGCTGTTCACTTTGGTGGATGCCTGTCCAGACGACTGTCTTAGAAATCACTGAGAGTCAAGATGAAGGGACTGTCTGCCCACAGAAGAGCGGCATCCCTGGCCCGCCTGCCCCACCACAGCCCGATGCCATGGGCGGGCTGCAGCCAGGACCTCCGCCAACCTTCCTGCTCTCCCTGCAGGGCTACGCCGCCGAGATGGACAACCCGCTGATGGCTCATCTCCTTTCAACAGGCCTGCACAACAAGAAGGACGTTCTATTTGGGAACATGGAGGAAATCTATCACTTCCACAACAGGTGAGTCCTCCCGACTCAGACTCAGGCATGCACCTGTGATCCCCCTCGGCTAATGATGCTGGCTTGTGGGGCTGCAACAGGAGGGATCTGGCCACGCCTGGCTGGGGAGAAGCGCCCGGGGAGTGGGCTCACAGAGGCTCAGGCACGAGTGTGAGTACGTGGGGCCACCTCTGAGTGCTCATGTGGCACCATGCCTGGTGGCTTGTGCCCAGGCAGCCCTGAGGAGAGGGCTCTAAGCCCCCTGAGTGCACCCTATTTTGTAGTACAGGAGATAGGACCCGCCTTTCCCTCATCCCTTCCTCGTCCTATTGCGCCGGTGGAAGCCAGAACCCCCTCCCAGGTGTATGTTCGGCCCTTTGGGGGTCACCGACAGCCACACCACATAGCAAGGCCTGTATTGTTCCCAAGCTCTTGAAAAGGACGAGAAACCAGGCGTTCCCTAGTTGTCATGGGGGTTGCTTGTCCTCTGAGTGACCCGTGGCCTCTCCGGTGCGACTGCTCTGTCCGGCTGTTTGTCCTCTGAGTGACCCGTGGCCTCTCTGGTGTGACTGCTCTGTCCGGCTGTTTGTCCTCCGAGTGACCCGTGGCCTCTCCGGTGCGACTGCTCTGTCCGGCTGTTTGTCCTCCGAGTGACCCGTGGCCTCTCCGGTGCGACTGCTCTGTCCGGCTGTTTGTCCTCTGAGTGACCCGTGGCCTCTCCGGTGCGACTGCTCTGTCCGGCTGTTTGTCCTCTGAGTGACCCGTGGCGTCTCCGGTGTGACTGCTCTGTCCGGCTGTTTGTCCTCTGAGTGACCCGTGGCCTCTCCGGTGTGACTGCTCTGTCCGGCTGTTTGTCCTCTGAGTGACCCGTGGCCTCTCCGGTGAGACTGCTCTGTCCGGCTGTTTGTCCTCTGAGTGACCTGTGGCGTCTCCGGTGTGACTGCTCTGTCCGGCTGTTTGTCCTCTGCGTGACCCTTGGCCTCTCCGGTGCGACTGCTCTGTCCGGCTGTTTGTCCTCCGAGTGACCCGTGGCTTCTCCGGTGTGACTGCTCTGTCCGGCTGTTTGTCCTCTGAGTGACCCGTGGCTTCTCCGGTGTGACTGCTCTGTCCGGCTGTTTGTCCTCTGAGCGACCCGTGGTCTCTCCGGTGTGACTGCTCTGTCCGGCTGTTTGTCCTCTGAGCGACCCGTGGCCTCTCCGGTGTGACTGCTCTGTCCGGCTGTTTGTCCTCTGAGTGACCCGTGGCCTCTCTGGTGTGACTGCTCTGTCTGGCTGTTTGTCCTCTGAGTGACCCGTGGTCTCTCCGGTGTGACTGTTCTGTCCGGCTGTTTGTCCTCTGAGTGACCTGTGGCGTCTCTGGTGTGACTGCTCTGTCCGGCTGTTTGTCCTCTGAGTGACCCGTGGCCTCTCCGGTGTGACTGCTCTGTCCGGCTGTTTGTCCTCTGCTCCTCTGAGCTGTCTGGCTACTTTAATGCAGTTGGGGGAGCTCATGGGAAGGTGTAGGGTGGGTGTGCAGTGCAGAATGATGGGAAGGCCGGCAGTGGATGGCCCCTGCTGCGTGTCCTGGAAGGAGCCTGGGTGAGTGGCTCCCGTGGTCACGTGCTTGGGGACCAGCATGCCCCACCAGCCGTGGGAATCACAGTGCTTGGGATGTCATTCTCACACCTGCTTCTTGCCTCCTGCCGTGATCATCGCCTCGCCTGCTACTTTACAGGGAGGCAGTATGTCTGCAGTTGACCACCCAGGAGACTTCCACGTCCACAGAGCTTGGGCAGAACCTTCATGTCCCTTATCGTCCCTGGGCATCTGTCCACACAGCCCCCAGGCTCTGGGCCAGTCTTGCATGCCAGGGTCCCCACAGCTTTAAGCTGTAGGGTTCATGCCCCCAGTCCACCCCCAGGTGGTTCTCCCTACCCCAGCCAAACTTCCTCCAGCGGACAGATGCAAACAGCCCAGGAGCCGGGGTTTGGCACTGCCTAGGGCCAGGGCTCAGGGGTGTCTGCAGAGAACCCACAGACCCATGGCCACTTATGGGGGTGGTGCCTCCAGGGCCTGAAAGGTCCCATCTCTGTCTTTGCCTGTGGCCCTGCGAGTCTGTTCGTGCTGAGGGAAAAGCAGCTCTCCAGCTTCTGTGTGCAAGGCCAGAAACATGAAGTAACGCAGCCCGGGCTGCACCTGCTGGTGCCTGGGAGCCTGGTGCTCAGGACAGGCGTGGGCTGCAGCCTCCCCACGGCAGGCAGGGCACTGTTGCCACATAGTGGCTTACATTGTCCAGAGCAAGGCAGAAAAGACTTCTGGAAAATCTTATCAGTTTGTCACCAATGCTGTGTGACCGTGGCTCTTTCATACTGCTGTCTAGGATATTCCTGAGGGAGCTGGAAAACTACACTGACTGCCCAGAGCTGGTTGGAAGATGCTTTCTGGAGAGGGTATGTGGTATTTTAATGTATATTTTTTCACAACTTCTTAAAATGACTAAATAATGAATTCAAATTCTACTGCAAGTTCCTATTCTAACCAACTGAAATCACAAAATACAAATGTTTTCAATTTGGCTGAGATAACTTGACACTCCTGCATCCCCAGAACCTCCTGTACCCCAGAACCTCCTGTACCCCAGAACCTCCTGTGTCCCCAGAACCTCCTGTATCCTCAGAACCTCCTGTATCCCAGAACCTCCTGTACCCCAGAACCTCCTGTACCCCCAGAACCTCCTGTGTCCCCAGAACCTCCTGTACCCCAGAACCTCCTGTACCCCCAGAACCTCCTGTGTCCCCAGAACCTCCTGTATCCCAGAACCTCCTGTACCCCAGAACCTCCTGTGTCCCCAGAACCTCCTGTATCCTCAGAACCTCCTGTATCCCAGAACCTCCTGTACCCCAGAACTTCCTGTACCCCCAGAACCTCCTGTGTCCCCAGAACCTCCTGTACCCCAGAACCTCCTGTGTCCCCAGAACCTCCTGTATCCTCAGAACCTCCTGTATCCCAGAACCTCCTGTACCCCAGAACCTCCTGTACCCCCAGAACCTCCTGTATCCCAGAACCTCCTGTACCCCAGAACCTCCTGTACCCCCAGAACCTCCTGTACCCCCAGAACCTCCTGTATCCTCAGAACCTCCTGTACCCCAGAACCTCCTGTGTCTTTAGAAATTTCTGTGCCCTGTGCATGAAAACCTTCTATGCCCCTAGAACCTTCTGTGCCCCTAGAGGCACCCAGGGGCAGTTGCACCTCACAATAGGGTTAGGGTCTGGCTTTCACCATATAACTTAGGTAGTTTGTAAAACTGCCAGAGAAAATGCTAGAAGTTCTCTTATAAACAAATCAACAAATGACACCATAAATGGCCTCTTAAGAATGACAAGGGCTGGGCATATTGGCTCATGCCTATAATCCCAGCACTTGGGGAAGCCGATGTGGGCAGATCATGAAGTCAGGAGATCAAGACCATCCTGGCTAACACAGTGAAACCCCATCTCTACTAAAAATACAAAAAATTGGCCAGGCGAGGTGGCTCAAGCCTGTAATCCCAGCACTTTGGGAGGCCGAAGCAGGTGGATCACGAGGTCAAGAGATCGAGACCATCCTGGTCAACGTGGTGAAACCCCGTCTCTACTAAAGATACAAAAAATTAGCTGGGCACGGTGGCGCGTGCCTGTAATCCCAGCTACTCAGGAGGCTGAGGCAGGAGAATTGCCTGAACCCAGGAGGCGGAGGTTGCGGTGAGCCAAGATCGCGCCATTGCACTCCAGCCTGGGTAACAAGAGCGAAACTCCATCTCAAAAAAATAATAATAATACAAAAAATTAGGCAGGCATGGTGGTGCGTGCCTGTGGTCCCAGTTACTCAGAAGGCTGAGGCAGGAAAATCGCTTGAACCCGGGAGGCAGAGGTTGCATGAGCAGATTGCTCCCCTGCACTCCAGCCTGGGTGACAGAGTGAGACTCAAAAGAAAAAAAGAACGACGGGGTAGAACCCCATCTCCACTCCACTCCACACCTGTGCTCTGGGAAGTCAGTGGGGGACAGGGAGCCCCACTAATGGAGGCAGGCACCCCAGCGGAGCCTGGGAGCCAGCGCTGGCCTCGGAAGCTGTGGGGCGAGCAGCAATGCCTTGCTGGGCCGGGGAGACGCTCAGTGATGTGCTGCCTGTCCCTCGGTGCAGATGGAGGACTTCCAGATCTACGAGAAGTACTGTCAGAACAAGCCCCGCTCCGAGAGCCTGTGGAGGCAGTGCTCGGACTGCCCGTTCTTCCAGGTGTGTCCCAGACCTTCCTTCAGAACGTGGCTCCCTTTCCCAGCCAACTCCTGACCTTCCTTCAGAACGTGGCTCCCTTTCCCAGCCAACTCCTGAGGAGTGATGAAGAGTGCAAACCACAGCTCTGGGTTGGTTCCAGGAATGCCAAAGGAAGCTGGACCACAAGCTGAGCCTGGACTCATACCTGCTGAAGCCGGTGCAGAGAATCACCAAGTACCAGCTGCTGCTCAAGGTGGGCTCTGCAGTGACTGGCCCAGCCTCCGAGGCACCTGCTGGCCACGTGCCTGTGCCCCCGGGGCCCCATCCCCATTGTGCCCTGCCCCTCCCACGCCCAGGACACCTCCTCCAAGCCTGTGCCGTGGCCTGGCTCATTTGGACACTTTTGGAGGTCCTACTGTGCGCCACTGTCAGGGGGGCTGGGGACGGAGGTGAGCAGACAAGTCCCTGTCCCCACGGGTTTCTGCACAGCCCAGCCCACATGGGATTCTGTGTGATGTGCTGACCTGTCCCTCCACGGGGGAGCTGTACCCAGATTATCTGGTACACACCAGAGATGTGGGAGGCGTAGATTGTGGATTCCAGTTATGAGTTTGCCATGTGGGCCCCTCTAACCTTCAGGCGGGAAACTGCAGCTCCATGCCTTTGGCCAGGGTCAGGGTGGTGAGAGGAAGTTCCCTGGGAAGTGGGTGTGAGGGGTCTGCACCTGGGCATCAGGGTGGCAGCAGGAAGCTCCCCAGGGAGGAGGTGCTGGGGTCTGCACCTGGGCATCAGGGTGGTAGGAAGGAGCTCCCCAGGGAGGAGGTGCTGGGGTCTGCACCTGGGCATCAGGGTGGCAGCAGGAAGCTCCCCAGGGAGGAGGTGCCGGGGTCTGCACCTGGGCATCAGGGTGGCAGCAGGAAGCTCCCCAGGGAGGAGGTGCTGGGGTCTGAACCTGGGCAACAGGGTGGCAGCAGGAAGCTCCCCAGGGAGGAGGTGCTGGGGTCTGAACCTGGGCATCAGGGTGGCAGCAGGGAGGAGGTGCTGGGATCTGAACCTGGGCATCAGGGTGGCAGCAGGAAGCTCCCCAGGGAGGAGGTGCTGGGGTCTGAACCTGGGCATCAGGGTGGCAGCAGGGAGGAGGTGCTGGGGTCTGAACCTGGGCATCAGGGTGGCAGCAGGAAGCTCCCCAGGGAGGAGGTGCTGGGGTCTGAACCTGGGCAACAGGGTGGCAGCAGGAAGCTCCCCAGGGAGGAGGTGCTGGGGTCTGAACCTGGGCATCAGGGTGGCAGCAGGGAGGAGGTGCTGGGGTTTGAGCCTGGGCATCAGGGTGGCAGCAGGAAGCTCCCCAGGGAGGAGGTGCTGGGGTCTGAACCTGGGCATCAGGGTGGCAGCAGGAAGCTCCCCAGGGAGGAGGTGCTGGGGTCTGAACCTGGGCATCAGGGTGGCAGCAGGAAGCTCCCCAGGGAGCAGGTGCCGGGGTCTGCACCTGGGCATCAGGGTGGCAGCAGGAAGCTCCCCAGGGAGGAGGTGCTGGGGTCTGAACCTGGGCATCAGGGTGGCAGGAGGAAGCTCCCCAGGGAGGAGGTGCCGGGGTCTGCACCTGGGCATCAGGGTGGCAGCAGGAAGTTCCCCAGGGAGCAGGTGCCGGGGTCTACACCTGGCAGGGGTGCCACCCCATCTGCAGCACAGCTCAGTCCATCCCAGCTGTAGGAGGGTGGGCAGGGCAGCTCCCCACAGACCGGGGAGGGTGGTCAGCGTCCCTACCTCATGCCAGGCTCCCGAGGGGTCTCTGCGTGTCCTGACGGTTGCCCCCCCCTGCGCCCCTCAGGAAATGCTGAAATACAGCAAGAACTGTGAGGGGGCTGAGGATCTGCAGGAGGCACTGAGCTCCATCCTGGGCATCCTGAAGGCCGTGAACGACTCCATGCACCTGATCGCCATCACCGGTTATGACGTAAGGCACCCAGATGCCTGGCCTTCCCCGGTGCCTCTGTGGAATACGCTGGGCCTGCCGTTCAGCAGTTCCCCTGCACACCCCCTAGCTTTGGTGTGAACGTGCAGGTTCTGAGCAGGAGGTCCGGGTGGTCCCCAGAGGAGCCCTCTCCCAGGCCCCACAGCCAGGTCCAGACCCCACTGGGCTCTCTGGAACATGGAGAAAGTCAGGAAGCGTTCCCTACTTGGAGGGCACATATCTCCAGCAGGAGTGCAGCTCAGACCTCCTCAACTCCTTGTCTTCTCCTGGGGAGGAGGCATGGCTTGGAGCAGATGTCTGTTTCCTGAGCTGGTGACTGAGAGCGAGTGCCGCAGAAGCCAGATGTCCACTTTCCCCTTACAGCTCCGTGTCAGTCGGCTTATTCCGTTTTTACCTTCTCTACGTCCGTGCAGCACTCATTCTCAAGGTTTTCTAAACTAGTAGAGTTGACTTATTACAGCAGTTTTTGGTTTGTGAGATAATTGAGTGTGAGTCCGAGTCCCTGAGGCTTCTGCTAGCGCTGACATCCAACATGCCACACATGGAGAACCGGCCCCGATGCTGATTAGTGACTGGGGCTGTTCCCCTCGGAGCTCACTGTGGGTGCCGTATGTTCTGCGGTTTGGACAGGCGTGTAACGTCCTGCACCCACCACGACAGCATCACACGGAGCAGCGTCACCGCCCTAGAAGCCCACGTGCCCCCCAGTCTGTCCCTCCCTCCCCCAGCCCCTGGCACCCCCGACCTGTCACGGTCTCCACGAGCTTGCCTCTTCCAGGACACCTGCAGCTGGAACCGCACTGTGGGTGGGCTTTGTGGAGTGGCTGCTTTGGCTTAGCGACCTGCTCCCTCAGCCCCGTGCCTACCCCATTTTGAGTGCACCCCGTGGTCCCTTGTTTAGGGGAACCTTGGCGACCTGGGCAAGCTGCTGATGCAGGGCTCCTTCAGCATCTGGACTGACCACAAGAGGGGCCACACCAAGGTGAAGGAGCTGGCCCGGTTCAAGCCCATGCAGCGGCACCTGTTCCTGCACGAGAAGGCCGTGCTCTTCTGCAAGAAGCGGGAGGAGAATGGGGAGGGGTATGAGAAAGCCCCCTCCTACAGCTACAAGCAGTCCCTAAATGTAAGTGAGGCCGGTCCTCAGCAGGAGGCTCCTGGACGCACACCCCGAGGGAGGAGGGAGACCTCTGACTGGGTCACTGTTACCACAAACCTTGGTCTGGGGTGGCCGCACGAGACTCAGCTCTCACCCGTGGCTGTGGGGGTCAGGGATTCTGCACCAACACCTTTTAAAAATGAGGCGGCAGGCTCACGGCGCTCGTGAACCCCGTCTTCATCTCTCCTCACAGATGGCTGCCGTCGGCATCACAGAGAATGTGAAGGGGGACGCTAAGAAGTTCGAGATCTGGTACAACGCGCGCGAGGAGGTCTACATCGTCCAGGTGGGCTGCACCCCGTCCCCGGCCTCTTACCTGTCGCCGTGAAAGGTTCCTCGTGGGAACCCGGTGCTAGAATCTGCCAAAGTCGTAGCAAGGCCAGGAGCAGCCGCCGTGCACTGAGGGCTGTCTCCACCCTGAGCCGGACCCAAACACAATGTAGGGAAAGGACACGTCGGAGGAGCCCTGAGGACAGCAGTTGCCATCCCCGCGGGAGCTCGTGCCTCCCTGGAGAGTGAGCCTGCGGCCGCAGGCACCATCCATTCTCATGGTGGGGAGGGTGCTGTGCCCGGGGCACCAGGCTCGGCTCTTCTGGTCAGTCCCATGCGGTGCGTGGGGAGCCGGGAGCCAGTCCACGGCGCTTCCTCCTCTCCCCTCGCACGTCTGACCCTTGATTTCCAGGACTGTCCTTGGAGGTTCTGAGAGTGAAACCAAAGGGTGTTTCCTCGGGGGCCTGAGGACTCACCTCCTGGCATTTCTCTTGGGGAAACAGGCACCAACTCCGGAGATTAAAGCCGCCTGGGTGAATGAAATTCGGAAGGTGCTGACCAGCCAGCTGCAGGCTTGTCGAGGTGAGGCTGCCTCAGCGATCCTTTTCCCTTAGCTTCGCTCCAGGTGCCTCTTTACCTGTGCTCGGAGCAACCACCCAGTCCCTGCTTGTGCGAGGTGCCTTGGTAATAAAGCAGGGACACCCGTTGACACGGTTTGTCCACTCCACTCCCTCCTCGCAGAAGCCAGCCAGCACCGGGCACTGGAGCAGTCACACAGCTTGCCCCTGCCGGCGCCGAGCAGCACCAGGTGAGGACGCGGACGCCACCACGCAGGCCTGCATTTTGGGAGCACTCCCAAGCAGGGGTCCTTGGCCTCTGTCAGTGGGACCCTGTGGTTATTGAGGTTTTCCTTGAGGCCCCTGGTGTTGATGTGTTGTGTGCTGACGGGTCAGTCCTAGAGGGTCCACTTCACAGATGTGTGCTGCTGGCAGTGCCCAGCCCCTCCCCAGCTCTTCCC
Source organism: Saguinus oedipus (assembly GCA_031835075.1). Lineage (NCBI taxonomy): Eukaryota > Metazoa > Chordata > Mammalia > Primates > Cebidae > Saguinus > Saguinus oedipus. Next base: position 1,546,739 of record CM063169.1, on the reverse strand, counting down.
GGTGTGGCTGTTTCACGTCACAGCAGCACTCACAGCCCATCCAGATCACAGCTACACGGAGCATGTCAGAGACAGTCGGTGCCGCAGCTGGGACCCGGGTGCTGATGGCCCCAGCACATGGGTGGCCACATTTCCCCCTTGACTGTGGCTTCCTCGTATCTCTTCTGCCCTTGTTTTTTCTTTATTTTATCTGTTCATTTATTTTTTTCACTTTATCCTGTTTCTGATATAAGCCACCTTTGATCCTTCATGGAACAGGATATGGTCTAAATAAATAATGCATAGAACAGTAGTTTTAAAAAAGAAACACTCCCCTGCCACCCCACCACAAGTAAAAAACAAATAAAAACCTCCTTCAGAGCTAGCAGGGTGGTTTCTGTTCTCATCCAGCCAGTCAGGGTGTAGCTTAGAAACGAGTGCCCCTCGGAAGCAGCAGGAGACACAGCCCGGAGTCTGGGCCGGGAGCTCGGCGATGTCTGCATGTCTCAGATCCTCGGTTCTGAAAATTAACCATGTAACACACTATTTCTTTTTCATTCGTCTGATACCATCAGTCCCTCAAGAGGAAACTCAAGGAACATCAAGAAGCTGGAAGAAAGGAAAACAGACCCACTGAGCCTGGAGGGATATGGCAGCTCAGCGCCGCCGTCAAAGCCCCCCGAGAAGGGCAAAGGTGGGTGTGCGCAGGGGCCGGACCTCAGAGCGGCTCACGGAGTGCTCCCCGCATCTGAGACTCGCGTGCGTCCTGCAGCGTGAAGGTTTGCAGAGCAGGCGTTCAGGGCCCCTGCTCGCCGCTTAGCAGAGCTGAGGACCTTCCAGAAGAGCAGCACCCCTGGGTCAGCAAAGGCGGCCCCAGAGAGAGCCCTGGCGGAGGCCCGGCACGACCGGAGCCGCCCCGGGCGCCCCTCCCCTCGGCCGGACTGGCCTCGTGGGGTTGCGGTGCCGTCTGCATTGTGTCTTTCTCTTTCTTCATAGATGACGCGGTCACTAGCTCTACCTCAGAAAGCTCTGCGCTTTCCAGAAAGCGCTTTACCCTGCAGGGCCTTGGTAGCCTCAAAGGTCAGAAAGGTAAAAGCAGAACCCACCCGAAAGCCGCCGTCACCGTGGTGGTGTCTGTCATGCATCGTGTGGTGACCATTCGTGCCTCCTTCATCACAAGGGCGGCCACGCAAAAGCGTTTCTTTCCACCAAATCACATATTCACGGGTGCTGCGTGTCTGGCGTTGCGGCACACAGACACCGGAGTTATCCTTTAGGGGTGTCCACAAGGGCAGCCACACAACACTGTTCCTTTCCACCAAATCACATGTTCGCTGACACTGTGTGTCTGGCATTCTAGCACACAGACACCAGAGTTATCCTTTACGTGGCTTTGCTTTGGAAAAATGAAGGCAAGTTTTTAAGTGGAGGCTTCTTCCGACAGGGGTGCTGTCCTGCCTTTCCAGCACCTCCTTCCTCTCCCTGCCCCCCACCTTCTGCCGCCTCCTCGGTGAGTTCCCTGCGGGGTGCTGACCTCTGGCTGCCGCGGGGCTCTGTCCCACCCGGAGGCGGGGGCTGCTCAGTCGTCGTGTGCCATCGCTAGTGAGCAGGGCTGACGGGACCGTGGAGGTGGGGACGTCTCACGCCCTGCTCACCGCGAGCTCCGCGCTGGGCAATAGATACAGGGAAATGGCTGGCCCTGGAGGGCAGGCGGCTCTTCTGGGAAGCCCTCGAGGCCAGGGCAGACGAGGCTCTTTCTAGAGAACTAGGAGTGTTTTCCAGTTGATCAAATGTTTTTGAGTTGGCCTCAAACTTGAAACAGACAACAGATTCTGGTGCTCCAAACCGCCAGCTCAGAACTAAGAAAATGTCCCTAGTGCCAGCGCTGAAAGGACGCCTCTGAGTGCCGCAGCCCCCACCCGAGCCGCTCCCGGCCCCTCCGTCACCGCGCAGCCCTCGGGCCCCTGCATTTTGCTCACAGAAGCTACTTCTCATCAGTGGAAAGGGGCCAACCTGGGTGTCCCCTCCCGACACGAGCGCGGGTGGCCCCCTCGCCTGCTCCCTCCGTCCCTCACGCTCTCTCTCCGCTTGTATCTCTGCCTCCTCCTCCTCCTGCAGCTTCTCCTACCAGTCCTGACAAAAAAGCCAAGCGGCACGAAGTAAAGAGCGACCCGACTCCTTTTGGTCTGCGAGGTAGAGTGGCATCCTCGGGCACCCGCTCTGCGTTGGCGGGGGCGCTGCCCGGCTGGCTGTCGGTGGCCGTCAAGGTTGCCTGAGGGGGAAGCTCGTGTGGGTCTTTGCGCTCCAGAGGCAGTCACGCCATTGCGTTCGAGGCACGGCGCTCTGGAGACAGCAGGTCCATCCGGAGCCTGTGGAACTGCCCACCCCGGCGGTGGCTGCTGGCCTGGCCGTGGCTGCTGTGCTGGGCGGGGCTGGGTGGGTTCTCACTGCCCAGTGGCTGCTGTCAGCTATAGGGCACCCCATTCCCCACCCCTTCCCTGAGCCACAGTTTGCCCCGACACGCCCTGCTGGGGACGCAGAGCCAAGCAGCTGGCAGGGCCGACCCGACCCTCCTTGCCCGGGCAGACAAGGCCGAGCACCCTGTTGAACCTGGGCGTTCTTGCTTCCTGCCTCCCTCATATTCTGTGGGTAGAAACTGCCCTGTGAAGCCCAAAGGCTTCCCCTGACCCTGCTGAAGACCTCAAATGCAGGGAAGGGGGTCTCACGTTTAGAATCTTCCTGAGTTTTCAAAAAATTTGCAAAGGTTCCCAGGGGTGAAGCAGATCCAGCCTCACCATCCCACCCGCCTCCAGAGCCACCTCCCATGACACTGTGAGCCCCCAGGATCCAGGCAGAAGCTGTCGCCACCCTGGGCATGGGTCAGGGGCAGGGAGCTGGCCTGGCGCAGCCTGCAAGTGGGCGGGTGCCCGGCTGGCTGCTGTGAGGCCCCAGGAGCTTAGAAAGGCATTTCCCTGTGACAGTCTCCCAGGAGGGGCTACTCTTGTCTGTTAAACCTCCATGTGTGACCTGGAGCCGCAGAGCCGGTCCCTGGTGGAGAAGGTGGGCCGGGCTGGCCCTGTGGGGCCAAACGCTGCTTCTGCTGCGTGTTAGCCAAGCTCAGCCTCTGCTGCCGTCTCCTCATCCGTGAACGGAGGCGGTGCAGCCTTGCAGGGTCTCGAGGAAGGCAGTGTGGTGCTGAAGCCGGGCCGCCGTCATCGGTGGCAGACAGCCCAGGTGGTCCTGTGTGGCCTGGGGCACGGCCCAGGCTCGCTCCCAAGCCCCGCAGATGGTGACTCCATTGAACAAAGGCCAATGGCTATTTTACGGAAAACACGGCTGTGGCCCGGCCCTCTGCCTTCACACGGAATCCCCCGCCCCCTGGTGCAGCGGTGCCGGCCTGGCCTGTGGATAGCAACGCTGCCATCCTGGTCACAGTCAGACCTCAGTGTTTCGCTGCTGGCCTCCCCTGGGCACTGTTCCAACCGGGCGCTCTCGGACAGCACTGCACACCCCAGGCCCCGGCGGCTCCAGAAGCCCTTTGTGTCCCTGGTGGTGCCAGGGACAGAGCCACTTGGGGTCCCACGGCGCAGGCCAGCCTCACTGCCCCTCTGGAGAGGTTTGTGTGTGAGGTCCTACTCAGGTCACACTGGCTCCTCCGCACACAGCAACCGTCCTGTTTTCATTCCCACTGTCCTCAGTCAGATTGTTGGTTCTGTCTATCCAGAGGCCCCACGCCCAGTGCCTCAGCGTAACGGGGGCCTGGACGGGGAGGGGACGCTGGCAGCCAGGCCCAGAGGCCAGTCCCTGCGGCTGCAGCAGAGGCGCCTGCGCCCCCAGCCTGTGCTGTGCCTCAGCCTCCCTCACTAGGGGCCGCTGCAGGTGCACTCAGGAGGCCGGGCTGCCGCTAGAAAATCACAGTCCTCAATTCTCATGCAGATGCAGGCCTGACTCAGCTGCCTCCAGCTGTACCCCTAGAAGGCAAAGCACCCAAGTGGGGTGGAAGGAGCGGCCCCATGCTCTGCTGGCCGACAGGGGTGCCCGGGCCCAGCTCCTTGCTCCATACAGATAGCAGAGACCCGCTCAGCACAGGATTTTTCCTCGCTGGCACGGACACTGTCAGCCATTGGAACTGGCCTGCAAGACAGCTTGCCGTGGCGGCTTCGCGGGCACAGGACATACAGACACCCATACCCACAGCTCCTCTGTCCTCCCCATGCCCTGCCTCCTCCATCGCAAGGCAACACTTGCTTCCAGTGGCACCAAATAGGATTTGGAACCAGTTTGTGCCCAGGCTCAAGTCCTGTCAGCATCTGCCTGCTTCCCTGGCGTGTGTGTGTCCTGCCTTGATGCACTTGCCTCCAGGTGGATGTGCTGGGCCTGCCGTGTTTATTCAGTCCCGAGGGTGTCTCCCCGTCTCCCCTGAATGGGAAATGCAGGTGCTGCCCTCCGGGCACCTGGCAGGAGGATCAGGGTGGGGAAGGAGGACATGCGGGGTCCCAAGTTCGAAAGAAGCTCCTTCCTCTTGTCCCGCTCGAAGCTGCATGGGGGGTGAGAGCCCATCTCCACCTGGGCACCTGCTCGAAGCTGCTTGGGGGGTGAGAGCCCATCTCCACTTGGACGCCTGAATGGCCTTGGCCTCCTGGTTCGGTGCCTCGGTGCCGCTGTGCTGGGGGCTACTCTCCCACCGATGGGGACCGCAGCCCTCGGTATCCCGTAGATAAGGGCATCGGGCCTTCTCCATGAGCCTCTGTCATTCCTTTTAGAAACTGCCTCTCAGCTGGGTCTGCTAGGTGTTGAACATGACCGTGGCCTTGACTGCACACCCCTTCCCTGGTCAGGTGTCAGCAGCAGGGGGCCGCCTCCGGGGCAGTGCTCTGCCTGATGAGGGCATGGCTTCCCCCCAACCTCCCCCCTATTCCGGCCTCCACAGCGTGGCCCAGCAGGGGGAAGCAGAGGCTCTCAAATCCTGAACTGTGCCAGGCATTTTGGAAGTCTTCGGGGTTCCCGCTGAGCTCTTTATGAACTTGGGGAGATGACAGGCTCTATTTGGGGGCCCACGGCGCACATTTCAGGGGGTCTGTGGGACTTAGGTGGCCCTACCTCAGACGGATACAGACAGCGGCTCATCACTGGGAGGTGCCCCACGGGTGTCTGTGTCTCTCTTAGGTTGGAGCAAAACATCCCACTCACTGGAGGCACCTGAGGACGACGGGGGCTGGTCAAGTGCAGAGGAGCAGATTAACTCGTCCGACGCTGAGGAGGACGGCGGGGTGGGCCCCAAGAAGCTGGTAACCACAGCCTCCCTGCGGGCACTCGGGGTGGGGGCAGCGCCCCAGGAGTAGGGGTGCTTCTCGAAGGTCCACCAGTCCTGGGTCTCAGGGGCAGCCCCGGCCCCTCCTAACCCTGGAAGGTCACCGGTCCTGGGTCTCAGGGAAGGTCACCGGTCCTGGGTCTCATCCTGGGTCTCAGGGGCAGCCCCGGCTCCTCCTAACCCTGGAAGGTCCACCAGTCCTGGGTCTCATCCTGGGTCTCAGGGGCAGCCCCGGCCCCTCCTAACCCTGGAAGGTCACCGGTCCTGGGTCTCATCCTGGGTCTCAGGGGCAGCCCCGGCCCCTCCTAACCCTGGAAGGTCACTGGTCCTGGGTCTCATCCTGGGTCTCAGGGGCAGCCCCGGCCCCTCCTAACCCTGGAAGGTCCACCCGTCCTGGGTCTCATCCTGGGTCTCAGGGGCAGCCCCGGCCCCTCCTAACCCTGGAAGGTCCACCCGTCCTGGGTCTCATCCTGGGTCTCAGGGGCAGCCCCGGCCCCTCCTAACCCTGGAAGGTCCACCCGTCCTGGGTCTCATCCTGGGTCTCAGGGGCAGCCCCGGCCCCTCCTAACCCTGGAAGGTCCACTGGTCCTGGGTCTCAGGGGCAGCCCCGGCCCCTCCTAACTCCTCCATCTCAGTGGCACTTTGTGTTTGCTGCGTTAATTTCCAGGTGCCCACTCAGACTCCAGTGGAGCCACCCGTGGGTGCACCTTCCTCAGAAGAGACAGTCCCACCCCACTACCCTTATGTCACAGAATGCTGTCACTGAGCCTTCATAACTGTACCCACATCTGTCTCTCATTTTGTAACAAAACGGAACTCCTAAGCATGGATTTGCATCTGAAACCACATCCACTGTTAATGGCAGAGCAAGAAAAACTGCCGCGTCTTTATCATTCCAGCGAGGGTTACACCAAGAAGCGTCTGCTGCACCCTCTGTGCTGTGCCCAGTCCACGCACCAAGGCTGCAGGGGCAAGGGGGCAGGTCCCAGAGGCGCCAGGCGTGGAAGGGCAGAGAGGGCCCTCGGGGCCAACAGCCCCTCCCAAAGAGGGGCTGGGCGTGAGAACAGATGTGGGGGACACAGAGGCAGAGGCCTCGTGGCAGGAGGGGAAACAGGCTGGTGGACCAGGGCGCACAGGGCCTGGGGAGGAATTTGGATCTCATTCTCTGTGGGGTGCGGGGAGTGGTCCTGTCTGCTCTGGAACCACAGGGGCAGGAGCCAGTCCAGGCCATTGTGTGAGGGCAGGCGGCCAGGTCACCATCCTGCCCCAGGGCCTGCAGCCGCAGCTCCCCTCCACCGCCCTCCGCGCACAGTACCAGGAGGCTGTGGATCTCCCTGCTCTGTAGGAGCAGCTGCCACTTCCTGGGTTCCCACTCCCCCGAGGAACATGTTCTGTAACATCTGTGCGGCATCCACTGGGGGCCAGGCGCAGTTCTAGGCTCTAGATAGCAGGACCAGCGCAGACAGGAACCTCCGCTCGCAGCGTGGAGAGGAGTGGGGCTTGGAGAAGCTGCGCAGGACAGCTGCAGGGAAGAGAGAGGGCAGAGGAGGGGCACGTAGGGGAGTGACAGGGAACGCCTCAGCAAGAGCCAAAGGCAGGGAAGCCCCCTCCTCCCGGGGCAGGAATGCAGAGCAGAGGGCCTGGGGCCCAGGGCTGTGTGTGGAGAGCAGCTCGAGGCTGGGGCAACTGGGCCCAAAGACAGAGTCACAGACGTGTTCTGTCGCCTTTGACGTGGTCGTGAGCTGTGGTGTGGCCTCCTCCCACGGCTCAGCTCTTCCCTGAGATGACCGCAGCCCAGAGCTCCCAGGGGGCCAGGTGCTAGCACTCCACCTGGCTGCAGTGGGGCGCTCCGCGTGTACAGACGATGCAGCTGTCAGGCAGGTACTGACGCTGCCTGTGCCCCCGCCCGTCTCCCACCAGGTTCCGGGGAAATACACAGTCGTGGCAGACCACGAGAAGGGAGGCCCCGATGCGCTGGTTGTGAGGAGCGGGGACGTGGTGGAGCTGGTGCAGGAGGGCGACGAGGGCCTTTGGTAAGAGCCCGCACTCACCCCCGGGCCTCCCCGAGTATGGCTGCCGCTGACCCACACCCATTGCAGGTATGTGAGGGACCCCACCACTGGCAAGGAAGGCTGGGTGCCGGCCAGCAGCCTGTCTGTCCACCTCGGCCAGTCCGGCTCGGCCCAGTGCCTGAGCAGCTCAGGTAAGGCCCACGCGCTCCAAGCCCACCCGTGACGCTGCCAAGGGCCCGTGTGTGAGGAAGCGGCTCCGTGTGCCCAGGAGAGCGGACGCCGAAGCCTGTCCCCGCCTGGTCTCCCCGCAGAGTCGAGCCCAGGGTCGGCCGTGCTGAGCAACTCGTCCAGCTGCAGCGAGGGCGGCCAGGCCCCCTTCAACCTGCAGGCGTAGCGCCACGCCGTCTCGGCACAGAAGACCAGCGCGCTCTGGGGACTGCCACTGCGAGGGCTGGCGTGGCATGGGGAGGGCACGGTGCCCCCGGACATCCCAGGAAGGGGCACCTCACCGCCCTGACCCAGAGCTCCTGGCCGTGTGAGCTGCAGAGGACCCCTCCGGGGCAGAGGCTGGCTCCACGAAAGACCCCAGACCACAGGGCCTTCCTCGGAGACTCCAGAGCCCGCCGAGGAGGGGCTGCCGGGAATAGCCCTGGCAGGCAGTGCCAGGCAGCGGTGTCTCACCCTGGCTCCACTGTGCTGTCTCTGCCTCCGGACGGTGCCTTCAGGGGCACACAGACCCGGGAGCTGGTCCCGGAGAAGGGGACATCCTCTGAGCAGTGGCCTGAGGGGAGCAGGGCGCGGGGACTCTGTATTTACAGGTTTTAGGACTTTTTAAGCAGGGATCAATCCCATGGCCGTTTTTTGTGGTACTTTGGCCTCAATTCTTTACCAGGAATCACTGTGTTTACACGAAATGACAATTTGATACGTATTTGATAGAAAACTATTTTTTGTTACCGGGGTTTACATAGAACCATGTTGTTTATACCACGGCATGACTCTGGGGACCCTCCTGTGGGAACAGATGGCACTCCTGAGCTCCCTGCTCACAGGTGGATGAAAACACGCCCCCGGTGGCGTCTCCACCACCAAAAGCGGTCAGAAGCCAAGGAGATTCCTTTACCTGCAGACACTTCGTTTTCAAAAGAAAATTTAAACTATAATTTAAACAGTTAACCTTCTTTTCTACAAAAATAAAATGGAGGGACTTGATTTTTTTTAAAGAGCTTCACTGAATTAGGATATTTTTATTGCTTTTAAAGAAAATACGAAGATGCTCTTTCTGCAGGGTGTCGTGTGCACCAGCACTGCTGACCTTAGCTCAGAGAGCCCTGCCCCTGCCTCACTGCACCGCAGCCTCCTCGGAGGCCACACCGCCACTCCCCGCCACGTGCCCCCTGCCTCCCTCCAGGTCCACCTGCCACCCGATGACCACCTTGGGTACAGAAGTGTAAGTGGGGAGAGTTTATTTTATTCAAGTCAGAGCAGAACTGGAAAAACCCCTTCTGTTTTACCCTTCTTGTGTTTCAGAAACGTATTTTGTTCTTTTGAAGCCTTTTTGGTGTCTGGTCTGCAGATATTTCTGTGTGTGTGCACCTCTGACCATGTGTGTGCATATGCCTCTCCGGAAAGGGCACATTCGCTGTCCCCGTGCTGCTGGGTGCGCCGACTCACCGCCTCACGGTTGTGCCCCAGCGCAGTGGAGGCGGGCATGGCTGCTTTCCCCTCACGCTCCCCTCCTGGCGGTGGCCTGCAGCCATCACTGGCCAGACCTCCAGGATGCAGAATTACATACGGAGCGTGCAGAGAGTCGGTAGCTTTTCCTCTGATGTGTAAGTTACTTGGAACTTGCTGTGTCCTGCTCTGTCCCCAATGTGCTGTGCGGGCGCAGTGCCTCCATCTCGTGCTGCAGCTGCGTGCCCTTGTGTGACCCTCTCCATACAGGCACTTTACAGCTTCACGTTTCATCCACTGTCACTTTTTTTCAACTGCTGATGTAAATGAAATTTTAAAAGCAGAGTTCTTTATTGTATGGATGAAGTTTGAATAAATATCAGCAACTCCTGCCGTCTGTCTGCCTTTGTCTAAGACACAGAACGTCTGTGCCGTCGGGGTCCCCAGGGCTGAGTCAGTGTTGGGATGGAACAAAGCAGGGCAGTGAGCGGGGCCCGACGTGCGGCTCTGGCACCAAACGGCCCCTTTGCTCCAGTGTGTCAGACGGTGATGATGGCAAAACAGCAGCAAGGCTGTGCGTGTCGGAAACGCGAAGGCAGCAAAGGAGGCGCAGAGGAGCCGTCACAGAGCACAGTGCAGCCGACATGCTCCTCAGCAGAAAAGGGAGCACAGAGAGGGTGTTACTGATCCGGTAGGGGAAGGGAAGGGTGCAGAAAGGGGAAAGTGCGTGAACGGGAAACTAAATGCGATGAAGACAGCACCCAGGTGGGTCTGCCTCACAGCAGACGGCAGTGACCGTGTGAAGCTGGCCTCCTGGACGAGCTTGCGTCAGACGGGAGTGACCGTGTGAAGCTGGCCTCCTGGACGAGCTTGGCGTCAGACGGGAGTGACCGTGTGAAGCTGGCCTCCTGGACGAGCTTGCGTCAGACGGGAGTGACCGTGTGAAGCTGGCCTCCTGGACGAGCTTGGCCTCAGACGGGAGTGACCGTGTGAAGCTGGCCTCCTGGACGAGCTGGCGTCAGACGGGAGTGACGGTGTGAAGCTGGCCTCCTGGACGAGCTTGGCCTCAGATGGGAGTGACCGTGTGAAGCTGGCCTCCTGGACGAGCTTGGCGTCAGACGGCAGTGACCGTGTGAAGCTGGCCTCCTGGACGAGCTTGCGTCAGACGGGAGTGACCGTGTGAAGCTGGCCTCCTGGACGAGCTTGCGTCAGACGGGAGTGACCGCGTGAAGCTGGCCTCCTGGACGAGCTGGCGTCAGACGGGAGTGACCGCGTGAAGCTGGCCTCCTGGACGAGCTGGCGTCAGACGGGAGTGACCGCGTGAAGCTGGCCTCCTGGACGAGCTGGCGTCAGACGGGAGTGACCGCGTGAAGCTGGCCTCCTGGACGAGCTGGCGTCAGACGGGAGTGACCGCGTGAAGCTGGCCTCCTGGACAAGCTTGGCGTCAGACGGGAGTGACCGCGTGAAGCTGGCCTCCTGGACGAGCTGGCGTCAGACGGGAGTGACCGCGTGAAGCTGGCCTCCTGGACGAGCTGGCGTCAGACGGGAGTGACCGCGTGAAGCTGGCCTCCTGGACGAGCTGGCGTCAGACGGGAGTGACCGCGTGAAGCTGGCCTCCTGGACGAGCTGGCGTCAGACGGGAGTGACCGCGTGAAGCTGGCCTCCTGGACGAGCTGGCGTCAGACGGGAGTGACCGTGTGAAGCTGGCCTCCTGGACGAGCTGGCGTCAGACGGCAGTGACCGTGTGAAGCTGGCCTCCTGGACAAGCTTGGCGTCAGACGGGAGTGACCGTGTGAAGCTGGCCTCCTGGACGAGCTTGGCCTCAGACGGGAGTGACCGTGTGAAACTGGCCTCCTGGACAAGCTTGGCGTCAGACGGTAGTGACCGTGTGAAGCTGGCCTCCTGGACGAGCCGGCGTCAGACGCAACGAGTAACCACTTACAGACCATCAAGCAAAACTATACAAAGATCGAAGATTGAAAATAAAAGAAAAAAGACAGAACGCACAAACACTAACCAAAAGAAATCTGGTGTAGCAGTATCGACAGCGTGAAGCGCAGTTCGGGACGGTTAACAGAGACACGGCGGCGTGGCAATCGGGAACTCGGAAGCAGCTGACAGTAAAGCTCAAAACGCAGCAAAAGTTGGCAGTCGGGTGAGATGTTGACTGTCGTGAAAAGCGATCCCTGATTATCCCTAAACACAGATAAATCTGCATTATTTTCCAGCACACATGGAGCACAAGAAAAATATTTAGCAAACAGTGGGAAGACCACGGAAACTGGCAGGTCAAAGCTTGTTTCTAACTGACCGTTGGTTGGAAAGCAGTGCCGTAGGGATGCAGGATTCTGCTCTCTAGAACTGGACGGACGCACAGAGCCACAGAAGAGGAACAGCCACGGCTCAGCTTGGCCTTGGCAGCTTAGTGGTGTCTGATTATATACATGACAATATAAGTGAGTTAACTGTTTAAGCCAAAAAGTAAGACCAGCCTAACCCGAAGAAACTATGTAAATGCTTCTCTCAATTACAATTGAGAAAAGAGAATAACAAAATCAAAAGCAAAACTCAGACTTTGTACCTGAAAAACCTAATAAAACTAATTTATGGAAAATCTGAGAAACTCCATATCAAATAAAAAGTTTTAAATACGAGAGAACCATTAAGAACACCTTTCTGCCAATATATTTGAAAACAGATAAAGTAGAATTTAATTGTTAGAATTGGTCAAGAAGAAATAAAATAATTGGGTAGAGGAATAACAATTACAGAAATTGCATTGCAGTTAAAAAAAAAAAATACTCCATATACCAGATGTAGGTTATTTTATAAGCATAGAAATGTATTTATTAAAACTATTTAAAAGAATATAACAAGAGAAGCAACTCAACAAAGTTATGAAGGAAGCTGAACCTTGGTAGCCAGAGCTGACAAAGATAATGTAAGAAAAATCAGCGGCCACGTGGCTCACACCTGTACTTCCAGCACTTTGGAAGGCCACAGTGGGAGACTCGTCTGAGACCCGGAGTTTGAGACCAGCCTGGGCAACATTGCAAGGCCCCATCTGTACAAGAAACTTAAAAATCTGCTGGGCATGGTGGCACACACCTGTAGTCCAGCTACTTGGGAGGCTGAGACCTGGCAAGCGAGCCCAGGAGTCCAAGGCTGCAGTGAGCTGTGATCGCGCCACTGCACTGCAGTCTGGGCAACAGAGCAAGACTCTGCTCTCAAAATCAGCCAAACAGAAAGATAATGTAAGAAAAAATAAAATGAATGCAAAAATTCCAAATGAAACATAATCAAATAAAACCCGATTTTATGTTACAAATAAAGGTAGTATGTTCTAAGCAAGTAAATTCATCCCAGGAATGCAAGACATAGTATGTTAATATGGCTATAATTTGCCATAGTCACAAAGTGAGGGGGAAAATCACCAGCTTAACAAATGCAAAACAATAATTCAGTTTTCAGTCAGCATTTATTTATCATGTTAAATCAACTAGTAGAAAAAAATTTCTTTAACTAAATGAAGTATAATCTAACAAAATCTTTGCAGCAAAAATTTAAGGTACTGAAGTCCTTTAGAACCGTCCCCACTGGCGGCAGAACTGAGCAGGGACCCCACCACTATCCAACGCAATTTAGCAGCCATACTAGTGATTATCACAACAAAGAAAAAGAAAGAAGGCCTGGCGGCAGCTCGCACCTGTAATGCCAGCACTTTGGGAGGCCGAGACGGGCAGATCACCTGAGGTTGGGAGTTTGAGACCAGCCTGACCAACATGGAGAAACCCTGTCTCTACTAAAAATACAGTATTAGTCCGCTGTGGTGGCACATGCCTGTAATCCCAACTACTCAGGAGGCTGAGGCAGGAGAATCGCTTGAACCCGGGAGGTGGAGGTTGCAGCGTGCCAAGATCATGCCATTGCACTCCAGCCTAGGTAGCAAGAGTGAACCTCCATCTCAAAAAAAGGAAAAAGGAAACAAAGCATGCTAACTGAAAAATAACTTTTCATGTCTAGAAAACCCAGGTGAATTCATAAACTATTGCACTAAGACGTCCGAAAGATCAACCCACAAAATGTTATTAATATTCCTAGCAATGACACCACCATTTTAACAGCAACCAAACTTAAATGTAACAACATTTTTGGACAAAATTATGAAACATGATAGAAGGCCATAAAAGACCTAAATGGGAGATTTTTCTGGATGGAACAATTCAGTATCACTAAAATGTTAACTCTCCCCCAAATTAATCTGTGTATTTAATCGAAATCCCAACAGAATTCTTTGTGGAATTAGTAAATTGATTGTAACATACATAGAAGATAAAGGTCTTAATGTAGCCATGGCGATTCCGGGAGCAGAGGCAGGAAGCGGGGGCTCACCTACCGGGTGTCTGGAGATTCAGGGAGCAGAGGCAGGAAGGGGGGGCTCACCTACCGGGCGTCTGGAGATTCGGGGAGCAGAGGCAGGAAGGGGGGCTCACCTACCGGGCGTCTGGAGATTCGGGGAGCAGAGGCAGGAAGCGGGGGCTCACCTACCGGGCGTCTGGAGATTCGGGGAGCAGAGGCAGGAAGCGGGGGCTCACCTACCGGGCGTCTGGAGATTCGGGGAGCAGAGGCAGGAAGGGGGGGCTCACCTACCGGGCGTCTGGAGATTCGGGGAGCAGAGGCAGGAAGGGGGGGCTCACCTACCGGGCGTCTGGAGATTCGGGGAGCAGAGGCAGGAAGGGGGGGCTCACCTACCGGGCGTCTGGAGATTCGGGGAGCAGAGGCAGGAAGCGGGGGCTCACCTACCGGGCGTCTGGAGATTCGGGGAGCAGAGGCAGGAAGGGGGGGCTCACCTACCGGGCGTCTGGAGATTCAGGGAGCAGAGGCAGGAAGTGGGGGCTCACCTCTGGGCGTCTGGAGATTCGGGGAGCAGAGGCAGGAAGCGGGGGCTCACCTACCGGACGTCTGGAGATTCGGGGAGCAGAGGCAGGAAGGGGGGGCTTACCTACCGGGCATCTGGAGATTTGGGGAGCAGAGGCAGGAAGGGGGGGCTTACCTACCGGGCGTCTGGAGATTCGGGGAGCAGAGGCAGGAAGTGGGGGGCTCACCTACCGGGTGTCTGGACAGATCACAAACCTGCCGTCAGTCGTGACGAGGGGGAGCGAGGCTAAATTGGCAGAGCAGAATTCGGATTCCCATGTGTGCAAGTACCTGGCTTGTCCTGGGGCTGGTCAACCAGTGGCACGGAACGGCCTCCAGGAACCGGCATTATTGGGACAGTAATGCCCTTCCATGTGGATGAGGGCATAAAAGTAGAGCCATCATCTCCCAAACTTAAGATCAAAACACTAAGATTATTATGAGAAAACAGAATATTCTTATTGCCTACGGTAAGGATACATTTCTTACAAAGGACAAAACAGCTACACTTTAAGAGACGGACAGAAAGAAAAGAGGGACACATCTGAGCACACCCCTGGTGAATTTCTCTCCACACTAAGACCCTGGACAAGGGCGAAAAGCAGGACAAAGGCCCAGAGAAGACAAATTCTGCTCCAAATCATAACCATTCAGCCTTCCACACATTCTCTCTTCCTTAAACTGAAAGTCGTTCAGCATCATACAGCAGTGGCGTGGCGCCCGGCAGGCCCGAGGGCTCAGCTGCCTCCAGCCTTGGCCCCAAGAAGGCGAAGCACCCGGGTGGGTCAAGGGAGCAAGCCCCCACTCTGATGGCTGACGGGGTGCCCGGGTCCAGCTCCCTTCTCTGCTCAGACAGCAGAGGCCCGCTTAGCACAGGCTTTTCCTCGCCAGCACAGACTCGTGGGAACTGGCCTGCAACACAGCTTGCCATGGCGGCTTCCCGGGCACAGGGCACACCAGCGTCGGTACACACACAGCTCCTCTGTCCTCCCCATGCCCCACACCCTCCCTCAGAGGGAATGCTTGCTTCCAGCGGCACCAAGTAGGATTTGGAACCAGCTGGTGTCCAAGCTGAAATCCAGTTAGCGTCTCCCTGTTTCCCGGGTGTTAAGTACTATTCCTGGGACCTGCCCTGAGATTCCAATTTCTTACGGATGTGGAAAAGCCTGGAAATCCCATGTGTGTGGGTGTGAGTGTGGCGTGTGTATAGGGGTGCGTGTGTTTATGTGGTGTGACTTTAGGGTTTGAGTGTGGCATGTGTATGGTTGTGAATGTGGTGTGTATGGTGTGAGTTGCGGTGTGTGTGGTGTGAGTGTGGCATATGTGTAGGGGTGTGTGTAGTGTGGGGGTGTGTGTGTACGGTGTGAGTTTCGGTTGTGTGAGTGTGGTGCTCCGGTACAAGTGTGAGCACAGAGATTCTCTGCTGGGGAGGGAGTCGGGGTCCCCCTCTGTCGCCCAGGCTGGAGCACAGTGACACATTCTCCCTCCCTCCAGCTGTAAGAAGAGCTGGACCTCAGACAGTCCAGGCATGGTTTGGCTCCCAAAGAAGTCATCAGCAATGCAACTGTTAACTGAGGATACTCCCTGCTAGAGCGGTCGGCCAGGCCTCTAGGCAACCCAGGAGGCCTGGGAGACCGCCCACCCCTTGGGATGGGAAATCCCACACCTGAGAACCTCAGTCCCTGGGCACCTGGGGTGGCCAGTCACCACAGCCTGTGGCTTGGGCCCAGGAGAGTGTGAAGAAGTGACATGGACCACCACCAGCCGGATACGGTGGCTCATGCCTGTAATCCAGCACTTTGGGAGGCCGAGGCAGGTGGATCACCTGAGGTCAGGAGTTCGAGACCAGCCTGGTCAACATGGTGAAACCCCCATCTCTACTAAAAAATATAAAAATTAGCCAGGCCCTGTGGTGCACACCTGTGATCCCAGCTACTCGGGAAGCTGAGTCACGGGAATTGCTTGAACCCAGGAGGTGGAGATTGCAGTGAGATCCCACCACTGCTCTCCAGCCTGGCAACAGAGCAAGACTCCATCTCAAAAAACAAAACAAAAACAAAGAATGACATAAGACATGGACTGCTGGAGAATGGGGAAGCTGCCCACAGTCACAGCGCTGCCAGCTCAGAGCCAGGACGATCCTCTCCTCTTCCCGGCACTTTCAGTGAGGCTCTGTGGCTCACCTAAGAAACCAGCCTCCCTTGTAGGCAACGGCCCAGCTGGCCTGGTCTCCTGGAGGCTCTCTTCAAACACCGACATCCACACCCAAGATGCACTCTGATTTGACTTGCATTGTGGCTACGGGAGTTTTCATTGGCAGTTTAAATGTTTCCCAACCTACATTCCTATGTCCTGGGGGTTTGGAATTCTAGATCGTACTTGAAGTGTTAGTGCCACACGCACCCCTTAGCACTAGCACGCTGGCAGCAAACCATCAGCTTTGCAGCAGAGCTGGGGCCGCCAGACCTTGCTCCTGCTCTCCCAGCCTGAGCTCAGTGGCTGGTAGGAGGGGGTGTATGGCCACTGGCTGGCCAGGTGCAGCTCTGTCCTCCCCTCCCCCATCCCTCTGTCACCCTTAGAGGCGGAGAACTTTGCCCGCCCGTCCCATGGGGAATGTCAACAGGCAGGGGCTGCGCTGCTGAGAGTCATCATGGCCTCCCAGGCCGACCGGCTCCTCTGCCTTCTGCTTGGGCTTCAGGGCTGTCTGTCTGCAGGTGCGTCCGGGAGGTCTTCCCCATAAACTTGGTGGAAGGGCCGCAGGCAAATCCCGGGAGCTGGCCAGGGCTTGCTCTGGACACCCCCATCTGCCATGAGGGTTTTCTGGGGGCTCCTGCTCAGTTTCTTTCCTTCCGGAAACCAGCATCCAAGCGCATGCTGTGTGACAGTGGGAAGGCCCTTCTTGGTGGCTCAGGCTTTGTTGGGGTTATTTTTCAATTGAGCGGGTGGTGCTTTCCTGGCCTCCATGAGACCCTGCCTGTGAGGTCTGACAAGCGCAAGGACTCGGGCCGCTCAGTGTCCGGGAGGCGTTCACAGGCTGCTCCCAGGCTGGGGAGGACATGTGGGGGACAGTGCATGGGGAATGGCACCTGTGACGTGGTGAATAGGGTGTGGGAAACGGCATGTAGGGCTGGGGGATGGGGTGTGGGAAACGGCATGTGGGGCTGGGGGATGGGGTGTGGGAAACGGCATGTGGGGGATGGGGTGTGGGAAACGGCATGTGGGGGATGGAAAATGGTGTGTGGGAAAAGGCTTGTGGGGTGCAGGGAATGGGGTGTGGGGATGGAGGGTGTGGGGCATGGGGTGTGGGGAATGGGGCATGGAAAAAGGCATGTGGGTGTGGGGATGGACGGTGTAGGGCATAGAGTGTGGGGACGGGGTGTCGGAAAAGGCATGTGGGTGTAGGGGATGGAGTGTGGGGCATGGGGGGTGGGGCATGGGGGTGCAGTGTTGGGGACAGGGCATGGGAAAGGGTGTGTGGGTCTGAGGGACTGGACGTGGGGGATGCGGGATGGAGCGTGGGGATGGTGTGTGTGGGTGGAGCTTGAGAAACAGCATGTGGGGGGGGGGTGAGGGGATGGCCAGTGGGGCATGGGCTGTGGGGGACAGTGTCTGGGATGTAAGGCTGCAGCCCTAGCTCACAGCATGGACTTGTGACCCCATCCACCTTCCTGCCCCAGGCGGGGTGGCTGAGGCCTCAGGAGGAGAACACAGGATGTGCTGTGGAAGCCTGGCCTCTTAGAGGCGAGCAGGGCTGACCCTGGTTCTGTCCCGGGGCCCAGTGGGGGCCAACACCACCTCCTTCGCCTCCCATGGCAAAGAGCCGGCACACGGTATGGCTACTGTGGTGCCCCCAAAAGAGGGCGTTCCCTGCTCCAGAGGGAGTGACCGCTCCAGCTCGGCCTTCCCTGGGACTGGGGGTGCAGGCGATTTTCTCTTCTCTGTTCCATTCTGTCCGTTCTCAATCAGCATGTGTTCGTCAGGTTTGCCTCAGTTCTTGAGAGTTTTCCTTTTCTTTCTTTTTTTCTTTTTTTTGAGACTGTTGCCCAGGCTGGAGTGCAGTGGTGCGATATTGGCTCACTGTAACCTCCACCTCCCAGGTTCAAGAGATTTTCCTGCCTCAACCTCCCAAGTAGCTGGGACCACAAATGCACACCACCACGCCTGGCTAAGTTTTCTATTTTTAGTAGAGTCGGGTTTTCACCATGTTGGCCAGGATGGTCTTGATTTCTTGACCTCGTGACCTGCCCTCCTCAGTCTCCCAAAGTGTTGAGGGCTTTTCTGATGCAAATCTGCTTTCATCCCAGGGCAGCCACCGGCTCTGCTCATGCCTCCAGGGGTGTGGGTGTCCCGGGAGTACCCCAGGGTGTGGATGTCCCAGAAGTGTGGGTGTCCTGCGGTGTCGGTGTCCCAGGGACGTGGGTGTCCCAGAGGTGTGGGTGTCCCAGAAATGTGGGTGGCTTGAGGCTGTGGGTGTCCCCAGGCTGTAGGGACATGGGCCTCCCCTCCCCACCCCTGCTGCCTGGGGCAACTCCTGTGAGGACTTCAGTCCAGGACTTCCCACCTCCCGGCGCCTCGATTCTTTGGAGTCCCCGCCTGCACCCTCAGCCTCTCCTTCCAAACCAGACCGGTTCTCTAGGGACGTCGACGTGTGAGGCTGATTTTAAAGAAAACAGGCCGTGGCGTTTCTCTCGGCCCCACGTGGCCCGGTGGCGCCCACCTTCCGTCCCTTCCCCCACGCTCGGTAACTGCCTTCTGCTCCGCGTTCCCGAGGCCGCCCCTGCAGAACTCGGGGCTCCTGCCCACCGGCCGCCTGCGAGCCGCTGAGGCCCGTCCTCCCAGCAAGGGCGGCCTGGTCGTCCCTCCGAAGGCGCCTCCCGCGTGTCCGCTCCGCCCCGCTCGCCTCCTCCCGCGTGTCCGCTCCGCCCCGCTCGCCTCCTCCCGCGTGTCCGCTCCGCCCCGCTCGCCTCCTCCCGCGTGTCCCCTCCGCCCCGCTCGCCTCCTCCCGGGCCTCCCTCTCCCCCACGGGCTGGGGCGGGTTCGGGCAGCGCAACTGCCCTGGGAGGGTCGCTCCTCACTCCGCCTCCGCGTGGCGTCCGCAGCTCTCGGCACCACCGTCCCGCGCCCGACTCTGCGCTCCGCCAGGCGGTGCCCTCGGCTGCGGGACGTCCTGGGGTCCCCTCGGCTGCGGGGCGTCCAGAGGAACCGCCTGCGCGGAGCGGACCGCGTGCCTTGCCCGGGGCCTCCCTGGCCCTCCCCAACCCCGTTCTCCCATAAGCAGGGCGGGGTCCTGGGTGCCTGCGAGTAACCTCAGGGTTACTGCGAGGCCGGGAGCTGCGCGGGGGCGCTCTGCCCTCAGGACCGGCCCGAGGAGGATCCGCGGGGTCCTGAGCTCCTGGGGTCGCCGGGGACCGAGGGGCACCGAGCGGAGGCGGGGAAGGCGCAGGAGCCCAGGACTGCCCGGAGCTGGCGAGGAAGCCCGGGCTCGGTGTGGGGGAGCCGGGCAGGGCCCGCGCCTCGGACCAGACAGGGGCCTGGGGACCGCAGGCCTGGCCGCCGGGGACGCGGTGCAGGTGGAGACGAGGGATTTGGGTTTCCGCAGGCGGCGGTGCAGGGCCCCGGCCGCATTGGCGGCGGGTCACGTGGCCCCGGGGGGTGCCCAGCGCCCGCGGCCGCGCCGCCTTCTCCTCGCCGGGCATCAACCCCAGCATCTCATTTCCGCAGCGGCGCCCGCGGCCCCCTTTCGGCTCAGCTTCCGCGTGGGCCCCTGAGCGCGCCCTCGGGATCAGCTCCTGGAAGCGGGGATGCCAGGCCGGGAAGGAGGAGGGAGTGGGGTGACCGCCCGGGGAGCACCGCAGGGGGGACACCCGCCAGATTTGCCGGCGGCGCAGGCCCCGAGCTCCCACTCGCGCGGCTCCCCTCCCCCGGGTCGGGCGCGAACCTGCGACCCCACCGCTGCGCGGGGCGGGGCCGGGGCCGGGGGCGGGGCCGGGGCCGCGGTACTGAGCGGGGAAGGGGCGGGGAAGGGGGCGGGGGCGCGGCACTGGGCGGGGGCGGGGGCGGGGCCGGGAGCGAGTCTGGCGGAACTCCCATTCCTCAGTCTTCCTAACCCCGGAGGAAGCCCATGGCGTCCTGCGCAGGCCCCGGCGCGCCTACGGGTTCCTGGAGGAGCTCCGGCCCGGCTCGCTGGAGCGGGAGTGCAAGGAGGAGCAGTGCTCCTTCGAGGAGGCCCGGGAGATCTTCAGGGACACGGAGAGGACGGTGAGTTCCCCGCAGCGCTGGCCGTGGGCGCCGAGAACCAGGCCGCGTGGGGCCGCCCGGCGTCGGGGAGCCCGCGTCTCCCTCTGAGCGGGAGCGCGCGGCGGCGCCCCCTGTCGGTCACTTTCCGCCTGGGGCGACTCCGCTCTCCTCGGCGACGCTCTGCCACCCCGCACACGCTGTCCCCACGCTGCCGCACCGCCATGACCGTCTTCACATCAGAAAATATGATTTGAGAAGCACACTTAGGATGTCCCCCTTGACTTCCCAAGGGAGGTCCCCAAGTCCCTAAGGATCCGGGGCAGCCTGCGCATCACAGACGCGCGGCTCACAGCAGGCACGCGGTAGAAGCTGGCCTGGGCGAGCGGCTCGCGGTCCACATCATGATCAGCGGCACCTAGCAGGGCACATGTCGGGGACCTGGGGCTTCCTCACAGATCACCTCACACTCACAGATCACATCACACTCACAGATCACATCACACAGGTCACCTCCACTCAGAGATCACATCACACTCACAGGTCACCTCCACTCAGAGATCACATCACACTCACAGGTCACCTCCACTCAGAGATCACATCACACTCACAGGTCACCTCCACTCAGAGATCACATCACACTCACAGGTCACCTCCACTCAGAGATCACATCACACTCACAGGTCACCTCCACTCAGAGATCACATCACACTCACAGGTCACCTCCACTCAGAGATCACATCACACTCACAGGTCACCTCCACTCAGAGATCACATCGCACTCACAGGTCACCTCACACTCAGATCACATTGCACTCACAGATCACCTCACACTCACAGATCACATCACACAGGTCACCTCCACTCAGAGATCACATCACACTCACAGGTCACCTCCACTCAGAGATCACATTACACTCACAGGTCACCTCCACTCAGAGATCACATCACACTCACAGGTCACCTACACTCAGAGATCACATCACACTCACAGGTCACATCACACTCACATCACATTACACTCACAGATCACATCACACAGGTCACCTCCACTCAGAGATCACATCACACTCAGGTCACATCACACTCAGATCACATTACACTCACAGATCACCTCACGCTCACAGATCACATCACACAGGTCACCTCCACTCAGAGATCACATCACACTCACAGGTCACCTCCACTCAGAGATCACATCACACTCACAGGTCACCTCCACTCAGAGATCACATCACACTCACAGGTCACCTCCACTCAGAGATCACATCACACTCACAGGTCACATCACACTCAGATCACATTACACTCACAGATCACATCACACAGGTCACTTCCACTCAGAGATCACCTCACACTCACAGATCACATCACACTCAGAGATCACATCACACAGGTCATCACTCAGAGATCACATCACACTCACAGGTCACCTCCACTCAGAGATCACATCACACTCACAGGTCACCTCCACTCAGAGATCACATCACACTCACAGGTCACATCACACTCAGATCACATTGCACTCACAGATCACCTCACACTCACAGATCACATCACACAGGTCACCTCCACTCAGAGATCACATCACACTCACAGGTCACCTCCACTCAGAGATCACATTACACTCACAGGTCACCTCCACTCAGAGATCACATCACACTCACAGGTCACCTCCACTCAGAGATCACATCACACTCACAGGTCACATCACATTCACATCACATTACACTCACAGATCACCTCACACTCACAGATCACATCACACTCAGAGATCACATCACACAGGTCACCTCCACTCAGAGATCACATCACACTCACAGGTCACATCACACTCAGATCACATTACACTCACAGATCACCTCACACTCACAGATCACATCACACAGGTCACCTCCACTCAGAGATCACATCACACTCACAGGTCACCTCCACTCAGAGATCACATCACACTCACAGGTCACATCACACTCACATTACACTCACAGATCACCTCACACTCACAGATCACATCACACAGGTCACTTCCACTCAGAGATCACCTCACACTCACAGATCACATCACACTCAGAGATCACATCACACAGGTCATCTCCACTCAGAGATCACATCACACTCAGAGATCACATCACACTCACAGGTCACCTCCACTCAGAGATCACATCACACTCACAGGTCACATCACACTCAGATCACATTACACTCACAGATCACCTCACACAGATCACATCACACAGGTCACCTCCACTCAGAGATCACCTCACACTCACAGAGCACATCACACTCAGAGATCACATCACACAGGTCACCTCCACTCAGAGATCACATCACACTCACAGGTCACATCACACTCAGATCACATTACACTCACAGATCACCTCACACTCACAGATCACATCACACAGGTCACCTCCACTCAGAGATCATATCACACTCACAGGTCACCTCCACTCAGAGATCACATCACACTCACAGGTCACCACTCAGAGATCACATCACACTCACAGGTCACATCACACTCAGATCACATCACACTCAGGACACCTCACAAATCACCTCACACTCACAGGACACCTCATACTCACAGGTCACCTCACACAGTACACCTCACTCTCACAGATCACCTCACACTCAGACTATCTCACATTCACAGTGTGAGATATCTCACCTCACTGGTGAGATATAGGATGTCTCACACAGGATGCCTCACAGTCACACAGAACCACATCTCATATGCACACGACACCTCATACTCACAGGAAGCCTGACACTGACAGGAGATCTAGCTGTCTGAGACACAGGCTAACCTGGCCCTCTCCAGGCAAATGGAGGACGGTCATGCCTGGCATTTTTATACACCTGGTTTTCAAAGCAGTTCTCATTGGTTATATTCTCGCAGCACCCTGTGAGTTTGAGTTGTTTCTTCAGCAATCACTTCTTTCTGTGGAGCGGTTTTGTAGTTTGCAGAATATTTTGCATCTGCTACTGCACCTTCTCCCAGTGTCAGCTGTGTGTGTGGCTGCCCTGTCAGGTGGAGCTGTGGCGCAGAGCCTGTGTCCCTCGCCCCAGGTCCACAGCTCGGCCACCGAAGAGTCAGGGCTGAACCCCAGCTGTTCTGACTTGGGAGCAGAGAATGCGCGGTTACCCGCAGTTCCAGATGTCCTGGGGAGGGGCCGAGATTAGGAGAAACCTCCCTCGGCTCCAGAGGAAAGTGGCTTCCTGAGCCCACCCCGCCAGGCTCCGGTCCAAGCCCCCGACCCTAGCTCGTGGTTCGTCCAGTGCTTACTGACGGGTGCTCTGGTGAAGGTGTGGCTCACGTGCTTCCTCTCTTGTTCCCTCAGAAGCTCTTCTGGATTTCTTACAGTGGTGAGTAGATGATCGCCCGCCGATGCTGCCTGCAGCCTTCTCCTCAGTGTCCTGACGCCAGCCCACTCCACAGATGGGGACCAGTGTGCCTCAAGTCCGTGCCAGAACGGGGGTTCCTGCGAGGACCAGTTCCAGTCCTATATCTGCTTCTGCCTCCTTGGCTTCGAGGGCCGGAACTGTGAGACAAGTGAGGTCCCACTTTGGGTCCCATATTTGCAGAGGGCCCTGGGGAGCTGGTGGAGGTGGCCTAGCCCAGCGGGCTGCAGGGTGCACCATGGTGGGGTGTGTGGACCGGGCACTCTGGGCTCAGCCCCAGTTGGAAGTTGGTGTGGGTGACCTTGAAGTTCCTTCCAGTCCGTGGAACCTTGATCCACGGACCCAAGGTTCTAAGTCTCAGACTCAGCGGCCCCTTGGGCTCCCGGCCCCGGGAAATTCTCAGCCCTTGAGAGGGCCCAGCTGTCCCACTTCCACATCCCACCAGGCGAAACAGCTTGGTAAACTACCCCTTCTCTACTTCCCATTACAAAGCTTTGAAGGTTTTCCCTTCTGAATATTAAATTATTGCCGAGTGTGGGGCCCCCAACCTCCCTTGGGTTCAGTCATTCATTGGAAGGACTCAGAACCCCCTGAAGTGGATACGCTCACCGTGACCGTGTATTACTGCAAAGGATGCAGCCCTGAGTCTGCAGAGGGCCCAGGCACAAGCTTCCCGTTGTCCTCTCCCTGGGGGGCCACGTGGACAGTTCTTAATTCTCCCAGAGTGACGTGTGACGAGATGTGGGAAATACTGCCAACTTGGGAAGTGCCACGAGCCCTGGTGTCCAGAGATTTCATCAGGGCTCAGTCACAAAGACCCAGCTGACCCCCCCATGTGGCTGACCTCCAGAGGCCAAGCTGCTAGTGTGGCCCAAGGCCCCGCCATGTGTCACATTGTCAGCCAGCCCATCCAGCATGGCCCAAGGCCCCGCCATGTGTCACATTGTCAGCCAGCCCGTCCAGCATGGCCCAAGGCCCCGCCATGTGTCACATTGTCAGCCAGCCCGTCCAGCATGGCCCAAGGCCCCGCCATGTGTCACATTGTCAGCCAGCCCGTCCAGCATGGCCCAAGGCCCCGCCATGAGTCACATTGTCAGCTAGCCCGTCCAGCATGGCCCAAGGCCCCGCCATGAGTCACATTGTCAGCTAGCCCGTCCAGCATGGCCCAAGGCCCCGCCATGTGTCACATTGTCAGCTAGCCTGTCCAGCATGGCCCAAGGCCTGGGTAAGCAACAACATTCCCTCAGGCAGGACCTCCCAAGGGTTTGGCGGTCACTTCCCAGGAGCCAAGGCAAAGGCTGCCCTTTCTCCCTGACCATCCAAGTCTACATTCTTACACTCAATGAGCTCTCTCAGGCAGCAGCCACTTTCTTCTCTAAGCAGAGTAGAGCCCAGCAGGGTAGGAAAGACTGAGGAGAAAGGCTTCCTGCTGGTCATCTGGGCCCGGGACATCTCAGAGCTCTGCTCAGCCCCGGTGCCCAGCAGCCCCGGTGCCCAGCAGCCCTGGCGCCCAGCAGCCCCGGTGCCCAGCAGCTCTGGTGTGCATCCTGCAGGGCAGCCTTCCCCCCGGAGTCCGGGGCTTACTCAGGACCACTCCCCTTGCCCGCATCAAACAAAGTTGGGCTGCCGGTTCTGTGTCTTCTGTCTGAGCCCATGGCCAGTGCTGGGGCTGACTGTCCCCATGCTGGCTCGTGTCGGCACGAGGACAGCATGGAGAACGGTCTCAGCTCTCTGGTCCTCCTGCCAGTTGGGTCCCTGGAAGTCCCTTGGACACTTGTATTGTCCCCATGGGACTTTCACTTTCCTCCAGACTTCCCTCAGCTTCCCATCAGCTGCTTAGAGAGCAGTCGCCCTGGAGGCCACTGCCCACCAGCCAGGCATCCCCCAAATGCAACTGCAGCCAGCGCTGCCCCCAGCTGGCAAGGCTGTTCAGACATGTGACTCCTGATCCAGGCCTCGTCCTTTGGATCAATCCATGGAGCAGTTGGTGCCAAGCTCAGTCTCTGTCGCCCACGGCTGAGTGCCACCTTCCAGGCAGAATGCCGCTGCTGACCCAGGGCACGGCTACCCCCGGGGCTGGCTCTCACTGACTCCAAGGGGCCACTCTCGGGCTGTCCCCTTCCTGTCCTCAGACAAGGATGACCAGCTGATCTGCATAAATGAGAACGGCGGCTGCGAGCAGTACTGCAGCGACCATGCGGGCACCAAGCGCTCCTGTCGGTGCCACGAGGGATACTCGCTGCTGGCAGACGGGGTGTCCTGCATGCCCACAGGTGACCAGGCCCCAGGGGCTGCTTGTGGTTTCATGTACCAGATGACCCCCAGTCCCAGGTGACACCAGTCTTTGTCCCACTACGGATTATCTTTCCGGAACAAAAGATGGGTAGGGGTGGCTTCGCATCTACTGAGCACCTACTATGTGCTGACCAACTGTGAGGCGGGATCTGGGCACCAAGGTGGCACAGGCCAGAGCCATAGTGCCTGGGATGGGCACCCTGGGGCTGTCCCTGAATGGCCTCAGGTCCCCTGCCCATTCTAGGCAGGCCAGGGGAGACTCCCACCCCCACTCGTGGGACCTCCGCAGGGTTCGTGAATCTACTTTGACACAGCCAATGTCTGTACTAACTGCTGCCTCACTCTGCATTCCTAAACTGGTAAAGGCTCCTGGGAAAATGGGATGTTTCTCCAAACCAGCCTGGAACTAATGGGCTGCACTTCCAAAGACAGGGACATCCACGCATGCTGTGTCTCAGGCAGGGACACTCCACGCCCACTCTGTCTCAGGCAGGGACACCCCACTCCCGCTGTCTCCAGCAGGGTCACCCCACGCCCGCTCTGTGTCCAGCAGGGTCACCCCACGTCCGCTCTGTCTCAGGCGGGGTCACCCCACGCCCGCTCTGTGTCCAGCAGGGTCACCCCACGTCCGCTCTGTCTCAGTCAGGGTCACCCCACGCCCGCTCTGTCTCAGGCGGGGTCACCCCACGCCCGCTCTGTCTCAGGAGGGGTCACCCCACGCCCGCTCTGTCTCAGGCGGGGTCACTCCACGCCCGCTCTGTCTCAGGAGGGGTCACCCCACGCCCGCTCTGTCTCAGGCGGGGTCACTCCACGCCCGCTCTGTGTCCAGCGGGGTCACCCCACACCCACTCTGTGTCTGGCAGGGTCACCCCACGTCTGCTCTCAGGCAGGGTCACCCCACACCCGCTCCGTCTCCAGCTGGGACACCTCATGTCCGCTCTGTCTCTCAGAGGCAGATGTGCCCACCCCAGCCATACAGCCTAGGACTCAGCCTGCCACCTCCTCGGGTTTTCTTTCTGGCCCAAGACCTTAATTGGAGCCGATCAAAAACTTAAGCGTGTGATCAGAACAACACAATTGTTTGTGCTGTTGATTCATCTTTCGGCAGAATTTCATTAACCTTTTAGTAAAGTCAAGCAACACGTCGTCCCCCTGAACAGTGAGTGAGCAGCGGGTGGTTTCAAGATGTAGGGCCCTCCGTTTCCTCCAGAGCCACCCCTGACCATTGTCTCCTCAGCCAGCTGCTTCCACCAGGGCCTCTCATGGGCCAGCCGCACCAGCCAGGCCCAGCCAAGGCCCTGCCCTCCCCTACCCCTGGGACCTGGCAGCTCCTGCGAGGGGCCTCCTGCCCTCCCCTCCCCCTGGGACCTGGCAGCTCCTGCGAGGGGCCTCCTGCCCTCCCCTCCCCCTGGGACCTGGCGGTTCCTGCGAGGGGCCTCCTGAAGCCTTGGCCTCAAGCCTCTCAGAGGGAGGGTGCTTCTGAGCCTGAACTTGGGGCACACTCCTCACAGATCTCTGCATCTTCCTGACTTTTGTTTTACACAGTTGAATATCCATGCGGAAAAATACCTATTCTAGAAAAACGGAATGCCAGCATCCCCCAAGGCCGAATTGTGGGAGGCAGGGTGTGCCCCAAAGGGGAGTGTCCATGGCAGGTAAGACTTCCCTGGCCTCCGGATTCTGAGCCCTGAGGGGCTTGGAGACTTGAATGTGAGCTGGACAACAGCCCCAGAAGGGAAACGGGCAGGTCAGCCCCAGGCCCACCAGGCTCCACATCAGCCCACCCAGCACCTCCTGCTCGCTGCACCCCACGAAGGAGTGAAGAAAGCGACACTCACTGAGGGTCTACCCTGTGCAAAGAGCCCAGCGAGGCTCCCCAGAGCCGCTGTACTTGAGCATGTGTCAGCTAGAGAGGGGCTCGGCCCCACAGAGCCACTGTGTCTCTAGCCGCATGTGTCAGCTAGAGAGGGGCTCAGCCCCCCAGAGCCGCTGTACTCGAGCATGTGTCAGCTAGAGAGGGGCTCGGCCCCACAGAGGGGTCTGCAAAGACCCGAGGATTGCAGAACCAAATTGTGCGACGCCAGAGGTCCCTTGGGGTGCCCGGGAGGGCGAGTCATCAGGGAAACTGACAGCAATGTGACTTCCACACCTGCTGTGCCCCACGCAGGTGCTGCTGGTGCAGAATGGAGCTATGTTTTGTGGGGGGACCCTGATCGACACCAGCTGGGTGGTCTCTGCGGCTCACTGTTTCGACAAAATCAAGAACTGGAGGAACATAAGCGCGGTGCTGGGTAGGTGCTGCCCTCCCCTACCTGACAGCAGCTCTCAGTCCCAGGGGCCGCGGCTCTGGGCTTCCTGCTGTCACTTCCACAGACAGGCAGACGTCTCCAAAAGCTGGGCATGCCTGCTCTGGCCACCGTCCTCTCAGCCACTTTCCCATGCCCAAATAAAATGGTAAAAGACTGGGGGCTCTGCCCATTATGCCTCGCTTGCCCAAGAGCCCAGAGGAGGGTGCAACGCCCAGAGCCTCGTGGGCCCACCAGGTGGCTGGGTTTATGGGGAGATGGTCACTCCCAGGAGGGCCACCAGGCTGAGAAGAACTGTGAAGAATCAGGGCACACCCTGTCCCCCCAGCTGCCAGGCCCCAGCACCCCGTCCCCACCCCAATCCCAGGCCGCAGATTCACCCCAGTTCACGTCCCCCATGAGCCACAGGCTGCCAGTGGGGCAGGTCTGCCAGGTCACCTTGGGGTGGGATGCAGGCCCCTTGACCCCAAAAGGAGACTGCAGCCCCTGCAGACGTGAAAATGGCCACAGCCTGTCCCCATGCACCAGGGTGGGGCTGCAGGCAGTGGCATAGACCTGAGGGGCTCCTTCCTTGCAGGTGAGCACGATCTCAGCGAGCATGACGGGGACGAGCAGAGCCAGCGGGTGGTGCAGGTCATCATCCCCAGCTCATACGTCCGGGGCACCACCAACCACGACATCGCACTCCTCCGCCTGCAGCAGCCTGTGGTCCTCACTGACCACGTGGTGCCCCTCTGCCTGCCTGAGCGGACGTTCTCTGAGATGACGCTGGCCTACGTGCGCTTCTCGTTGGTCAGCGGCTGGGGTCAGCTGCTGGACCGTGGCGCCAAGGCCCTGGAGCTCATGGCCATCAGTGTGCCCCGGCTGATGACCCAGGACTGCCTGGAGCAGTCGGAGAAGACGGGAGGCTCCCCGAATGTCACGGAGTACATGTTCTGCGCCGGCTACCGGGATGGCAGCAAGGACTCCTGCAAGGGGGACAGTGGAGGTCCACACGCCACACGCTACCGGGGCACGTGGTACCTGACAGGCATCGTCAGCTGGGGCCAGGGCTGCGCAGCTGTGGGCCATTTTGGGGTGTACACCAGGGTCTCCCAGTACACTGAGTGGCTGCACAAGCTCATGCACTCAGAGCCACACCCAGGCATCCTCCGGCGAGCCGCATTTCCCTAGCCCAGCGGCCCTGCCCCATGGCGAGAAAGCTGCGGCCATGTAGAGCTGTCCTGGCACCAAACCCCATCGATTCTTTTGCAGTTCATGGGGTAGAGGAGGGCATGGGAGGGATGGAGGGGTGGGGAGGGAGACAGAGACAGAAAGAGAGACTGAGGGAAACGTTCTGAGGACATGGAGAGACTCAAAGAGACTCATAAAGACAGAGGGCATAGAAAGATGAGGCAGAGGCAGACAGGCGCTAGATGGAGAGCAGGGGAATGCCATGGCTGTCCTGGAGGCAGACAGCCCAGCCAAGCCTCCTTTCTCCCTTCAGCCAAGCCCACCTGCACGTGATCTGCTGGCCTCAGACTGCTGCCATGCCTTCACAGCTGGAGACAGTAGAGGTGTATATACACACAGATACCTACACACAAACACACACCAATGCACAGAGAAATGTACACGCAGATACATGTGCACACGGATGCACACAGATATACACACGATGTGCACAAATATGCACACGCAGATATACATATATGCACACACACCTGCACACATACACCAATGTGCACACAAATGTACACACACATGTGGATGCACACACCAGTGCCCACAGATATGCACACACACACACTGATGTGCACACACCAATGCTGACTCCATGTGTGCTGTCCCCTCTCTCACTTTTCTCGTTCTTATGCAAACATTTCATTTCAGACAATTCAGAAGCATCAGCATGCATGCTGTAAATGCCCCAAACTCTTCCCCCAGCTGTATTGCACCCTAAGCTGAGTGCTGCAGTGCACAGGCTGTTCCCCACCTGCTTCCCGACTTTGCAATAAACAGCTGCATCTCCTCTGTTCGCCTGCGGGGCCTCCCACCCCCTGGGTTGCCCATGATTCATTTTTGGGGCCCCGGTACTCGTCCTCTGAGCTGCTCTTTTCTTCACAGTTTTCAGCATCACTGAAATGACCGTTCCCATGGAAGCTGTTTAAAAAACAAAGCTCTTGGATAGATGTTTGAGGCTGCAGCTTGCAGGCGCCTGTGCGCCTGGATGTTCTGTCCCTGCAGCCCTTGTCAATGACATTTCTCAGTGGCCCCGGGAGCACCTGCTCGAAATCAGGAACACTTCGCTAAATGCTCGCTCCCAGGCCCTGGCTGCAGGGGGAGGACCTGGCAGGCTGCACTCTTGCCAATCCCCCAGGGTTGGCGGGGGAAGAATGAGAAACACGTGAGCAGGGAAACTGGGAGGCGACAGACACTGACCCCCACTCCAACTCCAGCAAGCACGGCTTGTAAAGCAGACTCGACATCGCCCTGCAGGGCCGTCCTGGGTACCAGTGGGCTCACGGCAGCAAGGCAAGTGCCAACCCACCTCGGGGGCTCAGGGAACATCTGCTTTGGAGCAGACAGGGCCTGTGAACTGCTTCCAAGCTACCCTGCTCTCGTAAATAAAGCTTTCTGGGAACACACCCATATTAGTGTCTATTGAGTGCATGACAGAGGCCGTCCAGCCAGCCAGACCCACTGACTGCAAAGCCCAGCGTGGTTCACGTCAGGACCACTGCCGAAGACGCCTGCTGACGCTGGCCAGACTCCAGTTCCTCACGCCCCACACGTGGACCTCAGACTTTACAGGAGCCAACGGCAGGGCCTTACCCGGGTCAGAGCTGGCTCTGCTTTCTCTTTTGTCCAAGTGACTATGCCTCAGTTTCCTCATCTGTAAAACAGGAGCCCTCCATGATGCTTGTGGTGGGATGAGATCAGTGCGGGTGGAACGAGGTCCTGGAAAAGCCCATGGCGTCATCATCGACAGCAAAGCCACTTTGGAAACAGACGTATCCATGAATTCGTAGAAAATTCTGCAACCAGAATGTTCCAGGCTCCTGAGGCCCTAAGCCCAGCCCAAGGCTCTGGAAGCTGCTCTGGCTTCTTGGGAGAGAGAGTTGGCAGGACTCCTCTTCCTGGGAAGAAGCGGAGGGTGGAGATGAGAGGACAGGCCAGGAGCCCACCCAGACCCACAGGAATCAACAGGGAGTCATGCAGCGTCCTGGCGGAGCACCAGCCTCCCTTCCTGTCAATGGCAAATGCAGGCACTCACCTCACAGTGCTGTCGGAGGAGGAGGGCCGGGACTCCCCAGAGGCCTTGCTGAGGGCCTGGGCACCCCCAAAGGCTACATGTTTCATATGGGACGTGCCTCCTGCCATGGCTGAGCTCCAGCTTTCTGTGAGCGGTGAGATAGAATACAGGGAGGCCACTGGGACAGGGCAGAGGAGGTGGCAGGCTCATGCCCCCAAAGCCAGCATCGCCACCCAGCATTGATCACAAAGACTGAGTGTCTGCATGGGCACCCTGCTGGTGGTGCACATACTGCATCGCTCTCTCCTTACACACATGCCTAGAGGTGATGCCAGAGCGTGGACACCAGGAGAGGCAGGAGCCAGACACCTGACGCCACCAGGAAGGCCCCTCTCAGAGGACTGGTGCCCCCCATGGGAGGCCAGCCCGGCATTGGCATCCACCATCATCAGTTTGTGCAGTTGGGTAGGGCTCAGTGAGCGGCTCCTGTGGGCCACGCACAGATGCACAGTGTGTGTACACCAGGCTCATGTGCAGGTGGCCACGAGACAGGGCAACTCGTCAAGGCAGATGCAGCGTGAGGCAGTGGCCAGTGCTGTAGGTCTTCGGGACCTTGTTCCCCGTCCACTACTGCGTAGCAGGGAGTGGTCGCCACACTGGCCAAGTTTTAGACCATTTATTCCAGAGACCCCAGACACAAAAATCCCGGCTGCACCTCCCAGTGACTCCTGCAGCCACTGAGTAGGGCAGTGTTTCTGGAAAATGCCGTGTTGTGATGCAAGAGCGATTCTGTGGACGAGCTGGAGCAGCCAACTCGCTGGCCTGCTGACAGAGGTTCTGCGCTGGAGAACAGGCCCAGGGGCCCTCTCAGTCTCGGAACAGTGTGGCCAGTGGTGGGGAGGCCAGGAGGGGTTTCAGGCAGAGCCTGTCCCTCCAGATGGTCAGGGGAGGGCCACTCCCCACAGCAGTACATGTTGGGGCCACGTGGGCACAGAAGGTTTGAGGGTGGGTGGGACAGGTACCAGCCTGGCCTGTGGGAGACCGTGGTGCAGATGCCAAGCCCCTGCCGTGACATGAGACCACCAGACACCACCCAGAGAGTGGCCGTGAGCAGAAGGACCCGCCCTGAAGCAAGCAGGACCTTGGAGCAGCCATCCTGGGCTCAAATCCCACACTCCCTACCCGCGGCCTCGGCCCAGGCTTCCCGCTCTCTAACCTCAGTTTTCTGTGCTAGAAAAATGATGGGAAAAGTGACACTTCTATGGGATCGTGAGGACGGAGGGTTAAACGTAAACATCTGGAAACTACAAAACAAGCGTGAAATGATGCTTTTCTTCACTCCTGGAACAGAACGTTCCCACGCCCACGGCAGGCCCTGGTTACTGATGAGGATAGGGCTCCACTGGGCCCCTCTGGCCGCCCAGCTCTGCCTGGGGAAGGTGGGGCTGGGGCGGCTGTGTTCCCAGCGTGGTCACTCCCCTGCCTCGCCAGCAAGCTCTGGCTCCAATCAGGAGGCCTGAGCCAAGTGACAAGCAGCGGGACAGCAGCCTTCCCGGCCAGGCGTGGACTTTGCTCCGGCAGCCTGTCCCGCTGAGGACAGGGACACAGTACTCAGCCACACCATGGGACACCCACTGCACCTCGTCCTGCTCAGCGCCTCCCTGGCTGGCCTCCTGCTGCCCGGGGGAAGCCGTAAGTGCCCCTCGCCCTTCAGACTCAAAGGCAGCACCGGGGAGCAGGGAGGGGCGGCAGTTGGGAAAACCCTCTCATCTCCGCAGCCCGGACGGTGGGAGCCTTGGCCACTCTCAGGGGCTGGCCTCGGATGGCTGGGCTTGGCCTTTCTAGCCAAGGACGTCCCTGTGGCTGAGAGTCAGACGGGCAGATCAGAGGTCACAGAGGCAAAAACACAAGGACAGAGTCAGAGAGCAAGAAGGAGAGGGAGGGAGAAACAGACTGAAATGGGAGACCTGGAGGCAGAGACAGAGATAGACAGGGAGACAGAGACGGGGGAGGGACACAGAGGGAGAGGTGGGGGCAGGCCGAGACAGGACAGTTGGCTGTCTGCCACCACAGGGAGGACGGGAAGAGGGGCACCACAGAGGCATTCCCAGGGAGGAGGAGGTTGAGCTGAGCCAGTGCCACCACCCTCGGACTGGCTCCGCCTGGAAGGGGCTGCCCAGTGCACAGCTGGATTGGGGGGGCCCCCAGGGATGTCCAGGACCCCTAGGCCTGTCCAAAAGCAGAGGCCCAGAAAGGGCAGAAGCCAGGCAAGGCTAGGGGCAGCAGAGGAGGGAAGTCCCCTCTGCTGGGGACGTGGGAGACAGGGACCCTCGGCTTGTGTGCGTCCTGGATAAAGTGGACAGGCAGGGGCACCTAGGGGACACAGGCATGGGGATGAAGGGCGTGAGAGAGAGATGGAGCAGGGGAAGACCCTCGTGAGGAGGAAAGGGGAGGCCCCTGGGAAGGCTGAGTGGACCCTCAGGCTTGGATAACTGATCTGAGGCTGAGGCCTTGCTGATCTGAATGGCCCCCTGCCCGGTGACACTGGAGCTCCAGCCACATCGCATGGGGGTCCTCTCCATCCCACCCTCAGCCTGCTGCCCTCCCCAGCCTCTGTCCCCTGAGCCCACCTCTCCCTGTCTTCCACACAGAACGGGACTCCCCTCCATGGGGTAATATGTGGTTCCATCTCCCCCAGCTCCTCCCCACCCCTCAGGCCACACTGCCCTGTGCAAGAGCCCTGAAACTTCTGGACCCACAGAAGCATGACACCCTTAGTCGTGTGGAGCCGGCCTGGCCCATGACCACGCCTGTGGTGTCCCTGGGGCCAGCCTACATCCTGGGAGGACATGGTCAGCAGCAGAGACGGCCCCAGGCCGTCTCCCTCCCACACTCCGCCTCAGAGGCCTCAGCAGCTGCGCTCTGGGGTGGGTGGGACTGAACGCAGGTCCCAGAATGTCCCACTCAGGACCTTGCTGTGCACACTTTTTATTTTATAAAATCAAATACGCACAGCACCTGCAGTCTAGCCTTGAAACGAACGTGGCCGTCCTGGCAGTCATGAAGCTCTTCTGGGGTGGTGGGGCTTCGGTGCTGCTTGGATGGGGCTGCTATGAGAAAGGACCATGGAACAAGTAGCTTAAAGCCACAGAAACATTTTTCCCACAGCTCTGGAGGCTGGAAGTTCAAAATCAAGTTGTCAGTGGGGCTGGTTCGTCCACAGCCTGGGGAGGGTCTGCTGTGGGCCTGTCTTCTGGCATAGGGTGGCAGCGCCTTGGAGCGGTGGCTTGTGGGTGCATCGATGTCACCACTGCCTCCATCACTGCGCAGCATTCTCATCACGGCTGTTTTCCTCTCAGAAGGACACCAGTCACTGGATTTAGGGCTCACCCTACTCCTGTAAAATGTCTTCCTAACCAAATATATCACAAAACTTCTATTTCCAATTAAGGTCATGTTCTGAGGTCCTGAGAAAGACATGAATTTGGAGGGACATTATTCAGCCCGGTCCTGACACCTCTGAGTGCTTTTGCAATTTATTTGCAAAAGCTTTTTATTTTAACAAAATCAGAACATGCACAGCACCTGCAGCGCCAGCCTCTACGGCTGCTGTTGACTGGCGATGACTAACGCTACGTGACTTCAGTTCAGTCCTCACATTCAGCAAGTTAAATCCACTCTTCATGAGTTTTGACCTTAAAGCTGAAACTTTTGCTTGCTGGTAAAACCTGTTCGAATGCAGCTGCTGACTGTGGAAGTCGCTGATGTTGCCGCAGCAAATGCGACCATGTGTTCAAAGATTGTGACACTCCTGACGGCTTCTGAAGAACAAATGCACACAAGAAACAAAACCACACAGACACAAACGCGTGCGAGTGTGGACACTCCGGAACGCTGATCTGGATTAATTCCATTCGTTTCTTGAGACAAGTGTCTAAAAACCTTGGCACATTTTAATTTTGTTTTGCCAATCCCACTTTACTCACATCAGAAAATGGCCGAGGCCCGACCTGCTCAGTATGGCTGAAACGCTGATGCGACTCAGAAGTGCCCAGATTCAGTCCAGAGGCCCGAGCCAGGCGTGCAGTCTTTCCACCATTCCCTTAACAAATATTGGCTAAGTTCCGGTCGTGCCAGGCGTGGGGACACAGCTGTGACCAAACAGGCCGAGTCTTTTTCCAGTGGAGGGAAGGATGAACCTGTCAACATGCAATGTCAGAGAGGGGTTAGACGCTAGCAGACAAATAGCACAGTGTAAGGGGATGAAGACACACAGGTGGGGGCAACGTCAGAGGGCGGGGTCAGGGAGGGCCTCTCAGGGGGAGCTGGGGCTGGGCCATGCAGGTATCTGTGGAAAGAATGTTCCAGACAGGGAAGTGACTGGTGCCAAGGTCCTGGGGTATGAGTCTTGGGCTCAGCCAAGGTCAGCGTGCAGCCCAGTGTGGCAGAGAGACATGAACGAAGGCAGAGTTGAAGGTGGTGTGGCCTGGGAGTCCTGGCCATGGGAAGACCCTGGGCTGCTCTATTCCAAGACCACTGGGGTCGGGTTCTGGGTGGTCTTTGACTTCCTTGCACCATCCCTTGTACCCTGTGCCCGCCACCTGCATCCTCCTCCCCACCCAGTCCTGTTCAACTTGCATTAGAACATCGAGGGCAAGGTAGAAGGTGGCCTTCAGACCCCAAGTGGAGCCCAGGAGGCCACCAGTCCCAATTTGGAAAACCCTGAGCCAGGCTTGGATAACTCGTCTGAGGCTGTGGTTATCCCAACATGAGAGCCAGGATCCCGAGGGACACGGGCATTCCCTGCCCCACCCTCAGCACCCTCAGGGACTTCTGTGGAGCGGGGTGACATGAGGCTGCAGGTTGCAGCAGGGAGCCATATGTACAGACTTGCAGGAGCCACGTGTGGGCTGCGTTTCAGAGCAAGAGCTTGAGCAGACATGCAGGGTAATGGGGCAGGGTCAGCACACAGTAAATCTAAGCCTAGCGCTGGTGAGATAATGTTGGTGTCACTTAAAAAATGGGGAATTTGGAAGGTAAAGTAACGAGATAGGAATGAACCTAAGATTTATTGAGCACCTTCTGTATACCAAACTCAACACTAGGAGTTTATACACTCTTTAAAACAACTCTAAGAACAGTATTATTATTCTCATCTGCCAATAAGAAGTAGTAAGTGACTAAGATGTTTTTGAAACTCAAAATTGCTTGGTTCTGCAGTCGTGTTTTTAAATCTTGGACATGGAGAGTTTGGAGTTCTGAGATGAGGGAGGGCATCTGTCATGGCGAGAGAGCTGAAAACACGGAGCTCAGGACAAGTCAGTGCTGGAGAGATCAGTCTGGAGAGTCATCTCTATAGTGGTGAGACACTGAGGTTTTCAGTGGAAAAAAGTATAGAAAAAGACTCCAGAGCCAAGAGAAGAAACTTGCCAGTCATGCCAGTGCTTTCATGCTTGCCATGAAATCAACTCAGTGTTTAAAGAAAAAAGTAGAATCAAATAGAAAACTTTGTACTAAGCTTTCTTTTCTTTTTGAAATACTAATCAGTGCTGTTTCTTGAAAGCTGCATATGTCTGTGTCCTGGGACTTCATACATTGCACTTCCATAGCTTGTAATCGAAAGAGCATCGCAAATCACCACATAACGAGGAGCAGAGACCTTAAAGACAGCGAAGCCAGGCTGAAGGGGCACAGCTTGAGCCAAAGAACAGGGCAGAGTGGGCTGAAAGCACTCGGGGGGAGGAGATTCAACGAAGGGGGCTTGGGTGGCCGACTGAGCCAGCGTGAGCATGCGAGGAGGCTGATGAGCTGACTGGATGGGATGTGTCTACTTCTCCAGAGAAGGGTGCATGGGTCTAGAGCAGGTGCCTCGTGCTGTACCTCATAGAGAACTGGGGAGAGAGATGGCCATTCCCCTCCATGATCCCCAAAGGGCCTGAGGAAAGTGTTGATGAAGAAGCCAAACTCTGTAAAATATTTGAAGAGATTTATTCTGAGCCAAATGTGAGGACCATGACTCATGACACAAACTTGGGAGGTCCTGAGAACATGTGTTCAAGGTGGTTGGGTCACAGCTTGATTTTATGCATTTCAGGGAGACAGATATCAATCAATAAGCATAAGGTGTAAACTGGTTCATTTCAGAAAGAGGGAAGGTGGGGGCTTCCAGGTCATAGGTGGCTTCAAAAATATACTAAT
This sequence comes from Saguinus oedipus, assembly GCA_031835075.1. Classification (NCBI taxonomy): domain Eukaryota; kingdom Metazoa; phylum Chordata; class Mammalia; order Primates; family Cebidae; genus Saguinus; species Saguinus oedipus. The sequence goes on along the minus strand of CM063169.1, from coordinate 1,509,176 downwards.
TGGTAATCAGTTGAAAGAATTATCTAAAGACCTAGAATAAACAGAAAGGAGTATCTGGGTTATGATAAGGGGTTGTGCAGAGCAAGGTTCTTGTTATGTAGATGAAGACTCATAGGTGGCTACCCTTAGTGGCTATAGATGGCAACTGTTTCCTCTACAGACCTTTAAAAAGTGCTACACTCTTGGCCAGGTGCCATGGCTCATCCTGTAATCCCAGCACTTTGGCAAATCACTTGAGGTCAGGAGTTCACCAGCCTGGCCAACATGGTGAAACTCCATCTCTACTCAATACAAAAATTAGCTGGGTGTGGTGGTGCTCACCTGTAGTTCCAGCTACTCGGAGGCTGAGGCAGGATAATCTCCTCCTGAGGCAGAAGACTGGCTTGAACCTGGGAGGCAGAGGTTGCAGTGAGCTGACGTGCACTCCAGCCTGGGTGACAGAGCAAGACATAATCTTAAGGGAAAAAAAGGTGCTAGACTCTCGACTCAGAAAAAGACCTGGAAAGGTAAGGGGGTTCTCTGCGGAACGTAGGTTCCCCTGAGACAGCTTTGCAGGGCAATTTCATGTTAAAGAAATACAACTTGAGGTGAAATAATTTTTTTTAGGGTCTGCTATATGTCATGTGATCCTACACTAGAGAAGTCAGGTTGGAAACTGGTATCTCATCACTACAAAGAATCTGTTGGGTCAGTCTGAAGTTCTCTTACTGTAGATGCTGGTCAGCTGTGCCTGAATTCCAAAGGGAGGAAGAAATAATGAGGCCTGTGGGAACCCCCCTTCCCGTCAAGGCCTGAACTAGTCTTTCAGATTCCTATGGAATCCCCTTGGCAGAGAGGAGGGTCCATTCAGCAGGCTGGGGGCTTAGAGTTTTATTTTTGGTTTACAAGGGAGTGATCCGCCTTTTGTGATGTGGCCGTGGGAAGGGACGTTGCAGTTGGGGGCCCGGGTGAGGGTGACCGGAGCTTCTCACCCTGCCCTCCCTGCCTTCCAGTGTTCATCCGCAGGGAGCAGGCCAACAGCGTCCTGGCGAGGCTCAGGAGGGCCAATTCCATTTTAGAAGAGCTGAAGAAAGGGAACCTCGAGAGGGAGTGTATAGAAGAGACCTGCTCATACGAAGAGGCCCGCGAGGTCTTCGAGGACAGCGACCAGACGGTAAGGGCCGGGGCTGGGCTCGGGGAGGGGGCTCAGCCCAGGGCGCCCTCGCTGGCCCCGCAGCTCCGTCCCCCACCCCCCGGGGGTGTCTGGAGGAAGGGGCGCCGCGCGAAAGGGCTTTCCGGGGCGGGGCCGAGCGAATCGAGGCCGCAGCTGAGTCCTGCCCACGGGGACATCGTAGCGCCCCCGGCCGACTCCTTCCCGGCGAGGACTCAGCCCGGAGGGTACGCCCACGTCCCCTGAGGGTCACAGGGCTTGTACCAGAGTTAAGTCCATTTAAAAATAAAACGTTAACCTAAAAACCAATACTCATGGCCTCGGCCAGCGCCTCACCGAGCTGCAGTGAGGGGAGATCGTGCCCGCCCACGCGCGCAGTGAGAGCGAGCGCGGGGCCCGTGTCCGGCCTCGGCCTCTGCGGACGCTGACAGCCCCTGCCTACAGCGGCAGTACGCAGGCGCACAACTGACGCCAGGCCACGAAACCCTGCGCAGCAGGACCCGCGCCGAGGCTGGGCCGCGAACCCAGCATCGCGCCTGCGCAGCAGGAAAACCGGCTGTGACGCCTGGCAACGAACCCAGCACTGCGCCTGTGCAGCAGGAGGAGCGCGCTGACGCCAGGCCGCGATTGCGCAGCCTCAGCAGCCCCGCGCGGAAAATGCTCGCCCCCTCTTCCCCGGAAGAGGCGGGGCTTCGGACGGACCTGGAAATGGACGTGGGGTTTTGAGGGGTTTTGTGGCCTCACCAAAGGTGGCTCAGGACTCTGAAGTGGAGTGGATGGCAGTGATCCTGAGCTGACAAAAAAGCTGAAGAGAAAAGAGTAGCCGGGAAAGGGTCCAAGCCAGAGCTCAGTGAGCAACAGCTAGGCCAGCCGTGGCTTCTGCCACCAGCCACGCCACTAACTGTGGACCCGAATGGAAACTTCAAGGCTCCTTTCAGGTCGCCAGCATAGGCCACCGCCAAAGGTTACTGGGGGAAGACCCCTGCAGCCTGTGACCACCTGACTGACGTCACCCCGAAGATCCATGCCAAAATAGCTGGGGAAAGTTCACCTTCTAATGATCCCTGCAGACTAGGGTGAAGTTGCAAGTTATGGCCGAGTCAAGGAATTATAAGTCAATAAATAAACTCTCACAGGAAGACGTATTTGGAGTCCAGGAAAATCTGGGAAACACCAAGACGGGCGAGCTGAGTGTCAACCCCTGCAAAATTGCACTGCTGTCTCCTGGCTCACATGTTGTCTCATCCTTACTGCAGCCTCAAAGGCAAGGAGACCCAATGTTATTTGAGTACTTGGACTTGATCCTGAGTGACTTTCTGAGAAAGCAATGTATCATCTGCCCTAAGATCACCACATATTTGAGAAGTTTTTTGGATGAGTTGAGATTTCTGGACGTTAAACCTTCATGATGAACATCATCCCAGGGTAGCAGGGGCTAAGCCTTTCATCACCTGCCACAACAAGGTGGGCATTAACTTATATTTGAGAATTGCATAAGAGAAGGTATTTGATTTGCCACCCTGAGTTCAGCATCTGTTGGTTCTACATGGTCTATCATGATCTCATTGAAATCCCAGAAAAGATTATTCAGGGGTGAAGCACATCACAGGTGGTTCCAAGGTCACTCACCATCCAGATGGCCCAGAAAACCAAACCTATGGAGTTGACTTCTGCTCACCCTTCTAGAGAATCAGCATGGTAGAAGAGCTTGAAAAAGTGCTGGGTGTGACGCTGCCAGAAACTAACCTCTTTAGAACTGAAGAAACTCAAACAAATCTTGGTGATTTCTATGTAACAAAAGCTTTTGAAAGTCTTCCACCTCAGACCACTGCCAGGTTCCTTGATAAGCTTGTCAAGGAGTTCCTGAAAGTGACTTACATCAGTCCCACATTTATCTGTTATCACTTGCAGATAATGAGCTCTTTGACCAAATGGATCATTCTGAGAATGTCTCACTTAGCACTTTGAGCTGTTTGTCATGAAGATAGCTGAATGTTTCCATGCAGCAACAGCAGCAGCTGTTGACAAACAAGACAAAGCCAGTGAAGATGATGAGGCCACATTCATAGGTGATAACTTCTGTAGAGCCCTAGAATTTGGGCTTTCCCCCACAGCTGTTTGGAGTGTGACAATCAAATATGTTACCATATTTCTCACAGACTCACAACATCAAGGAAATACTTCTGCCTCCTGGCATGAAACTTGAAAACAAGAAAGAGAATATAGGAACCACTAATACAATGGAAAGCACAACATTGACACTTATATCTAGAACATTTAAATTGTCTAAGTTGTGTGATTCAGATACCTTTGCATTTCTGCAAAAGATCAAGATCTACTCTAATTCTTAATTAAGAATTCCTTTTTATTCCTTGTTAACAAATAAATAATTTGTCTCTAATAGAAAAAATTTAGAATTTTAGCAGCTATTTTCAAATATTTCTTATATATACATTTTTTCTCCCACTGGTAGAATTTTTCTTTAATAAAATAATGCTGATTCAAGTTTATGTTTAACTCCGCATCATTTCTCAAAAACTCTTCTTCTATATAGCTATGCTATATTTTATCATATGATGCATTTATGCTTCTCACAGTTTGGCCATATAAGTTATTTCTAAATATTGCTTTTAGGAAAACACATATGCATGCATTTCTTCTAGATTATTTTCTAAGAATGGCTTCTCCAGAGGGAGAGATGACTGAATTAAAGGTTATCAACAAGTTCCAATCCCAGATAAGATGAAGAAACCACATTCCACACCATCTCTCCCACTAAGTGTAGCTCGAAAACATGGATAGAATGCATGTAGCAGCTATTTGAGGACTCTAAAAAGTAAATTGCATTGTATTGAGGAACAAGATGAGAATTAGAAGTTCTATATGATACAACTGGCTGTGAGTTTATCATTTTTTCCTCCAGTCTTCCAGACATCACTTGACATTTATAGGATTTATAATGTAAAACCATTTATAAAAAAACCAATGGACCTTTATAGGATTCTCAGCAATAGCAGAGTACACTTATTTCTGCCTATGGAAAATTCCCCAAGGTAGACTATATCCTGTGTCTCAAAGCATACCTCAATAAAAAGATTGAACTCACATGAAGTATGCTTTCTGACCATAATATAATTAAACAAAAAATTACCAACAGAAAAATAACTAGAAACTTCCCTAAGTACTTGGAAATAAACTCACACATGTATAAATAATCAGTGAGTCAAAGAGAAAATTTTAAAGGAAGTAAAAAGCATTTTGAGGTAAGCAAAAATGGATATGAACATAAAATCTGTGGGATGCAGCAAAAAAAGCAGTGTTTCAAGGGAAATTTATAGCATTAAATGCTTATATGGGAAAGGGAAAAAAGTCTCAAATTTACATAAACCTCCATTTTAATAAAGTAGAAAAAGACAAAAGGAAATTTAAAAAGCAGAAATCGAATAAATTGAAAACAAAAATAATAGACAAAATTAATAAGCTAATGAAACTCAAACAAGACCGACAGAAGAAAGAACAGAGTAACTATGTTGGGAGTGAAAGAGGGGACATCACTACAGAAACTGCAGGTGTTAAATGTACAATGAGAAAATACTTTGAACAACTCTGCATATATAAATTGGGATGATATTTGAACAACTTGAATGAAATGGGCCTGTTATTCAATACCACAAGCCACCAAAACCTACGCAGGATGAAAGAGATATCTGCCAATTCCATTCTTAATTAAAGACTTTCTGAATAGTAATGTTCAGGTACAGATGATTTGACTGGTAGAATTTTACCAAACATTTCAAAAAGAATACCAATTCTATATGATTCTTCTAGAAAATAGAAGAGGGAACATTTCTCAGTTTGCTTTAGGCCAGCATTACTCTGATGGCAAAACCAGACAAATGCTGAAAACAAAACCACCCTATATAACAATCTCTCTCGTGAACCTAGACATAAAAATCCTCAACAAAATATTAGCAAATTGAGTGCAGCAATATATTTTTAAAAGAATAATAGTACACCATGACCAAGTGAGTTTATCTGGGGCACACACGGCTGGCTCAATATTAAAAAATAATTATGTAATCCACCATATAAACAAAAGAGAACACCCACATAATCATGTCAATTGAGACAAAAAAGAAATTTGGCAAAATTTAACATCCATTTATGATTTTGTAAAAAACTCTCAGAAGAATATCAGTAGGAGGAAATCATATCAACATTCTTTGCTCATCTGCAAAGAATCTACAGTTGATGTTATACTTAAAGGTGAAAATTGAATGTTTTCTTTCTGAGACTGGGAACAGCACAAGAATGTCCATTCCCAACACTCCCAATTCAACATTATACCAGAAGTCCTAGCTATAAAGAAGGCCTTCAATGGGTCAAAGAAATAAAGTTATCACTATTTGAAGATAACATGATCATGCATATAGAAAATCGTAAATAATGTGAAGGGGGAAAAAGCTTGTTTTAATCCATTCACATCTTGCTATGAAGAACTGCCTGAGACTGGGTAATTTATAATAGAAAAAAAGGTTTAATTGACTCACAGTTCTGCGTGGCTGCGGAGGCCTCAGGAAACTTACAATCATGGCAGAAAAGGAAGAAAACATATCCTTCTTTACATGGCAGCAAGAGAGAAAAGAATGACAGCTAAGCAAAAGGGGAATCCCCTTAAAAAAATCAGATCTCAGATCTCAGAGAACTGACTATCACCAGAACAGCATGGAGGAACCACTCTCATGATTCAATTACCTCCCACTGAGTCCCTCCCGCTACACATGGGGATTATGGGAACTACCATTCAAGATGAGATTTGGGTAGGGACGTAGCCAAACCATATCAATGTTCCTAAAATTGACAAATGAGTGTAACGAGGTCACACAATACAAGGGCAGCACACATATTTCAATCATATTTTTATGTAGTAGCAATGTACAGTTAGTTGTAAGCCAAAATTTTTTAAACACCATTTACAATTGCTTCAGAGAAAATTATATACTTGCGTGTAAAGCTAATACAACATATACAGGATCTTTACCACAAAATTTGCAAAATTCCAATGAAAGTATTTAAACAGACGTAAGTAAATGGAGACACATACAACGTTCATGGATTGAAAGACTCAACATATGAAGATATCAATTTCCCCCAATTTGATCTATAAATGCAGTACCCTGCCAGTCAAAATTTAGCAGATAGAGACAAGTCGATATTAAAATTTATATGGAAAGGTAAAGGAACTAGAATGGCTAAAACAATTTTGAAAAGGAAGGATAAAATTGGAGGAGTCACACTATCTGATTTTAAGACTTATTATAAAGCCACATTAATTACAGAGGTATGAATGGGTGGCATTGGTGACGAAACAGACACATAGCTCAGTAGAACAGAATAGTGAGTTCAGGTGTAAACCAACACAAATATGGCCACTTTATTTTTGACAAAAGTACAAAAGCAATTCAATAAAGAAAGAATTGTCAGCCAGGCACAGTGGCTCACACCTGTAATCCTAGCACTTTCATGTAGGTGGATTACCTGAGGTCGGTTGAGACCAGCCTGGCCAACATGGTGAAACCCCATCTCTACTAAGAAAGTACAAAAATTAGCTGAGCATGGTGGTGTGCACCTGTAGTCCCAGCTACTTGGGAGGCTGAGGCAGGAGAATCACTTGAACCTGGGAGGCAGAGGTTGCAGTGAGCTGAGATCACACCGTTGTAGTCCAGCCTGAGCAACAAGAGTGAAACTCCATCTCAAAAAAAAAAAAAAAGAAAGAAAAAGAATTGTCTTTTGAAACAAATGATACTAGTCTCAGTCTGTTTGTGCTTCTATAAAAAAATAGCTCAGACTGGGTCCTTTATAAACAGAATAAAGTTATTGCTCACAGGTATGGAGGCTGGGAAGTCCTCCAAGATCAAGACAGCAGCAGGTATGGGGTCTGATGAGGGCCTGGTCTGTGCCTCCAACGTGGTGACTTGTGGCTGCATCCTCACCTGACAGAAAGCAGAAGGGACGAACACTGTGTGAAGCCTCTTTTATAAGGACATTAATTCCGTTTCCAAGGGCAGAACATTCATGACCTAATCACCTCCTAAATACCTCATCCTTAATACTATTACATTGTCAACGAAATTTTAACATATGTATGGGGGCCTGTTGAGACCATAGCAATGTTGGAACAATTATATATTTACATGCAAAAAAAGAACCTGACCTCAACTTCATAACTGCATGAAAGTGAACACAAAATAGATCATAGATCCAAAGATAAAATATAAAACTATCCAACTTTTAGGAGAAAATACAACCAAATTTATGACGTGGAGCTGGGCAGAAATTCTTAGCCATCACAGCATAAGAATGGTTCATAAGAGAAAAATGTCGCAAACTGGACTTTATCAACTTTAAAAACTATTGCACTGCGAAAATACACAGTTAAGAGAATAAAAATGCAAGCTACAGACTAAGAGAAAATATTTGCAAATCCCGTGTCCAACAATGGAATCATATTCAGAATACATAAAGACCTTACAGCTCAAAAGAAAAAAAACACCCAGTTAAACACTGAACAAAAGACCCGAACAACCACCACGCCAAAGAGGATATATGGATGGAAAATAAACATGTGAGAAGATATTTGACATTGTTAGCTATTACAGAAATGCAAGTGAAAACCGCAGTGAGAACGACTACATACCTGTAACATAAAAAGCGCTGACACATGACAGCGTTGGTTAAGACACAGAGCAGGCAGAACTGTGACACACTGCTTGTGGGAATGCAAAGTGGCACAGCCACTTTGAAAAGGAGTTTGACAGGTTCCTAGAAAGTTATGTAAGGTTACCATATGACTCAGAAATCCCATTCCTGGGCATTTACCCTACAGAAATGAAAACTTATTTCCACATAAAATTCTGTACATAAATGTCGATAGCAACTCTAGTCTTTTATGTATGTAGGTATTTGTTTTATTTTTTGAGACAGAGAATTCCTGTTGCCCAGGCTGGAGTGCAATGGCACAGTCTTGACTCACTCCTCCTGCTGATTCAAGCGATTTTCCTGCCTCAGCCTCCCAAGTAGCTGGGATTACAGGTGTGCACCACCACACCAGGCTAATTCTTGTACTTTTAGTAAGATGGGGTTTCACCATATTGGCCAGACTGGTCTCGAACTCCTGACCTCAAATGATCCACCCGAGTCAGCCTCCCAAAGTGCTGGGATTCCAAGTGTGAGCCACCACGCCCAGCCAGCAACTCTGTTCTTCCTTGCCGAAAGATACAAGTGAGATCAATGTCTTTTGCTGGTTGGAGTCATACAATATGATAGTTGTCAGCAACAACAACGAAGAAACTATTGATACAACAGTTTACTTACAACGTTTTGTACATTTATGTACAAGAATAACTTGGATGAATTTCAAAGACTTTGTGTTGAATGAAAAGCTGGTTTCACAAGGTCCTGTAATGTACACTTTCATTTACACGACATTCTCAAAGGGTCATTTTTATCGTGATGAAGAGCAGATTAATGGTGAAACAGGGTTTGCCAGGGGTTGGCAGGTGGGGGGCTGATGGCATGGGGAATTCTGGGGGGAGGATGGAGCTCTTCTGTATCCCACTCATGATGGTTACACAAGTCTCTCCATGTGCTGAAAATCAGACGTGTACACCAAAACATTGATTTTTACTGTGATAATTTTTAAAATAAAAAAGTAAAGCAACGATGTGTTTAATTCCTAGGGCAACTGTAAGAAAGTACCACAAACGCCTTAAAATAACAGGGATTTATTGTCACAGCTTTGGAGGCAGTCCAAAATCAAGGTGTTGGCTGTGTTGACTCCTTCTGAAGGGTGTGAGAGGGTCTCTGTCCCAGGGTCTCTGCTTGCTTCCGGGGTGCCCAGCAAGCGTGGGCGTCCTTGGGTTGCAGCGCTGCAGTCTCTGCTCTCATCTTCACATGGCCTTCTCTCTCTGTGGCACGGTGTGACGTTTCTGTCTCGTATAAGGACGCTGTCTTGGATTCAGGGCCTGCACTGACCCAGCATGATCTTATCGACAGCCTTGCCTTGCCACAGCTGCAAAGACCCTATTTCAGACTAAGGTTATATTCTGAGGCTAATGCAGGTAGGCCTGGATTAGAGGGGACACTATTCAACCAACTTATTTTTTTAGAGAATTAAAAAAAATAAGACTTTGGACATTTTTTAGTGTAATACAGGCTCTTCATACCTAGTTTAAGCTAATCAGCAATAAATATTTTTCAGCTAACATTTGACTCTTGACAAGCATGTGACTGTTGTCTGAATGTTTAACCCAGGCACATCAACTAAAAACCACCCCCTGGCCAGCAAACAGAGCAAGCTATTTTTGGTGCAATCCATTTCTAGGTAATTAACTTGAAAATATTTTCAATATTCAACATAGATGGTGCATTTAAGATGACTGAAGCCACATCTCCACAGGTGCAGAAGATCTGGATAGCTTTCCTCTTTAGATTGAATAGTTCTAGAATGATTCATTCCTAAGAGTGACTTCTGGTGGGGAAATACCCTCTTCAGGTTGAGTCACTCTGTTATGGTTCTTATTGGTGTAAAATTTTCCCTAATGTATTTTTTAATCCTTTTTTTTCCTTTTAGAATGAATTCTGGAACAAATACAAAGGTACGTTTTTTATTGTTTTAACCTTAAGTGAGAGGAGTTCATTAGGATATTTGAACTTTGGAAATATTTCCTGAATTTCCTTTCTGCTTTTGTTTTCATCTTACTCATTTAAGACTTTTTCCCTCAGGGTGTTTCCGTAATAGTTATTGTAAAAGAGTTTTTATAGTAATTTTATGCTAATTCTTGTTTTGTTACTGACTTAGAGATATATATATACTTAAGTCAGTACATTCTCATTTGAGGATACCAAATTCCGTAACTTTTCTTAAATACAAGTGTATTAGGTAAAAGCAAAAAAAGAGTCTGAAGGATTAGATTCCCTGCTAAGGTGGTGTCTGAAATGGCATCAGTCATTCACATTTCTCAAAATGACAACTGGACCTATCTCTAAATCAGATTGTGTAAATCCTCCAAGAAATGTGAAGTCCTGTGTCAGCCTTCGCAGTCTCATTTCACCCCCGGATTATCTGGAATGAGGAACCGTAACATCCTCTCCCCTCGAGACTCAGCCCAGAAATGAGCGCCATGCTCTCGCCTTCCCCATTATCTTTCCAGCTGGTCCCTGTGGTTGCCTCTGACTGAAAACACACAGCAAAACGCCTCCGCGAAAATCAGAAAGCCAGACCAGTGATCCTCCTAGATAAAGGCATCACGTACACACGGCCACAAAAGGGGGTGGAAAAATAAAGTCCAAAGAGAAGGAGTTGTTTACAGAGGAACAGGAAGCCATTTCCAGTTCTCGGAACAGCAGTGCCAAGGTTAGCACAGCAAAGCTGTTTCCATGACGCCAGAAATGGCTCGCAGACTCCAGTTTCCAAATCCTCTCTTTGCAGACGGCGACCAGTGTGAGAGCGATCCTTGCCAGAACCAGGGCAAATGCAGAGACGGCCTCGGGCAATACACCTGCACCTGTTTAGAAGGATTCGAAGGCAAAAACTGTGAATTATGTAGGTTCCTCTGCTTGATACACCTTCAGATCAGACTCCCTGAAGAGCAGCAGGTGGGCGGGGGAAGAAGTGCAAATGCCTAATGAAACAACCTTAAGTCATTTCTGATTCACAAAGTCTGGGCTCCATTATGCTGCGCCACTATAGAATAAAAAAGCCCTAATACGTCCCTCAAATGATTCGGTTTGGGGCTATGATGAGAGACACAGACCAAACGTTGAAGTGTGGGATCCATTCATGTGTAAACAAGAGTGGACTCTGTTTTCCTTGGGGCCAAGTGCATCGCCCTGTTACCCCTGCTCCTGTGACCCTGCGCAGTGATTCTCAATCACCTCTTATCTATGTGTGAGGATGCAGGTGTCAAGGACGAATATTGGAGATTGTCCAGTTATAAAAATTTGATACATTTAATTATCTCTACAAGGAAAAATCACTAAGAGCTTTCTCTAATGTGGTGATTAATTTTTAAATAAAGAGCTAGGCTGCTATTAGGTCAGTTTTCCCTAAGAAAAAAGATTTGCATTTCTTTTAAAGTACTTAATTTATAATCTTTAGGTCATGTTCTTAGATTGTACTACTTTTGAATTTTCCCTGATGGGAATATCAATTATGCATCATTCCATTACAAGTCCAGAGTCACCTCCCCGGGACAGCATTTGGTAACTTATGAGGCGTAATCCTGCTCAGGCTCCCAGGGCCACAAATGTTTTCCAAAATGCCATGCATGTTGATCTTTGCACTGGGATTACTTTTTCCTTAAAACCCACGCAGAGGGAGGTGGAGTCAGCAGAATGTGAGTGCTGCTGGGGCAGGTGTTGCAGGCCACCCAGTATGTGTGAGGGGCAGGTCCCTGGAGTCTGGCGTCTGCCAAGGAAGCCGGGCTCCACCGGGACTGCACCATGAGCTCCCCATGACCCTCAAGCTGGCCCTTTGAGGCAAGCGTGCCTGTCGCCTGGCTCTGGCCCTTTGCTCTAGCCCAGTGGCCACTTTATGGCAGAAAGACAAGTGGAGGTAGCTGGCAACCTTGGGCCAGCCCAGCCTCCATGTCCCCAGCCAGCCGACGCCAGAGCCAACATGCCTGTCTCTTGCAGTCACACGGAAACTTTGCAGCCTGGACAACGGGGACTGTGACCAGTTCTGCCACGAGGAGCAGAACTCAGTGGTGTGCTCCTGTGCCAGTGGGTACATCCTGGCTGACGATGGCAAGGCTTGCATTCCCACAGGTAGGAGGCACGCTGGGCCACAGCCACCAGCTGCCAATGGGCCGGGCAGGGAGCACACACCCACGCCGGTGGGCATGGACATAGGCATGTTCTGGGTGGGCCTGGCAGGTGACAGCAGCACCAGGAGGGCAGGAGGGCTCTGGGCTCAGGTGGCCAAACATGAAGACCACAAGGTTTGGAAACAGACCCATTATTTCTGTGCACCAGATGTGCTGTTTAACCTCAGCTTCCTCATCTGACAAATGGGACCAACACTCTTGCCTGAGTGTCTGAGTGACCCCTGGAGCACCTTACAGGTGCCTGGCCCACCACAGGCCCTCAGTCTCCCTTAGGACTGGGGGGGATCCACCCATGCCAGGGAGCTGGGGGGACCACAGAGCACCAGAGCAGGCGAGGGCAGAGGTGGCCCACGGAGCTGGAGCTAAGGAGCGGGGCTGGGGTGGGGCCCGAGGACACTCAGCCTCTGAGCTCGCTCTTCCGGAAGCACTGTTTATTGAACTTATTTCTTCTTTTCCTTGATGAAAGTGGACAACAGGTGCCAAGAGGGCAGTGAGTATAGGACAGACTGGGGCCTGGGCATGGCAGGGACAAGCCTCCTTGTCCTGGCCCTGTGGGCATCGCCTGCACTGGGCCTGCCTGGCCGTGGGCGCTTCTGCACAGGGGGGGCCCTCGAAGGCGAGTCCCAGGCATCACAGCTGCTCCTTGCACAGTGACCCCATTCCCACGCATAGCCAGCCCCGCCCACAGCTTCAGCCTCACCCAGGGGTGCATCGAAATGCAAAGGCCCAAGCCGGCCTTTTCAAGAGCCTGCTAACCCAGCTTACCTTCCAGCCTCAGGTGCAGCTCAGCCCCCAGACTGTGTCCCGCCTGCGGCTGCCATGACTGTCCACTCCAGACACAGGTCACTCCCGAGCACCGTGAAGTCATTTCTTGACATACGCATGAATATATTTTAATTCTAGAAATAATCACAAATTCACTTAAAACCAAGTGTGATGTTTGAAAATAAAATGAGAAATTACTTCCTAGTGCAAAAAGTTTAGGCCAGGTGCGGTGGCTCACGCCTGTAATCCCAGCACTTTGGGAGGCTGAGGTGGGTGGATCACCTGAGGTCAGGAGTTCAAGACCATCCTGGCCAACATGGCAAAACCCTGTCTCTACTAGAAATACAAAAATTAGCTGGGTGTGGTGGCAGGCATCTGTAATCCCAGCTACTCGGGGGCACAAGAATCACTTGAACCCTGGAGGCAGAGATTGCAGTGAATTGAGATGGCACCATTGCACTCTAGACAGAGCGAGACTCCATCTCAAAAAAAAAAGTTCAGTTCCACCTAATGGATGAACTCAGAACTTGTAAGGGTAGTGATTGCACACATGGGCAGAGCTGAGGCCTGCAGGGGGTCGGGGTGACAGCACCTGCAGCTGGTGAATTCGCCAGAGCCCCGTCAGACTCTGCAGGAGCACCACAAATAAACAGCTGAGCTGTGCCCCCTGCTGCCCATTTCCTCCCTCTCCTCTACTGCTCCCCACACCCCTGCCTTCCCCCACCTGCTCCCCACACCCCTGCCTTCCCCCACCTGCTCCCCACACCCCTGCCATCCCCCACCTGCTCCCCACACCCCTGCCTTCCCCCACCTGCTCCCACACCCCTGCCTCCCCCCACCTGCTCCCCACACCCCTGCCTTCCCCCACCTGCTCCCACACCCCTGCCTCCCCTCACCTGCTCCCCACACCCCTGCCTTCCCCCACCTGCTCCCACACCCCTGCCTCCCCTCACCTGCTCCCCACACCCCTGCCTTCCCCCACCTGCTCCCCACACCCCTGCCTTCCCCCACCTGCTCCCCACACCCCTGCCTTCCCCCACCTGCTCCCCACACCTCTGCCTTCCCCCACCTGCTCCCACACCCCTGCCTCCCCTCACCTGCTCCCCACACCCCTGCCTTCCCCCACCTGCTCCCCACACCCCTGCCTTCCCCCACCTGCTTCCCACACCCCTGCCTTCCCCCACCTGCAAGGCTCAGCTGTGGGGGAAAAGTCAGACAGCCAGAGGCAGCAGTGTGGGCACCCGGAGGGGCGAGGGCTTTGCGGGGAGCCCTGGGTTGGTAGGGGTTGGGTCTGCCAGTGAGCGCAGCTGTCGGAGCATTGGCTTCCCCTCAAGTGACAGCAAGGGCAGTGTGGGCATCTGCGATTTGCCTGGAAATGCACCAAGAAGTCAAGAAGCCCTCGCTGTGCTGAAGGGCCCGGTTGTCCTTTCTTTCAGGGCCCTACCCCTGTGGGAAACTTACCTTGGAACGCAGGAAGAGGTCAGTGGCCCAGGCCACCAACAGCAGCGGGGAAGCCCCCGACACCGTCACCTTGCCACCAAACAGCACAAGTGACCTGGACCCCACGCAGAACCCCTTCGACCTGCTGGGCTTCAACCAGACGCAGCCCGAGGGGGAGGACAACGACCTCGTCAGGATCGTGGGTGGCCGGGAATGCAAGAATGGGGAGTGTCCCTGGCAGGTAACAGTGGTGACAGCCCCTCAGGCTTGCTGGCCAGACCACCCGACCCACTGTGCACATCGGGAAGGCCAACCCCACACTCTGGGAGTAGCAATCCGGGAAGGCACCGGTCTGCACTAGGACAGAGGGGCTCTGCCAGCCAAGCCTGCCTGCCTGTCCCTCCCTCCAGGTGGCTGAGGAGGCTGTGAGCTCCACAGGGAGCAGCCGGGGCTAAGGGAGAGGCTGGGTCCAGTCCACACCCCTCACCCCCACCCCACCAGGCGTTTCCACTGTTGCATGTGGCGTGCCCAGGACGATGCTGTCCTGTGAAAGAGAAGGGAGAAGGCACAGCCATGCCCTCAAGTGCCCTCAAACCTCCCTACACCAGAAGGAGACAGGGCTGAAGCCTGGGAGCCACCCAAGCTGCCAGCGGGCAGGAGGAGGGTGAGGGGGTGGGTGAGGCCTCCATTTCCTCTTCTGTTTGATGGAGGCAGGAAGATTCCATGTCCTCACTTCATTTTTAATTTCGGAAATATTTTTACCCAGATACCTAAGTCCTATGGAAACAGAGAGTACCTTAGAGAAAAACACATCTACTTATTTTCAAAGGTAGAAAGAAAATCACTCTGAGGTTTTCTTTATTAAGACACAGTACCTTGCTCTGTCACCCAGGCTGGAGTGCAGTGGTGCAATCTCAGCTCACTGCAACCTCCACCTCCTGGGTTCAAGTGATTCTCATGCCTCAGCGTCCCAAGTAGCTGGGACTACAGGTGCCCACCACGCCTGGCTATTTTTTTTATTTTTAATAGAGACAGGGGTTTCACCATGTTGGTCAGGCTGGTCTCAAATTCCTGGCCTCATGTGATCCACCCTCCTCGGCCTCCCGAAGTGCTGGGATTACAGGTGTGAGCCTCCATACCGGGGCCTAATCTTGGATTGTTGATTTAGACTAATGCTGCCAGATTAAATAAAAACACAAGACTTTCACTTAAATTTCAATTTCACATAAACGAGAAATACTTTTGGAGTAAGTATGTTTCAAGTATTGCATGAAGCATACATATGCTAAAAAGTATTTTCTGTTTATCTGATTCAAATCTAACTGAATGAGATTTGATAAAGACATACCTGAGACTAATTTATAAAGAAAAGGAGGTTTAGTGGACGCACAGCTCCACCTGGCTGGGGAGGCCTCACAGTTCTGGCGGAAGGCGAAAGGCACGTCCTACTTGGTGGAATCAAGTGAGAGGGGTTTTCCCTTACAAAACCATCAGGTCTCGTGAGATTTATTCACTACCACGAGAACAGTGTGAAGAAACGGCCCCTGTGATTCAATCACCTCCCACCGGGTCCCTCCCACAGCACGTGGGAAACATGGGAGCTACGGTTCAAGATGAGACTTGGGCGGGGATGCAGCCAAACCATGCCACTGGGCATCCTGTATTTTCTCTGCAGTCCTCACTTGGACTTGAATTTTCAATGCCCAAAGCCAGAATGTCCTCTCCTACAAGCAAGAACCTCAGAGTCGCCAGCACCCTCAGGAATTCCCCCGGGGCTTCCTCCACCCCAGGCCGTGCGGTGGGGAGCCTCTGTCTAATTATGAAGAGCTGAGTGAGAGGGAAGCTGAAGCAGCTCTGACCCCTCCCCCACGTGACGTATGTTGGTTGAGGGCTTTCTACGTGCCAGGCACTGAGCTGGGTGCTGTGTACGTGGATATGAAACGGCAAAGCCCCTCTTCTGACACACACAAGTCTAAACCTACTAGGGAGCTGAGACCCAAATCCTCCCAATCCCAGGCACTGTGTGTCCGGGGCAAGAACTGAGATACAGGAGACCCCACTGAGGCTCCACTGGGATGAGCAGTAAAAGCCTCCTGTGGGGCTGGGGAGCTGGCCTTGGAGCCCCAGGCAGGGTTTTGAGGGGGTCCCGGGCAGCGCGGCAGGACGGAGCACTTTGGAGGGCTCCCCAGAGGGCCCCTGGCTGAGTCTGTTGAGGTTTGAGATTCTTGTCTCCTGCTTCGAGTCTTGGCAAGTGGCCTCATCTGCATCTTTAGGAAGAACGGTTGGTGTTCATTTCTTAGAAAGCCTGACTTTCCCTTATGTGAGCTGGATAATGAGTTGATAAATTATGCAAAAAAAAGGCAAAAACGTGACCCCTTTTCTAGCCGTGAACGTTTTAAGAAATCTTTTAAGACCGGGTGTGGTCAGTAGTTTCACTGGCCTTCGCATGCGCCCAGCCACTACCGCAGGACGGGAAACTCCCCAGAGAAAAAGCCAAAATATCCCAGGCTCCAAACTTGTAAGTCCAGTTCCCTGGGGACAGTGTGGGGCACCCCGGTCCGTGCTCGGTCCCTGGGGACCCCTCACAGGCGCTGCCACAGGGATACCCAAGAAGTCACCTGGGGTGAAGGCGTCCATGCCCCGTGGGGGATGGGCTCGCTCTGCTGAACTGTCGGGACCCCAGGCAGGTGCACCGGTCCCGGCAGACGTTTCTGCACAGACTCCCGGTCCCGGGTAGAAATCCTGCCACGGAGACGGAAAAGGCTGCTCCCACAGTGAGCGTCTTCTCCAAAGCATGGACAGATGCGCTCTGTGTGTGAGACTTGAGAGAATGCTGTGATGGGTTTGGAAGGAACAAAAGATGATTTAGTGAGTGTGTCGCGCATGTGGAGAAAAACGGACAAGGAGCTGTCCTCGGGTGGACGGCAGGAGACCAGAGAGGACAGGCTGGCATGGGGAGGGCCGGGCAGTGCCACCTAAAGAGCTGGCCTCTCCGTTGGGCACCACCTGTCTGCCCTGCCCAGCCACACTGAGTCTGTCACGTCTGTCACAGGCTCTGCTCATCAATGAGGAAAACGAGGGGTTCTGTGGTGGCACCATTCTGAGCGAGTTCTATGTCCTCACTGCAGCCCACTGCCTCCACCAAGCCAAGAGATTCAAGGTGAGGGTAGGTAAGTGACACTCAACAGCACCCAGGGCCGTGGAGGGGGCACAGTCACTGTCTGCTCAACAGAGACCACTAGAGCTGGCAGAATTTCCTGGGAGCAGTAGTTAAAATCCTGAAATCCTATTTGTGGGGTTAGGGGCGTTTCACAGGGGACAAAGATGAGGAAGCAGAGGAAGGGGAAGAGGACAGAGGAAGATGGGGATGGGGAGGGGACCCAGCCCAGCCCTTCTCCCGCTGGTGTCCAGGTCTTGGGTCTTCGAGTCTCTGGGCCTCTGTGCCCAGCTAATGTTCTATATTTCCCTGTGTTTTCCTGGGAGCCTTACAGACCTCCCTCTCTGTTCAACATACGCTGGCCACCAAGCACCTCTGTCTCTTCTGTTTCTGTGTGGGGGGGATTATTTCATTCACATCTGTCTTTGTCCTCTAGACCCCAGACCTGTTCAGCGCAAACCTAACACAAGCCACAGATTCGAGCGATATATGTAAATTGATATTTTTATAACATTAAATGTTCTATTATACATTATAAAATACAAAAAACAGGCTGGGCACAGTGGCTCATGCCTGTAATCTCAGCACTTTGGGAGGCTGAGGCAAGCAAGGTCAGGAGTTCAAGACCAGCCTGGCCAACATGGCGAAACCCCATCTCTACTAAAAAATACAAAAATTAATCAGGCGTGGTGGCAGGCACCTGTTACCTCAGCTACTCAGGAGGCTGAGGCAGAAGAACCACTTGAAGCCAGGAGGTGGGGGTTTCAGTGAGCCGAGATCATGCCACTGCACTGCAGCCTGGGCAACAAAGCAAAACTGTCTCAAAAAACAAAACAAAACAAATATATATGTGTGTGTATCAGATTTTATAATTTGATACATATATCAGATTTTCATAATATATTTTATTTAACTCAACATGTTGAAAATCTTATTTTTCCCATGTGTGTGTTTGTGAAGGTGTAATAAGACATTCTGCACATTTTCTTTCATTCTAAGACTATTTTACACCCATGGCACAGCTGTTACTCTCTCTCGGCCGGCGGCCACACTGCAGAGCCTGGGTCTGGGACTCCAAGCCTTTGGCCCTGGGACACCTGGCTGGTGCCCAGGACTGGTACTGAGAATGCACCGGTCATTGGACACGGGAGGGCGGTCCTCAGAAGCAGCAAACTGTGAGACCTGACCAGTGCGGTCCTGGGTAGCGAGGCTGAAGGTGGTTTTTATTTGCTGCTTTGCACTTTCCTATCTTTTTTAAATTTTCCAAAGTGACCAACATGCCATTTTTAATCAGAAAAAAACATAACTTCCTTGAAAAGCAACGGATGTGCCTCTGCACGTCCAGGCTGAGCTGAGCGCGGTCCTGCCATCTTCCCAGGGGACCGGAACACAGAGAAGGAGGAGGGCGGTGAGACGGTGCACGAGGTGGAGGTGATCATCAAACACAACCGGTTCTCCATAGAGACCTACGACTTTGACATCACCGTGCTCCGGCTGAAGACGCCCATCGCCTTCCGGATGAACGTGGCACCCGCCTGCCTCCCGGCGCGGGACTGGGCCGAGTCGACGCTGATGACGCAGAAGACGGGGATCGTGAGCGGCTTCGGGCGCACCCACGAAAAGGGCCGGCAGTCCACCACGCTCAAAATCCTGGAGGTGCCCTACGTGGACCGCAATACCTGCAAGCTCTCCAGCAGCTTCACGATCACCCAGAACATGTTCTGCGCCGGCTACGAAGCCAGGCAGGAGGACGCCTGCCAGGGGGACAGCGGGGGCCCCCACGTCACCCGCTTCAAGGACACCTACTTCGTGACAGGCATCGTCAGCTGGGGGGAGGGCTGTGCCCGGAAGGGGAAGTATGGGATCTACACCAAGGTGTCCGGCTTCCTCAAGTGGATCGACAGGTCCATGAAAACCAGGGGCGTGGCCAAGGCTGAGAGCCACGTCCTGGGGGTCAACACGTCCTCTCCATTAAAGTGAGATTCCACGAAAGGCCTGGTCTGTCTCTCCATCGCCGCCTCACCCTGGCTTCTCCCACCCTGTCAAGGTGGGAAGATGAAGTGTCTGGAACACCAGCTCCTGCCCTTCCCAGCCAGCCTGGAGATTTCTCCAGGGAATGTTCTCGTCTGTGGGGACAGGATGGGGGAGGCTGCAGGTGATGCTGTGCTGTGGCAGCCCTGGCTGTTCTTGTCCCCGCACGCCTTCCTGTCTGGGTCACGCTCAGAGGCAGGCGGGAGCCTGTGCGGGTCCTGTGGGGTCAGGAGGGCCCCACACGTTGGCTCGGCCTCCCCAAGACCCCTCACCTGGCCTCTTATTCCCCCTGGAATTAGACACGTCCCTGGTGACCACCTATGAAACGCAGACTCCCTGGTAGGGAAGTGTCCAGAAAGCTTCTCATTGGCACGGACACTTCACATTGACCTGAGCAACCAGGTACTCTTCAACTGCACCAGGCCAGGCCCCACCCCAGGTAAGGCTTGCATGGTGGGGGCACATGGGCATCCCTGGGAGGGTGAGCTGCTCACCAGGTGGCGACCAGGACCCCGCACAGTGGGCTCCACCCTGGCCACCCTTAGGACCCCCTGGGGGCTCTAGTACGCCTGCATCCAGGCCACAGCCCGCCACTGAAATCAGACTCTGGGGTGAAACTGGCCAGGAGATTCTGGAAGCTTCTGGAGCTCCTCAGGAGCTGAGGGGTGCTAGTGGCATGGCCAGAGAGGCTTCCGGGGGGCTCCCCTTCTCTCCTGGGGTGCGACGTTGAGTCCTCACCTGCTGCAATCTGGACTGTCCCTAGGCCTCCAGTTAAATGCCATGAAAACCATATGAACTTTCAGGAAACAGAAAAGGCTCCAGACAAGGCCTGCGCGTCTCCCAAACGTCCCTTACAGTTTGCTCTTGCGTAATGTGCCCAGGCAAAGTTCAACAGTGCTAGTACAGAAACACCCAAAAAAAGTCATAAGTTGGGCAAAACTGCTGGTAAACAGATGTTGCCAGTTTGGGAAAATCAAAGTGGACGGGTGTTCGACTTCCTAGAAACGGTCTGAGGAGGGCGAGTGGGAGGCATTCCTGGCCTGCCTGCCCTGAGGCCTTCTCTGTGGAGCCGGCTGTTGGGTCCACCCTGGCCCTTCCTAGGGAAAAGCCTTCTGCCTCGGAGCCAGCACAGCGTCAGGCGGGATTTCCTAGGCAGCAACGTGGTCTTCAGGGCCCCAGAGGCAAACCCTGGCCTTGAACTCCCGTTTCTGGAAATCAGTGTTTGAGTGGGGCCCAGCAAGAACTCGGGGAACATTTACAAATGAAACCCACCGTCACTGTCATGTTTTAAAGAGCTTCCAAAGTGGCAGTGCCCCCAGGGGGCACCATGAAGTACAAACCCTTCAGGAAGAACTTGGCCTTGTCCAGGCTGACATTAGAACATAACTGCTGTGAAGAACAGCCCAATTTAGGGATGTCGAACCCTAAAACACAGGGCCTGGGGTTGATTGAACATGGACATTAAATCGGGACCGCAGCAAGATCTAAGTATTCAGTGAGCAGGTTCTCCACAGGCTGCTCATTTCAGGTTCCACACAAAGCTGTGGGGTCAGCTGATTTAGCTGGGGACCCCCACAGAGGACACCCCAACATCTGAAAGACACGACAAAGACCCCAAAGGAAGGAGTACAGAAGGAGTAAACCAGTCAATGGAGAAAGTCGGTTGGCTGGCTTTTCAGACAGAAGAGGGTGAGAGGGATGATTATTCACACGAGAGCTGATGAAGTTAAGTAGAACAAGGTGAATCTTAATGTTTGTACAATCTGTTGTTGTAGAATTGTTGGTGGTATCTTTGAGAAGACAGATGAGAAAATTAAATCACCACATACAACACGGTCAGTCCACACACAACACGGTCAGTCCACATACAGCGCGGTCGGTCTATACAGCACGGTCGGTCCGCATACAGCGCGGTCGGTCTATACAGCGCGGTCGGTCCACATACAGCGCGGTCGGTCCTCACACAGCACGGTCAGTCCACATACAACATGGTCAGTCACAGCTGTGGCCTCGACGTTGGTGTCTTCCTGTTTTAGTCTGTTCTCACGGCGCCATGAAGAAATACCTGAGACTAATTTATAAAGAAAAGAGGCTTAATCAACTCACAGTTCCACATGGCTGGGGAGGCCTCAAGAAACTTACAATCATGGCAGCAGGCACGTCTTCACGAGGCAGCAGGAGAGTGAGAGCCCATCGAAGGGGGAAATGCCTCCTATGAGAATGCACCAGCACGAGAACAGCATGGAGGAAACACCCCATGATTCAGCCATCTCCACCTGGTTCCGCCCTTGACTGTGGAAATTATTACAATTCTAGGTGAGATTTCCGTGGGGGGCAGAGCCAAACCACATCACCCCGCAA
The DNA here is from genome assembly GCA_031835075.1 of Saguinus oedipus. Lineage (NCBI taxonomy): Eukaryota > Metazoa > Chordata > Mammalia > Primates > Cebidae > Saguinus > Saguinus oedipus. The sequence continues at coordinate 1,487,386 of CM063169.1, read as the reverse complement.
AACTCACGTTGAAACCTAACCCTCTGTGCACTAGGAAGTGGGGCCTCCGGGGGGCCTCTGACTGTCCTCCCAAAAGAGGCCCAGGGAGCACACATATTCCTCCCTCCCACCATCCAAGGACACGTCTATGAATCATGGGCTGTCACCAGACGCTGAATTTACTGCCGCCTGATCTTGGACTTCCAGCCTCCAGAACTGTGAGCAATAAGTTTTTGTTTATTGTGAATTACCCACTGTGTGGTGTCTGTTACAGCAACCCCAGGGGACGAAGACGGTCCACGAGGGAAGAGCTGATAGTTCAGACACTCGCGACCGGCACGTAGGACGTGCTTCATTAACATTTATTGATCAAATGTGCGTGTCCCCTGTCTGCCTTTCCATTTTTAAGCAGATATTTATGGTTTTTAAATTATCCAGCAGAAGTATTTTTAAAGTACCTACATTTCCAAGTGGGAATATGTTTTCACAAAAAAAGGCACCTTTTCTTAAGAGAAGGCCACGTAAAGATTGCCAGGCTGGTGCAATTCACCCAAGATCTATCCTATACAGTCGACTTATGGCTTTGAAATTATTTTAGCTCGCTTGCTAAAGATCAACTTTAATTTGTTTTCTTTTCCCAGCTTTTTAAAGCAAACCTCACGGCCTCGGTGTGCCCGCCGGCATGCCCTCTCCCTCTCACGGCCTCGGTGTGCTCGCCGGCATGCCCTCTCCCTCTCACGGCCTCGCTGTGCCCGCCGGCATGCCCTCTCCCTCTCACGGCCTCGGTGTGCCCGCCGGCATGCCCTCTCCCTCTCACGGCCTCGGTGTGCCCGCCGGCATGCCCTCTCCCTCTCACGGCCTCGGTGTGCCCGCCGGCATGCCCTCTTCCTCTCACGGCCTCGCTGTGCCCGCCGGCATGCCCTCTTCCTCTCACGGCCTCGGTGTGCCCGCCGGCATGCCCTCTCCCTCTCACAGCCTCGCTGTGCCTGCCGGCATGCCCTCTCCCTCTCACGGCCTCGGTGTGCCCGCCGGCATGCCCTCTTCCTCACAGGCTGTCAGCTTCTTAGTTTCCTTCTGTTCCCACTTTAACAAAATTGTATAAGTTTGGCCACTTTTGAGTATCCCTCAATTAACCCAAATCTATATACTGACAATGCTGTCATTTCATCTGTTGCCACCTGAATCTCCACTGCGAGTCCAGCTCCTCTGATTCCCACTCCTGTCTCCACCTGGACTTCTCACAGACACCTCGAATTCTCCAAACCTCGCTTCCCTCCGCCGTCCGGGAGCTTGGCCGCCTCAGCACATGCACTGCCATCCTCCCAATCGCTCAGCCCAAGCCTTGAAGCCATGCTGCCCGGCCCAATTCATCGCGAATCCCATCAGCTTTTCCGTCACAAGGCACCCACACTACAAACGTGCTTACTGCTGCCTGGCTGCACCCTCACCCCCTCCTGGACTAGCAGCAGCTTCCCTTTTGACTCCTCTGGAATGTTCTATTCTCCACACAGCAGCCATGATCCCTTTGAGCACAAATCTCCCCATGTCAATTCCCGTTCCCTTCAATATCTTCCTAACACTCTGCAAATTAAACACCAGGTTCTTACCTCAGGCTTTAAGCGCTGATATGGTTTGGCTGTGTCCCCACCCAAATCTCCTCGAGTTGTAATTCCCATAATCCCCACGTGTCACTGGAGGGACCCAGTGGGAGGTAATTGAATGATGGGGGTGGTTCCGCCATGCTGTTTTTGTGGTAGTGAGTTCTCATGAGACCTGATGGTTTGATAAGTTTGCATTCATTCTCTCTGCTGCCACCCTGTGAAGAGGTGCCATGACTGTAAATTTCCTGAGGCCTCCCCAGCCACGCGGAACTGGGAGTCAACTAAACCTCTTTTATTCATAAATTACCCAGTCTTGGGTATTTCTTCACGGCAGTGTGAGAAGGGACTAATACAAAGGGCCTACATCTAAATCAGCAAACCACAGCCCTGGAGCCAAATCTGGCCCCTTACTGGCTCTTATAAATAAAGCTTTATTGGCACACAGCCAAGCGTTCATTCATGATTGTGTGTGCTGCCTCTGCTACAAGGTGCTGGGCTGTTGTGACAGACACCATTTGGCCCTTCCCCACGTTCTCCCTCCTCCCTCCTTCCCTCCCTCTTCTCCCCTTCTTCCTTCCTTCCATCCTCCCTCCTCCCTCCTTCCCTCCCTCTTCTCCGCTTCTTCCTTCCTTCCATCCTCCCTCCTCCCTCCTTCCCTCCCTCTTCTCCACTTCTTCCTTCCTTCCATCCTCCCTCCTCCCTCTTCTCCGCTTCTTCCTTCCTTCCATCCTCCCTCCTCCCTCCTTCCCTCCCTCTTCTCCACTTCTTCCTTCCTTCCATCCTCCCTCCTCCCTCCTTCCTTCCCTCTTCTCCGCTTCTTCCTTCCTTCCATCCTCCCTCCTCCCTCCTTCCCTCCCTCTTCTCCACTTCTTCCTTCCTTCCATCCTCCCTCCTTCCTCCTTCCCTCCCTCTTCTCCACTTCTTCCTTCCTTCCTTCCTCCCTCCTCCCTCTTTCCTCCTTCTTCCTTCCTTCCTTCCTCCCTCCTCCCTCCTTCCTCCTTCTTCCCTCCTTCCATCCTCCCTCCGCCCTCCTTCCTTCCCTCTTCTCCGCTTCTTCCTTCCTTCCATCCTCCCTCCTTCCTCTTTCCCTCCTTTCCTGTGTATTCCACAGACACCTAGAATGTAAGCTGCATGTGGCAGTCTGTCCCGCCCACTGCCGTGTCCCCAAGCTGGGGCTGTGCCTGTGTCACCCCAATTCATCACCCAGGGCATGGGTGCCACCTTCACCTGCTGCCTTTACCCTCCACTCTCTGTCTCCCTAAATGTTTCCTAGGGCCCTCTCAGCCTCGACAGTTCATTTCTCTGCCTGGCCTCAAACAGAAAAGTGCAGGAGGGGAGCACCCAGCTGTGCAGGTCATGCCCAGGCGCCCGCTGCGGGCACCTCCCCCAGCCTGGACTTTGGCTGTGTTTGCAGCCCTATCCCAGTGCTCCGGGTGAGAATGGCAGGCTGCGTCCCGCTGCTCCAGGGCCTGGTCCTGGTCCTGGTCCTGCATCGTGCAGAGCCCTCAGGTAGGCGTCTGGCTTATCCATCTGTCACGCCCGCACTGTGCCCTTCTTGACTCAGTCCATGGTGAACTTGTAGATGACGCTTTTTCCAGGAGGCGGAGGAGCCCTGAGTGCTCAGACTTGTCTTAATTCCCGAAAAAGCTGCTTGAATCTTTATCATTTGCTGACAAGTATTTGGGACAGGATGGTGCCACTTGGGGTCCTCCCAAGAGATGCCCAAATGGAAAGAAGTGTGTGCACGGGAGATTCAGCAGGGAAAGGCCTGGGAGGGGTGAAGGGTCGGGGGGCCAGGCTTGGCCCGGGCACCGAACAGGATGGAAGGAGCAGGGCAGGACTAGCCCAGACTGCAGAGTGGGCAGAGAGAGCCTTGGCCGGGCCGGCAGGAGTGCCCAGTCTTGAGAAAAAGACACAGCCAGGGAGCAGGCCCTGGAGCGTGCAGCCACCCTGCCCCCAACACTGTCCCCCGCCACCCTTCTACCACGGGTCACCCTGCCTGCCCACCACCCCGCCCCTCTCCCACCACCGTTCTAGCAGCAGCCACTTCCCCGGAGGGACAGACACAAACCCCATCCTGAATCTGTCTGCACAGGCGTCCAGGAAAGCTGCAAGTCCCCCTGGTCCCATGGCCTCCGCCCTGAGAGGGTGACCCCTCCCAGCACTTACCGTGGCCGCGCTCTGCTATAACCCTCGGCACCAAGAGAAAGGGAGGGAGGATGGGAAGGGCCGAGGCTTTGACCCTTGGGGAGCAGGAGAGAAGGTGGTTCGGGGCCCTCGGCTGGGAGGAGGCTCCAGGGGCCACTGCCGCGGGCCGACTGGCCTGGCTGCTCCTCCGGGGAATCGCAGAGCTGGTGCAATTGATCCGTTTCTTCTCTTGTTTAATCAAGACCTTCAGTCCTGAGCACTGAGGCAGCACAGGGGCTGATGGCTCCTGGTCCCCGCTCCTCAGCAGGGCGACCTCTGTCCCCAGCTCGGCCTTCCTTTACACTGGGACCCAAAACCTGGCCGAGCGCTGCCTCCTCCTTCCCTGACAGGCCGTGGCCTCGCTGCAGAACCTCCGAGGCTGGTCCACTGGCCCGGAAGATGAAGTGCTTGCCCCCCTCGAGGGGACGGAGAGCCCGGGTGCCCTGAGGCCCACGCAAGCTCTCTGAGGGCCCGTGGGCACCGAGGGGCTGGGGCTGGCGGCCGGCCGGGGCGGCTCTGGAAAGCGGGGCCCCCGTGCTCCCGGTCACCGCCTTCTTGTCCTGCCTGCAGTCTTTCTCCCGGCCTCAAAAGCAAATGACGTTCTGGTGAGGTGGAGGCGTGGGGGCTCCTATCTTCTGGAGGAACTCTTCGAGGGAAACTTGGAAAAAGAATGTTATGAGGAAATCTGTGTCTACGAAGAAGCAAGAGAAGTGTTTGAAAATGACGCAGTCACCGTATGTACCCCGCAAGCCACAGGCTGCCTCATTATTGAGATGTCTGCCGGCACGGGCACGTGGTTCAGAGACTAAGCTCCCTTAATTAGCCTGTTTACTTACTTTCAGAAGAGAGTTTCCAGTTTTACATATAGACACAGTAATATTTAAAATAGATTCTGAATTAAATGTTGACCTGTTTCTCTACTATATTTTTTAATGTTTCTATATGAGAACTCTTATAAAATAGACCATTTTTAATGCAACTCAGAGAAATCCTAGAGGCATGTGAAAAAATATAAAAATTTTTCAAAGTATTTTGCCCTAAATTTCAGTTTTCAAACTTCCTTGTACAGAAAATTGTGCAAATTCACTACTTATGATTCAAGTTGTCAAAAGTCCAAATATGATTTTGGGAGATACCATTTCCTACCCATTTTCTTTCTAGGCATTAAGCCTGAACAATGCTCCTAATTTTAGATGCTCTGTCTCCAAACTAAGCATCCCCACTCCCTACACACATATATATGTTTAAAATCTGACCTGTTTATAACAAAGGAAAAGGTGATTGACTTCTTCTATATCACATGCTTTTGTGGAGGGCGGCTGGAGGTTGGCAGGAGGGAAAAGCCACGTCAGGAGTGTGCGTAGCGGGTTTGTGCTACATCAGACTACCGCCCTCCCTTAAATAGGTGGTGCTAAGCACACGTTGAGTAAGATTATCTTACAGGTACATTTAGTTAATATACATTTAACATAAACAAACAGGCCGTAAAACAGACAGGAAAATTGTGCGTTGTTTCAACCAATATTGTCCCATTAGGTGAATAAATATTTTCTTACCTTCAAGTTCATCTACAGGAAAGAATACAGAAAAACAAATGTCCTATTTGTAACATTGTTGTGTTTTAACTCTAAAGGATGAATTCTGGAGGCAATATAAGGGTAAGTGGGTTCCTTCATCTCCTTGGAGTGTTAATTCCTCAGGGTGAGGTGAGGGTGTGGGCTGAGGACACTTCATGACCTGAGACCAGGGATGCCAAGCCTTTGGTTCGGGGACCCACAATGTCTTGCCAAGGAAGGGCACAGTCCCAACTCCCCAAGGATGAGGGTCAGGAAGCCCCCGGGCTCTGCTGCCAGGGCCACAGGCAGCACCTGGTTTGTCTTGCCCAGTGTCTGGGTAGCTTCTAGGCACCCAGGGGCATGGGCCCTGGGCCAGGCAGGTCCCCCCAAGAGCAGCTCCTCCAGCCTCCTGGCTCCTGGGAAGCCCGTCCCCGTCCCTGCTCCACCCCAACCCCGTCCTCCTCCTCCAGGTGGCTCCCCGTCCCTCTCCCAGCCCCACCTCGTCCTCCTCCTCCAGGTGGCTCCCCGTCCCTGCTCCACCCCCACCCCGTCCTCCTCCTCCAGGTGGCTCCCCGTGCATCTCCCAGCCCTGCCTCCACAATGGATCTTGCCAAGACAGCACCCGAGGCTACACCTGCTCCTGCCCCCCTGGCTATGAGGGCATCAACTGCGAGATCGGTGAGGCTCTGGCTGTCCCCTTCCCCCAAGGGCCTTCCCAGGCAACTGGGCCTCGGCCCCTCGGCCAGGGTCCTAATGGGCCCCTCCTGGGGTGTAGACAAGCAAGTGCCTGTGTGAACCGCGATTCGACTCACCCCAGTAGATTCCTCTCCTCCCAACCAGATTCTCCTCTGGAAACCACACCCGGAGTGCTGGCTGCATTCTGAGCTGCCCTCCCTTCCGGATAGGCCCCCCATACTTTTCACAGCGTGGTCTCCTCTCCTCCCCACCCCCACCTCCACCATTCACAATCTGCTCATAGGCTGGGGTCACACACAGGCATCCTCAGGGCCAGATCCCCCAGTGGGAGACTGCAGACAGGGAAGACAAAAAGCACATAAATGAATATCCTTAAATACCCGCCAAGGGTCAGCGTCGTAACCACCAGCTACAGCAACAAGTGTGCTACGTCCTCAGCGCCACTGGGCAACTTGGAGCCCATTTCTCTGGGGAAGACTTTCCGTCCAGCCCAGCCCTCTCCTCCCAAGTCCGGATTTCTGCTCCATCTCCTCCTCCTTGATGCCCCAGTTAGTGCCTTTGCAGACATCGAGATTTACCACGTACCAGAGGAGGCTTTGACCTTCACCCACCACGTGCCCCCCAACTTTTTATTTATTTATTTATTTATTTTTGAGACAGAGTCTCGCTCTGTCACCAGGCTGGAGTGCAGTGGTGCAATCTTGGCTCACTGCAATCTCTGCCTCCCAGGTTCAAGCGATTCCCTGCCTTAGCCTCCTGAGTAGCTGGGACTAAAGGCACGCACCACCACATCTGGCTAATTTTTTTATATTTTAGTAGAGACGGGGTTTCATCATGTTGGCCAGGATGGTCTCGATCTCCTGACCTTATTATCTGCCCATCTTGGTCTCCCAAAGTGCTGGGATTACAGGCGTTAGCCACCGTGCCCAGCCACATACCCCTTGCTTAATCTTCTCCCTCTAGGTGGAAAGCCCCCATCCCAGCTGCCCAGCCACCATCGATGTCACACTAACCCCCTCCCATCCCACATCCCCTCCTTGAAGAAGCAATTTAAAAGGACCAGCCACTGCGGTGGGAAATGCAAGCCAGCAGAGAAAACAGGCGCGTGGATTCCAGTCCATGTGGAAATACATCCAGGGCCATGTTTTCTAAGGACAAACAGAAGTGCTGTCACTCACCGAGTCTTTGATGTACACACACCTTCCTGAAACACGGAAGCATGGGAAACTGTCACACAAAGGGCCGCAATCTGAAGAGAGTGAGAATGCAGGGACCTGTGATCAAATGACTCTATTTCCAAGCTAGTGTTTCTAGTCTTCCTCTGTTTTTTTTTTTTAATTTTATTTTATTTTTCCTTTTCAGCTAAAAATGAATGTCACCCAGAGCGGATTGATGGGTGTCAACACTTCTGCCTCCCGGGACAGGAATCCTACACGTGCAGCTGTGCTCAGGGCTACAGGCTTGGGGAGGACCACAAACGGTGCATTCCCCACGGTGAGTGCTCAGACCACAGCGGCCTCCACACCATCGACCTGTCCACACCGTCCTTCCTCCTTCTGTAGTACCGGGCGAGGCCCACGGATTTGTGATAAGGAATTGCCACGACTCAGAAGGTGGTCGGGTCTCCACGCCGGAGCAATGGCAATGCTAGAAAGGGCAATTCTTGTCCCTAGTGCTTGCCAGGACCACTCTGAGCTAACCGTGAGTGCAGTGAGGGGGGTTAACTCCATCTGCTCCATGTGTGTCAATTACTGCACATTCCTCAGCACTGAAGACCGTAACGGCTAGTACCGTCGGCCGAGCCCAATACTCGCTGGGAAGGCACTGATTCTTCCTCTCTTGTTGATGCCACAAATGCAGACCAGTGTGCCTGCGGGGTGCTGGCCTCCAGGAAGAGCGCACAGGACCCACAGGACCTCCCGTGGCAGGTAACAGAGCGCTCTCCGCGTGCTTCCATTCACTGCTGTGGCCTTCACCTTGCTTGTCATTTCCATCTTCTTTGCTAAACAGAAATGTCTTTGTGGGCTATTGACTGTATTGACTGACTAACCTCTATTCACACCTCAAAGCATTTCCTACTGCTGAGCTCATAACTTCAGCTGTCTTCATTATTTGCCCCAAATACAAAAGGACAGCATTATTTACAGCCCCGAAGACCCTTCCTGTGCACTTCCAAGGTGTCACCAATGTCATTTTCTCCGAACATCTTGAAGTCACAGCGTGTCTGGGAAGCACTTCAGCGACAGGCTGCTCCATCCTGGGGACCTGGGCGTCACCGCGGAGGCTGAGGGGCAGCCTGGGCCCAGCTCAGGCACCGGGTCTGCTCTCAGCTACCGACCTGACTGGTGTTCTAGCTTCGTTATTTCGTTCACTACTTTTCTCTAGTTTGGCATTCATTTTTGTTCTCTCCATTTTGCCCCTTGGCTGATTTGGAAGTCAACCATTCACTTGTTTTCGGGTTTTTTTTTTTAGATGGAGTCTGGATGTGTCGCCCGGCCTGAAGTGCAGTGGTCCAACCTCCACTCACTGCACCTCCGCCTCCTGGGCTCAAACGATTCTCCTGCCTCAGCCTCCTGAGTAGCTGGGACCGCAGGCACACCACCACACCCGGCTGATGTTTATACTTTTAGTAGAGATGGGGTTTCACCATGTTGGCCAGGATGGTCTCGAACGCCTGACCTCAAGTGATCCACCCGCCTCGGTCTCCCAAAGTGCTGGGATGACAGGGGCCTCCTCATTCACTTTCTGTTTATTTCATGTCACTGTTGACACATAAACATCCGTATTTAGCATAGGTAAAGTCAGCCACTTCTCCCTCCAACACGTCTCCTGGGTCCATTTGCTGTCTGGCCAGCATTTTATTCTTTTCTTGCTTTCTGAACAGCATCACAACACGGATATGACGACTTTTATTACCATGATTTTATGCCACCAACCCTGGCTCTGATTCACTTTCACCATTTCCGGCTTTCCTCGACTTTCCAGCCTCTAACACAATCATCTCCTTCTGCCTGAGCAGATGCTTCAGAACAGCCTTGTCCAATAGAAACGCAACGTAAACCACATATATAATTTAATATTTTCTAGTAGCCACAATGATGTAAGTAAAAGCATGTGAAATTAATTTCGATATTTAGCCCAATATAAGTGTCAATGCTTCCACATGTAATGAATAGAAACATGATTGAGGTATTTGGAATCTGGTGTGAATTTACACTGAGGTGCGGCCCTCGCGTCCACAATGCTCAGAACCCAAGTGCGGCTGCAATGTGGATGGCACAGCCTCAGGGGCCCCCCTGCGAGGGCCTGTGAGGAACAAGCCCCTGAGGTTTCTGTGTGTGTGTGTGTGTGTGTGTGTGTGTGTTTGTAGGGGCCCCCCTGCGAGGGCCTGTGAGGAATAAGCCCCTGAGGTTTCTGTGTGTGTGTGTGTGTGTGTGTGTGTGTGTGTGTGTTTGTAGGGGCCCCCCTGCGAGGGCCTGTGAGGAATAAGCCCCTGAGGTTTGTGAGTGTGTGTGTGTGTGTGTGTGTGTGTTTGTAGGGGAGGGGCCCCCCTGCAAGGGCCTGTGAGGAACAAGCCCCAGAGGTTTCTGTGTGTGTGTGTGTGTGTTTGTGTAGGGGCCCCCCCTGTGAGAATCAAGCCCCTGAGGTTTCTCTGTGTGTGTGTGTGTGTGTTTGTAGTGGCCTCCCCTGCGAGGGCCTGTGAGGAATAAGCCCCTGAGGTTTCTCTGTGTGTGTGTGTGTTTGTGTAGGGCCCCCCCCTGTGAGAATCAAGCCCCTGAGGTTTCTGTGTGTGTGTGTGTGTGTGTGTGTTTGTAGTGGCCTCCCCTGCGAGGGCCTGTGAGGAATAAGCCCCTGAGGTTTCTCTGTGTGTGTGTGTGTTTGTAGGGGCCTCCCCTGCGAGGGCCTGTGAGGAACAAGCCTGAGGTTTCTGTGTGTGTGTGTGTGTGTGTGTGTGTGTGTTTGTGTAGGGGCCCCCCCTGTGAGAATCAAGCCCCTGAGGTTTCTGTGTGTGTGTGTGTGTGTGTGTGTGTGTGTGTGTGTGTAGGGCCCCCCCCGTGAGAATCAAGCCCCTGAGGTTTCTGTGTGTGTGTGTGTGTTTGTGTGTGTGTGTGTGTGTGTGTGTGTTTAGATGGAGTTTCACTCTTGTTGCCCAGGCTGGAGTGCAATGGCGCCATCTCAGCTCACTGCAACCTCTGCCTCCCAGGTTGAAGTGATCCTCCTGCCTCAGCCTCCCAAGGAGCTGGGACTACAGGTGCCTGCCACCACGCTTGGCCAAGTTTTGTATTTTTTAGAAGAGATGGGGTTTCACTATGTTGGCCAGGCTGGTCCTGAACTCCTGACGTTGTGATCCACCCGCCTTGGCCTCCCAAAGTGCTGGGATTATAGGCGTGGGCCACTGTGCCACTGGGCTTTACCTCCATTCTTACTAGACAGCTCTGCCCAGCCCACGCACTCTGGCAGCCGTGTGGACTGGGAGAGAACAGGCTGGAGCCGAAGGACTGGAAGGTACCCAGCTCCAGGATGGAAGGCAGAGACCGAAGGGAGCAAAGCAGACGGGGTGCTGGGAGGCGGGACGGAAGCGGGAACGACCTGTCATCCGCTTTGCAAGCTTCCCTCAATCGTTCATCACCTTTCTTCCCCAAGCTTTCTAAGACAGTTCTTCCCATCGCTGTCTGCCCCATGAGCATGTGGAGGGTTGGCACCGGGGGCCCAGGGTGCAGGGGTCCTCCATAGGTGGTGACAGGATCTGGCTCTGTCACCTGCAAGGCTGCCTCCAGCCTCCCGGCCTACCCAACCGTAGCACTCATACCTGCAAGGCTAAGAGCCATGTCACCTGGGAGGCGGCATTCTCTAAACATGGCTGCTGTGTTTAAGACACAGGACGTTGACCGAGGCAGGCTACACACTATGAGATTTTTACTTCAGTACTACAGATTGTTCTGAGTGATTTAACTGAACTGACATGGAATTTTCCTAAGACAAACTTTGAAAAGGAGGATAATGGAGTGACCTAGCAGGACGTAGGGCCGAAGACTATCTTTAGAACTTCCTGGTTTCTACATCCTAGGGAAGAAACTGGCTGTCGGCTCCACTGCCTTTAACTAAAATTCTGGCAGACTGGTGGCGCAAGTGCCACCTCCTCTCAAACTTGGTTTTATCCACCTTTAAGTGAGGATCACAGATCATGTTCCTGACTTACAGTAGGTGTTCAGCAAGCGGTAGCTGTCCCTCGTAAACACACGAACAGTTCCAGAACGGTGCCACGGCAAAGTTGAAAAACTCTTTTCTACTTTGCTCGGCATTTTCCATCGTATTAGACCAGTGAGGATTACGACACTTCACACCTTCGGAGCCAGCCCCTGCACTACGTGGGCACGTGCTTCACTTCATTTAATCCCTCCAGTAACTTCTCGCTTTCTCCCTTTGTATTCCTGGTGATACAGTTTGCTCTAAAATCCCCTCTGTCTGATATTGATGCAGACACTTTAGCTTTCTAATAATTAGTGTTAGCATGACTTGTTTTTCCATTCTTCTACTTTTAACCTATTAGTATTTTTATATTTAAAGTACGTGGTTTTATGGGTAGCGTATAATTGGCTTTATTTTTATCCAGTCTGGAAAATCCCTGTCTCTCAACTGGGGTATATAGGCCATTTTACATTTATTGTAATTGTGGATAAGCTGAGGTTTAAAGCTATCATCTTGTTATTTTTTTCTCATCTGTTCCTTTCCCTTTTCTGCCTTCTATTAGATCACCTACGTCTTGTTTTGATCATGTTTTCTCATCTTGTTATTTTTTTCTCATCTGTTCCTTTCCCTTTTCTGCCTTCTATTAGATCACCTACGTCTTGTTTTGATTGTGTTTTCTCTCCTCATTGGTTTATTGTCTCTGGTTCTTGTCGGTGGTTGCTTCACGGTTTGGAGGACACATCTTTGGTGGATTTCAGTCCACTCCACCTTCGCTGATGCCATGTCTGCTCGCTGTAGCAGGAGTCCTTACAGCAATCAAGCCCCATTCCTTCCCTCCTGGCCTGGGTGCTGTTTTTGGCACATGTCTTACATCTAGAGATATTATAAATGCCACTCTGTACTTCCATTATTTTTGTTTAAACAGTATCCTGTAAAGAAGTTTAAAGAATAAGAAAAAAACCTTATATGTTGCCTGGAATGTGGATAAAAACCTAACAGGATGTCATGACCGTTTCCAGTGTTCCTTACTGCTTTGCGTAGATCCAGGTCTCCCTCCAGCATCGTCTTCCTCCTGCCAAAGGGCTCCTTTGATATGTGCTGTGCTGTGAGGCATCTGGGGAAGAAGCCTTCTTGCATCTGTCCGGAGAAGTCTGTTCACCTTCATCTCTGAAGGGCGCTGCATCCGGCACAGAGCCCCAGGCTGGCATCAGTCCTGTCCCCTCGGCACTTGGGCCTGTCCCGCTGCCTTCCTGTCTGCCCCGTGCCACAGATGGCCCCGGGCGCCCCACTGCCGTTCCTCACACGTCCTTTCCCATGGCACTTTTAAGATCTTAAATGCTTTTTAATCTTATTTTTAAGATTGCCTCTATCGTGGATTTTGAGTTTAATTATATTGTATCTTTCTGTTGCTGTCTTCATGTTTCTTTTGCATACGGTTTTTTGAGATTCTCAGATTTGTGGGTTTATAGAATTCATCAAATTTGAAAAATATTTGGTCATAATTTTCTCTCCCTTTTTTTTTTTTGAGACAGGGTCTCACTGTGTTGCCTGGGCTGGAGTCTAGTGGTGTGATTACGGCTCACTGCAGCCTCAACCTTCTGGGTTCAGGTGATCCTCCCACCTCAGCATGTTGAGTAGCTGGGACATAGGTGTGCACCACCACATAGAGCTCATTTTTAAATTTCACGTAGAGATGGGATCTTGCTATGCTGCCCAGGCTGGTCTCAAACTCTTGGGCTCAAGCAATCCTTCCATCTCAGCCTCCCAAAGTACAAGCCGCCATGCCCAGCCCATTATCATCAGGTATTTTTTCTCTTCTCCTTCTCCCTGCTCTTTCTTAGGACCTAATGACATGTATCTTAAGCTTTGTGAACACTATAGCTCAGAGACGGTCTGTTCATTTTTCAAAAACCTCCTTTCTCTGTGTTTTACTTTTGACAGTTTGTCGTGATGTCTTCAAGGTCATAAATCTGTTCTTTTGCAATGTCTAATCTGCCACCAATCCTGGCCAGTGGAGTTTTAACCTCATACATTGTAGCTGTCATCCAAAAATTTAATTTAGGTTTTTAAAAATATATTTTTTGTCTCTACTTGACTTCTTGAATATTTGGACTGTAGTTACAGCCCCTACTTAATTGTCCTTGTCCAATAATATCTGCTAGTGTTGACAGTTCTGGGAGCTTTTCCTTCTCATTAGGGGTCACGGCTTCCTGTTTCATTGTATGCCTGGTGATCCGTGATGGATGTTCAGACACTGAATTTTATCATTAGGCGCTGAATGTTTTGTGTTCTATACACACATGGTTATTGTTCTGGGATGCAGCGAAGCTGGAAATGCGTTCATCCTTTGGTATATTGCTCTTGTGCTGGGCAGGACCAAGGCAGCTCAGTCTGCAGCTAGTTGTCCTGACTACTGAAGCGAAGGCTTCTGTGCATCCTGCCCCGTCCCCCAGAGTCAGGGATGCTTTAACTCAGCAGGTGGGAACAATCGCTGTACCCAGCCTGTGTGAGTGTCCAGCACGGTTCCCTCTCACCCTCTTGGGTGGTCTTTTCCCAGGCCATTAGTCTCCATATACACATGTGATCGCCACTGCTCTGCTGAAAACCGCTGCCATGCGGCCATCTTCCAGTGTTCCCTACAAGCCCTCTCCTCTGCCGGACTCTGTTCTGCAAACTCTACCCACAGTGGCCTCCTGGGGCTCTCAGCTCTCTCTCTTCAGTTCAGGGAGTCGGCAGGGCTCCAACTGAGATGCTCCGTCTCGCCCCACACCATGGAAATCAGGACAGTAGCTGGGACAGTCATTTCTTGGGGATTATGGTGCCTGAAAACCATCATTCCATAGATTTTGTCCGTATTTTGCTTCAGGTGGGAAGGTAGATCTGATCACTCTTACTTCACCGTGGCCAACAGGGGAAGTGCCAGCCCCATTTAATCCCTGAGCAAGTAAAAGCTTGGACTGCCAGGGATTCGCTAACAATCCTGTAGCCATTTGAGTGCCAGGGCAAGATTCAAATGCGGCTGTCTGCCTTCCGAGTACACATCCCTGACCAGCAGACTTTACCACCCCTAATCCTGCAAACTGTCACCAGCTGTTTATTTTCTCTTTTGATTTTTAAAGGTAAAGCTAACAAATGCCGAAGGAAAAGACTTCTGTGGTGGTGTTATAATACAGGAAAATTTTGTACTGACAACAGCAAAATGTTCACTGTTACACAGGAATATTAGTGTAAAAACACGTAAGTATTTTATCATGAGTTTTTATAAAATCACATGGGAAATAAACTATCCTATGCCAGAATGAAATGAAAATTTTAAAACTGGAATGTTTGTTTCTAATGCAACATAGAACTGAATTTACTGTCAGTAAAACTGAGATCCTTATACACACAGGAAGCATCTGTAAAACACCTGGCACGACAGCTGGGCGTGGTGGCAGGCAAGTGCTGACTCACACTTAGCAAGGGAGGAGTCACAGCCGACACAAGGGTGATTGAACAGTCGTGGCAGAAGAGATGAGTAATTGGCTAAAAACTGGAAGAATGGGGCTGGAATCCCCCAGCAATTGAGAACTTGGGCTGAGACAGTAGCCTTCTCATTGGCTTATCTGTGCCTTTCTTTTCTTTTCTATTCTTTTTTGGAGACAGAGTCTCACTCTGTCCCCCAGGCTGGAGTGCAATGGCGCGATCTGGGCTCACTGCAACCTCCGCCTCCTGGTTTCAAGCGATTCTCCTGCCTCAGCCTCCTGAGTAGTTGGGATTACAGGTGTGTGCCACCATACCCGGCTAATATTTTTGCATTTTTAGTAGAGATGGATTTTCACCATGTTGGCCAGGCTGGTCTTGAACTCCTGACCTCAGGTGATCCACCCACCTTGGTCTTCCAAAATGCTGGAATTACAGGCATGAGCCACTGCACCCAGCCATGTGCCTATTTCTTTAGCTGTCTAAACGCACAATAGTTTCCATCTCATCGGGAGTCTGCAAAGTTCCACATGAACCTGTCAGCAGGCTCTATAATGACTCTGAAGAAACTCAAAATAAATATATTTTTACTCTTCATCTTTAATTTTTTTTTTTTTTTTTTTTTTTTTTTTTTTTTTTTTTGAGACAGAATCTCATTCTGTGGCCCAGGCTGGAGTGCTGTGGTGCAATCCCGGCTCACTGCAACCTCCACCTCCTGGTTTCAAGCGATTCTCCTGCCTCAGCCTCCTGAGTAGCTGGGATTACAGGCATGCACCACCACATCTGGCTAATTTTTTGTATTTTTAGGAGAAACAGGGTTTTGCTATGTTGGAAAGGCTGGACTCAAACTCCTGGCCTTCAGTGATCCCCCTGCCTTGGCCTGCCACAGAGCTGGGATTATAGGTGTGAGCCACTGCACCCGGCCCTTAAATATCTGTCAGTGAACAAAATCACCTGAAACCCACTTCTCTACAGCCACTATGTGACTGGCCTGGAAAGTTGTGCATCAGTGCTTCTTACTTTATAGTCATTTAACCAAACCCCATTGTAATACCCAAAACAGAAGAACTTACCCTGACTATTTTTAATGCTGGGGCATTTGGTTGCAATGGTGGAATCTGTGAGTGGCCTTTCCGTCCACAGAGGAATACGAAAGGCCATCACAGGGCAGTGAGCCTGCGGGTCTTCCAGGGGCCGTCTCTCCCTCCTCAGGTGGCTCACTGAGAAGTGTGTTCCTGTACCTACCTGGCAGGGGAGATCCCACGATCAGGAAGGTGGTTTTCCCAGGGCGAGGCTTATCCATTGCCCTCCGGATGTGCTAACCCTTGTGATTTCCCAAGGCGGGGCTTATCCATTGCACTCCGGATGTGCCGACCCCTGCGATTTCCCCAAATGTGGGAAACTCGACTGCATAAATAAAAGTAAAAAAATTAAAAAAAAAAAAAAAGAGAGAGAAGTGTGTTCCTGAATATCATGTCACCTTGAAAATCAGACTGTAAAGAACTGGCGATTGTTCCTGATTTCAGATTTTAACAGAACGAGCAAAGACCCACGGATGATGAAGATAAAGCGTGCCCACGTGCACATGCGGTACGACGCGGACACCGGGGAGAACGACCTGGCCCTGCTGGAGCTGGAGCGGCCCCTCCAGTGCCCAGGCGCGGGGCTCCCCGTGTGCACCGCGGAGAAGGACTTCGCTGAGCACGTCCTCATCCCGCGCACCAGGGGCCTCCTCAGCGGCTGGGCCCACAACGGCACTGACCTGGGCAACTCGCTGACCATGGGGCCGGTTACACTTGTGGAGGGCGAGGAGTGCGGGCAGCTCCTGAACGTGACTGTCACCACCAGGACCTACTGCGAGAGAAGCGGCGTGGCGGCCACGCAATGGTTGGAGGGAAGTGTGGTCACCAGAGAGCACAGAGGCTCCTGGTTCCTCACGGGGGTCCTGGGCGCACAGCCAGCAGGAGGGCAGGCTCACACAGTCCTCGTCATCAAGGTCTCCAGGTACTCACTCTGGTTTAAACAGATGATAAAGTAGCAAAGCTCAGCTAGCCAGAAAGAACACAACCTGAAGTGGGACTCCAAGCTTGCACTGCCACCGTGGGGGAGGGCACTGAAACTTCGCCACACCCACCAGGTCACAGCGTCTGTGACAACTGTCGTATCCCCGACCACCCGCTCGGCCCACGGAGCAGCAGAGCAGCTGGGTCATTTACTGAGCACTTGTGATGTTTCTTTCCCTGGAACTCTATTTCAATAGAGACCGTGGAAAACACCAGATTATACACTAAATAATAAAATAAGATAATCTGTCAGTTGTAACACAGCCTGGTTTCCTGAAACTCTTTCCTTCTCCAAGTCCAGTGTTCACTGTGCTCAGGGCCTGGCCACCCACTTGCACACAGGCGAGTGTGTTCTCATGCAGAAGCGGCCGGCAATCACCAGTTAGAGCTGAAAGTGACCTCCTGACTCTGCTGGTTCACCGGTTGCCACTGTGACTGAGACTGTGGCTCAGTGCGGGAAAGTCAATAGAAGCAGGTTGGCAGCGGAGAAGGAGAACGATCCTGGGGTGCCCTAGAGAGGCAGCCTTAGAGGAAAGGGCTGGGGAACACGAGGGGCTGAGGAGGCAGGTCGGCATCTCATGGGCTTGTGCGCCAGCCCATCTCTGGGAGGTTCCCACAGAAGGTTCCCAGGCCTCAGGTAAGGGCTGAGCACTGGAATCTCAGCTCTCTGCTCATCCTGCCAGGTGGTTCTTGGACAATTGCTCCAGCTCTTCATGCCTCAGGGCCGCCCAGGGTGGAATCCCAGCACCTCGCCAATGGGCTGATGGGCGGTTGGGGCGGCGCTCAGTACTGCTGTGGCTTGAGTGTGTCCCTTCAAAACTCTGAAGCTGAAACTTACCCCAAGATGACGGTATGGGGGAGGGGGTGCCCCTGGGAGGTGACCAGGCCATGAGGGCTCTGCCAGACCCTTCCGTCCCTTCTCCCACACGAGGACACTGGAGCAAGTGCTACCTTGAAGACAGCCTCAACAGACACCGAATCTGCCAGGCCTCTGCCGGCACCCAGATCTTGGACTTCCCAGCCCCCAGATCTGTGAGAACTGAGTTTCTGCTGTTTATTACCCAGTCTGTGGTATTCTGTAGAACAGACCAGGAGTCACAGTGAGCACCTGCTGCCCTGAAGGCTGCAGCTGCAACGTGAGTACCAAGGACAGAGCTATAGCACAGCGCCCCCCACCTCCCCTGAGGCTTCCCCGGAGACCGGGGCTCCCAGCAGGGTCTGAATTTGCACTGAAATGGACAGAAATGGTGTGAATGTTCACATGTTAACTCTGACTTGGTTAAGGAAGGGACAAGGCTGCTTCTCCACCAGCATCCTCGAGCAACAGAGTTCGCAGAGGCCACCTGTGGGAGGTGGGTGGGTGAGGTCTGCTCAGCTGGGGCAAGGGCGAGGGCCAGCTGCAGGCACCTCAGCCAGCAGAGCATCGTTGAAGAGCAGAGAGGACTTTTAACAAGGGGATTGAAAATGTAGGTGGACAGCTCCTCTGCTGAGTTGACAGGTTACCGGGGTTTTTAAGCCTTACTCTTCTTCAGCACACTCTCTTACGTTTACACTTTAACCCCAGAATTAAACTCTTCTCCTCTGTGGATGAAATGAAAATGGCCCATTTCTCTGAAAGGAACTTGGCAAAAAGCAACTCTGTAATTTAAGGCAAATTAATGGGAGAGCAGTTTAAAATTCACCCTAGTGAATTTTAGTCTTAGTGAAGTTTGGTTGTACTATTTTCAGACTAACATAAGGTAATTAGGTCACTGCTTTAAATGCCTACTAATGCTTTTTAAACCAGCTAATGAATATGGCAGGCTTGCTGTAAATAATGCTGCGGAAATGTCTGCAGTCTTGCTTCTGGCACTTCCATTACAAATTTGGATTGACTAGAGTGGAAGCCCTGCTTGAAAACTATTCCCAACACAGCTGGGCAGAGGCAACGCACAAAAAGACCCTCCCTGCATAATGACATCATCAGGGCGTCAGAGAAAGCTGCAGGTCTGCTGACCCAGACGGTCAGCAGACATGAGGAGGCCTTCGAAATGCAAGCACTTCTCCACTGGCACTTTAGGGAAAACCACAGCAGAAACGAACCCAACAAAACTCACGAGAAGGGAAGCTATGATCACTTCGTTCTTGTTTGTTTTTTGAGACAGGGTCTCTGTCTGCTGCCCAAGGAGGGAGCGCAGGGAACGACCCTCCCACCTCAGCCTCCTGACTACAGGTGCACACCACCATGCCCAGCTGTTTTTTCTGCAGAGATGAATTTTGCCATGTTGCCCTGGCTGGAATCAAACTCCAGGGCTCAAGCAATCTACTGGCCTCGGCCCCGAAGTGCTGGGATTCTAGGTGAGAGCCACCATGTCCAGCCTGTGATGACGTTTTAAAGGACCAAACGTGTTTACACTTGGGCAGGGATGAAGTCCAGTATTTGAATCTGTGCACACACTGACACATGCCCTTGTGTACGCCTGTGAACTTGAATGCGGCCATGCTGGACGCAGGCCTTGATATGGTTTGGCTGTGTCCCCACCCAAGTTTCATCTTCAATTGTAATTCCCACGTGTTGAGAAGCGATTGGATCATGGGGGCAGCTTCCCCCAGGCTGTTCTCCTGATAGGGAGGGAGTCTAACGAGATCTGACGGTTTTAAAAGCGGCAGTTTTCCCGTGCTCACTTCCCCTTCCGCCATCATTGTCAGTTTCCTGAGGCCTCCCCAGCCATGTGCAACTGTTGAGTCCATTAAACGTCTTTCCTTTACAAATTACCATCTTGGGCAGTTGTTTATAGCAGTGTGAGAACCAGCTGATACAGGCCTGAACACCAAGAGGCAGATTAAAGGCACCTACACTGAGGCTGTTTCTTTCACCATCAGGAACAGCCGTGCACGACCTTAAAGTGCCATCCTCGACTCCAGGTGTCACTATGGACTGTTCAGCACGTTACCCGGAAATGCTGACTGCTACTAAATCCAGAATGAAATTCAGGTATGCTGCTAGAAACTCCAATATTCAAATTACTGTAAGAAAATCATTTACATCAAAAGTTGAAGGATGTTCAAGGCCCACGCTGAGCGGTGGGGAAGAGCAGATTTCCATACCCAACACTGCAAGAGAACTGGGCCCCACTGGACACATGGGCAGTTAGAAAACCGATGCGCGCCCAAAGCCTCCATCAGTGTGAGTTCACTGTCTGTGCCGCAGGACACAGGAGGCACTTGCTGCACTAACGCACTGAGGACCTTGCTGGCGGGGAGCAGCTCTGAGGTCATGAGGATCCCTGGCATGAAATCTACAGGCACAGGTGCTCGCCCTCCTGCATTCATCTCTCATGTGTGCATGTGGCAGCCCGCAGCTGGAATCCAGGTGTGACTCAGGAAAGCAGGGCACAAAAGGGACCTGGCTTCCCTGGCTCTGCTGGGATCTGCGCTCCCAGAATCCAGCTCCCGGAGTGTGCAGAGGGATGGGGAGCCCACCCACAGCCCTGCTGAGCCCCACAGGAGAGTTCTCCAATCCAGCACCAGTGACACATGGCAATGAGTCACCTTTGAAGGGGCGCATTCAGGTCCCAGAAGAGCCCACAAACTTCCCCTCCCAGCCCCAATGAAACTGCAAACGAGCAAATGTCCAAGCAAACCAAAGAGTGCCGCTGAAACCCTGGGCGTTCCTGCATCGGGAACCTGAGGAAGGATCCACAGTGAGTCCTGTACCGCGTGGCCCGAGTGAGCGAGAGGGATTTGCACTTTGTAGGACAGCTTCTCCTCGCACGAGCAGCTTTCAAATGTGGCAACTTCGCAAAGATGAGCTAAGGTAGTCTGTGTTCTTCTTTAGTAAATTTTTTATAAATAGGGGAAATGTGCACGCTCTGAAAAACGGCAGTGCTAGGCACTGAACAGTGTCCCCTCAAATGTCTTACATTGAACTCCTAACCAAATGTGACTGTACCTCGAGGAAGGTCTTCGGGAGGTAATTAAGGCTAATGTGCCATAAGGGTGAGGTCCTAATCTGACATAACTGCGGTCCTGTAAGAGGCAGAGCCAGGTAGCGCATGCCTGGAGTCCCAGCACTTCCGGATGCTGAGGAGGCGGGGACTGCTTTAGCCCACGTGTTCCAGACCAGCCCGTGCAACATTACCAAGACCATCTCTACAAAAAATTTAAAAATTAGCTGGCTGTGGTGGCACGCGCCTGTGGTCCCAGCTACTCGGGAGGCTGAGGTGGGAGGACTGCTTGGGCCCCAGAGGTCAGGGTTATAGTAAACATTAACTTCCTATCACTGTACTCTGGCCTGGGTGACAGAGCAATGCCCTGCCCCCCACCAAGAAAAAGAAGGTGGGGGCAGGAGAGTCATCTCTATCTGGACCATCTCTAACATAGCAACACCACCACCATATTACTTTTTATTTATTTATTTTGAGACAGAGTCTCACTCTGTCACCACGGTGGAATGCAGTGGTGTGATTTTGGCTCACTGCAACCTCTGTCTCCCGGGTTCAAGCGATTCTCCTGCCTCAGCCTACCAAGTAGCTGGGATTACCAGCACCCGCCATCTCACTAATTTTTGTAATTTTAGTAGAGACGGGGTTTCACCATGTTGGCCAGGATGGTCTTGGTCTCCTGACCTTGTGATCTACCTACCTCAGCCTCCCAAAGTGCTGGGGTTACTGGCATGAGCCACTGTGCCCGGCGGAATACCACCATGTTCTTACGTGTGCAGCTGAGAAGAGAGCCCTCCTTAGAAGCCAAATGTGCTGGCAACCCCAGCTGTCAGACATGCAGCCTCCAGACCTGTGAGGAAATACACTCCTGTGGCTTAAGCCGCCCAGCCTGTGGTATTTTGTGGTGGCGGCCCCAACAGCCCCATGTGAGTGGCCTGACTTAGCGACCGCTCAACCTCACCATGGTGCTGAAGGGACGCACCCAGGACAGCCATGCCTCGGCGCCCATGTAGCCCTTCCGTTTCCACTCTCAGGGCAGCACTCAGTAAGCTACACGGGGCATCCACACCTTATTACAAAATAAAGTCGCCTTTGTGCTTGATTTTCCCACGTGGAGGCTTCTGAGTGTGTTAAGGAAAGACAGAGTGAGCCATGATGCTTCCTAGCAGGTGTATGAAATGCATTTTCAACCTAAGATGATTTTTTAAAAGAAATGTTTTTTTTTTTTTTTTTTTTACCAACTAAGCAAAGGCAAATAAAATAAGTTTATTGGGATGTAACCCATCATAAATTGAGGAGCATCCATACAGGCAAGCTATAAAATATGGAAAATTTAAATCAAATTAAATTTTCCTTTTAAAAAGATGCCTTAAGTTAACCAAGCATTCTGATGGCATAAAATATTCAAATTTAATATATAAAAATAGATGTATCCTGGAAGATACAACGAAGAACATGCCATGTGTATAAATTCAGAAAACGCTTCTCATACAAAGAACTACAAAAAAGGTACAAAGACAGTCTTCAGGAACCACAGTTAGAAGTGAGTCGGAGCTGCCTTCACACAAAGCCTCCTTCAAAGAAGTTTCACAAAGGCTCCAGAACCAGCTGAGTCTTTGTGAAAAAGGAAATTCCAGGTTTTTATGAGGCTGAAATTAGTTACAAATGAAGAAGGAGACTGACTGAGATGTGCTGAAAACCTCCGCCTCAGCATCCCTGGGAAAAGCGCCTCCAAGAGTTCCAGCTTCAGAGAGCCCTGCCGCAGTATGGGAGGGGTCTCATCAGCACAACCAAAGCGGAAACAACCGCCCCCCATCCTCAGGGCTACGCATATGGTCAACACACCGTGGACAGCGGAGGAAATGGGTTTTGCTTGCTGACCACTAGCTTCTGATGCTGATGCGATATGTAGCCTTTGATGTGACCCTGAAGGAGAGGAAGAGAGGAATTAGTTGACATTTTTGGATCAGAGTCCTTTCAAAGATGCTGGCTGATTTAATTAATTTGGCATTAGTATTATGCCCCAAGAGCAGCAAAGCTGAGTTCAGTGGGAGGACAACGAGTAAAAATAAATACAATCGACCGTCCGTATACAACGGGTGAGTTTCAGATTCGCGAATCCAACCAACTGCGGATTGAAAATATTTGGAAAAATACGAAAGCACAAATGCATCTGTATTAAACACTTACAGATGCTCTTCCAGGCCATGATTCCCTAAGCAATGCAGTGTAACAACTATCTAGAGTGCGCTGAGTGTAAGTCACCTAGAAATAATTTACAGCACGCAGGAGGATGTGCATAGCTCATATGCAAATATTACACCCTATCAGTGACTGGAGCACCTGTGGGTTTTGCTATCCGAGGGGCGTCAGAGAATCAACAGATACGGAGGGATATACCGGCAAGCAATATACAAATGGTTGGGCGCGGTGGCTCAAGCCTGTAATCCCAGCACTTTGAGAGGCCGAGGCGGGTGGATCACGAGGTTAACAGATCGAGACCATCCTGGTCAACATGGAGAAACCCCGTCTCTACTGAAAATGCAAAATTAGCTGGGCGTGGTGGCACATGCTGTAGTCCCAGCTACTCAGGAGGCTGAGGGAGAAGAATCGCTTGAACCTGGGAGGCGGAGGTTGTGGTGAGCCGAGGGTGACAAGAGCAAGGCTCCATCTCAAAAACAATGCAAACATCCGAGTATCCACCCCGCACACTCCTAAGGCCTGGTGAATGGTATTTCCTGGGCTAAAATTAGTTCTATCAAAAATACCTTCAACAAAAGCAAAAGGCCTTTTTAACAGTGTTAACACCCCCATGCTGAAGCTTCACATTCTGGGCTGAATCCTGCTATGGGCAGGTACTTCAGTGAAAAGCAGGACTCACACACCATGTATATCAAGTTAGCCAGAATGCACTGGACTTCGTCAATGTCCACGTCCTCCACCTGCATGAATTTCAAGGCAACCAGAAAAGCATCCAGAGACAGCTGGTGTGTTCTCAGCAACAAATAGCTGGAAGAGGGGAGAAGAACACTGTGGTTACTGACAGGGCACTGAGTTAGCAGGGAAAAAGCGGCTTTTACTAAGCCCCTGTTCTAAGCAGTAAAAAAGTTCCCACCTATTAGATAAACTCGAAAAGACACTCAAAGAACTATTAAGTCTAATTTCACTTTTCAATCTTAAAAAAGCCACTGGTACAAATTTTTAAATATTTTTCCAAGTATTTCATTCATCTAACCTGTATTTTCACATTTTAATCTCCCCCAAATCAGGAAGCACCCGACAATGGGCTGTGTCTCCTGGATTCAGTCAAACAGGGTCCCTACTGTTTGTGACGCGCTATCCACAGCTCTGCACAAAGTCGGCCTCTGCCTGAAGTTTACTCAACTGAGGTCCCGCTGGGACGAAGCCTCAGAGGACCACTGAGGTGAGGAAAGGAATGATGATCTCTGCATCTGCCTCTGTGGCAGGCGGGAGTGGCTGGAGGGCTGGTAGGTTATCAATAAGGGAGGTGGATATGTGGCGAGTCCTACGTGCTGTGATGAAACGTGGGGCTGCTGCTCTCAGGGCTGATGTTTTCTTTTTTCTTTTCTTTTTTTTTTTTTTTTTGAGACAGAGTTTCGCTCTTGTTACCCAGGCTGGAGTGCAATGGCGCGATCTTGGCTCACCGCAACCTCCACCTCCTGGGTTCAGGCAATTCTCCTGCCTCAGCCTCCTGAGTAGCTGGGATTACAGGCACGCGCCACCATGCCCAGCTAATTTTTTGTATTTTTAGTAGAGACGGGGTTTCACCATGTTGACCAGGATGGTCTCGATCTCTTGACCTCGTGACCCACCTGCCTCGGCCTCCAAAAAGCTGGGATTACAGGCTTGAGCCACCGCGCCCGGCCAGGGCTGATGTTTTCAAGGCTTCTCACACAGAACCTGCTTACCACCCCGAGAAGTCCAGGCACAGCCTGAGCTGGGCCCCAGGAGGCAGTGGGCGGAGGCTTCACTTCAGCCCATACAAGGGAAGGAAGACGATGGCCCCGCCCACTTCAGCCCATACAAGGGAAGGAAGACGATGGCCCCGCCCACACAGCGACCTCCTCTTAGGCTGCAGCAGCGCTTGCCCTCTGACCGCTCTGCGGAGAGCCCCACGGGGAGCCCAACTGCGCGGGGGAAACACTTACACCTTCTTAAAGAGGTTCCTGTAGGTGATGATCTTCAGCTTCTCGAGGATGAGGAAGATCCCACAGCGAATGAAGAAGGCCTCGTGCTTGGCCAGTGCCTCGTGCAGCAGCAGCAGGTTGCCCTCACTGGTGACGGGGGAGGCATGTCAGAAGCAGGGCGACTTTCTCACACAGCGATCACATCAGCTCTCATCGGGTTTGCATTTTAAAAACCCCAGACAGAAAGGCAGCATACTCTACCTCACGGCTCTGGTTACTTCTGCAAACTGCATCAGGTGGTACTTTTTCAGGAGTTCAACAGTGGGCATGTGACCCTAAGACAGAGTCCATGTTCCAGAATGAAAACACTTCCATTTTTGACAAGATTGTCTTTGATAAAAATTCACATCAAGGAATTAGGTTTTAAGAAAACTGCAACCTGAGTGAGTTTCTTACTGTCCGTAGCACACTATGAAAACGACACTGGTCTAGAGATCGGAGCGCCTGCGTACAACACAGTTTTGTCACCCCATGCCCCCCGACCTGGATCTTTGAATTTCTATAACAGGGGAGAGTGATAACTGAAGAAATGCCAGTATAAGCATGAGCCGTGGGAATGAGGAGTAGCTTCCAGAAGAATCAGCTAAGAATTTGAAACTGGCTGTCTCTTAAGTAGGGTTAGAATTGAGAAGGACAGGGCCACATCAGCGCTTTTCCATCACAATCCATTCCGAGCCACCTGTGTCTAATGCTTTTTTCATCAGTCAATTAACTTACTAGTTATTTCAAGTATCAAAACCACATTTTGGTAACTAAATGAAATACCCACAGAGAGGCTGAAATGATGTTTTTCTTTCTTTATGAATCCACTGCTTTTAACTTCGGTTTTAAGGGAGAAATACAAGTGATATATACTTGTTTTATTTTGTCACATGAATGTGAAACTCTTGAGTCAAATACTTTCCTGGGAAACAAGACACAGGGAAGCTTTTCTAGAAGGATCGAGGTGTAAGGCATGAGCTCTGGTTGGGGTCACAGTGCCTGCCCCTTTATTTTGAGGTGTGCTCACATACAGCTCAGACTGAACAACTACAGGCTGTCTGCTAGGTTTTAAGAAACCTATCAGCTGTCAACTTCGTGAAGGCACCAGGATCTATAAACATGGAGTAACAATCACTCACCAAAAGCATTTTTACTGGAAGCAAATAGATCAGAATCATCCTTTTGTTCTTCTGACTGGAACGGTGGCAATGCTCAAAGGCAAACGACAGGTACTCCTCGGCTACAAAGAAGGCAGAGCCAGCACAGGTAAGACCAACGCACCTTGACTGAGCCAGCACAGTGTCAGGCCCTTCATGCTCCATATTCTACCACGGTATCCTGCTTTAAAGGGCAAAACCCCTCCATTTATTATCTCAAAGAATACCAGCCCAGTCTCATTTCTGTGATCAATGACTTTTCTTAAGTAAAATCCACAGCCCCAAATTCACCAGGAATTGCCTGGAAGTCCTACTTAACAGAGGAAATCTGAAGAAACTAAATTCCACAGAGATTCTGATTTGCCTAAGGGCATCTGCCAAGCCACGATAACACTTTAGAAGTTTGACCCTGCTCAGATGACTTCTACATTCATGAAAAATAGAAAGACATGGTTAAAAATGGACCTGCACAATACATTTTAATCACTCATTATTAAACAGAATGAAAATAACTTAGTGAAACACCACCCTCCAGCTTAGCATACAATTCAGGGATCAAAATCACCACTTGCTTTAAAAAATTATCTTACTATTAATAATATGTAACATATTGATTCTGTCCTGACAGCAATATTAAAAAAGGATTCCATTTCATATAAAACAGATTTGAATTTAATAGACTTCAAAATACGAAAACAATTCTACTTGTCAAGATTAATCCTACAAGCTGCACACGACAGGCCCGAGAAGAGGTCGGCCCACACTAAGGAGGAACTCTCAGAACAGGCAGGCTCTGGGGAGCTGAGCCTTGTCCTGAGGCCAGAAAGCTGAAGGCAGAGGGAACAGTCAGGGGTTTCTGGACAATGATTGTGAGAAGAAGAGGCCTTGCTAAGGTTGGGTTTGGGTCAACAATTTCCAGGAAAGTGAGATGTTCCCGTTTATGTAATTCTTTCTGAACAGTGATATTAAGTCCCAAATATAAGAGAACAGAGATGCTCAGAGCTGCAGAGGTCCTCCCCTATGCAGAATGGGTCACCAGAAGCAGCAGGCCCTGGGTCTGGGTCGAGGCTGAGGGAACTCACACTGAGACCCACTGTCTCTGCTCCTAAACTGTGTGGCCACATGGGCACAGGAAACATCCAGTCTGCACAGTGAGCGTGAATGCTGTGGGGCGAGAGTGTCTCTTCCAAACCACGGAGCCTTGCCCCACCAGGAGCCCTGTGGGGTGGAGACCAAGGACCAGGGATTCACTGAATGTCTGCAGATCCCACCGGCTGCCAGTCTGACCTTTGCTACTGCCCAAGGTAATCTCAAATTCTCCTGGATGTGCAAAAAGTGCATTTTCTAATATTAATGCAAGCTGAGATTTTTCTGCTGTCTCTGAGGGAACTCTAGTCATTTTGCATCAAATAATATATTTCGGTTGGAGTCAAAAATATCTAGAGGAGTATAAATCTGTGAAATTAATAAATTAAAGAAAGAATATTAACAACTGAGATACTCCAAATATTCTTACATAAATAATATAAAATCACAGGAAAGAAAATCACCACAATCTTTGCAGACATGTTATCCACTTAAACGTAATCGGAGCTCTAGGAATTCCTAGCAGTAAAATGGAAATCAAAATCTCTGAGAGCTACAAGGCAGAAGATCCATGGGCCAGTGCTGGCTTTCTGGGGACACGGAATAGCTCAGTAATCTCAGAAAATCACACTCTCAATGGCTTTCTATTTCTTTTACAGTAAAATGAAAGGGTTGGATGATATAGACTTGGAACAAACTTTTTAGCTCTAAAGATGTCAGAAACTATGAATATGTTGCATCAATATTAATAATAATTTCTGGCTATGTTAGGTATTCAAAAATACCACTTAGTGAATCCTAAGGAAAAAAATAAGTATCTTAATAAAATCCAAAAGAACATAAAAGCTTCTACCTTTATGCTGCATATTAAGAAAAAAAAAAAAGAAAGTCAAGAAAGGCCGTTCTTTAAAACCCCTACATCTCCTAGAAACTGTGGAAGGAAATGAAGAGTTGGTCCAAACGGAGTACAAACGGAGCGTCCTTATGAAAGGGCTGTTGTTTATCTTGCATTGCCTAAAGTCATGTTGCCTGACGTACTTAGGACCGTGTGCTCCACAAGCAGCTGAAGAGTCTAAAGTCTGGTTTGGGTACAAGAGGAGTGATCACGAAGATCGATGCGGTGACAGCCAATAAAAACTGCAAAAAGAAGACACCACTGGTTTCCTGTTCCTGAGAAAGTGACCAACGTAACTGAGACGATCGCGTCAGGTGTAACAAGACACGATGCAAGGCTGTTCAAACATGGTTCTGACACCAGGTCCAAGGGCACATCCCACTTCTAAGTCGTCTCCAGGTGGGACTTTTAGGTCATAAATCAGTCTTGAACTAAATGTTGTCCTAATCTCCATTTTCTATGTCAGCGTAGCCAGCAGATATTACAGAGTCAAAAGGCAAATAGAGAAAACAATGATTTACATTCTATTCCAAGAACAGTCACGCTTAGTTAACTCAGAAAGGACCTCTGTGATGCCTGT
This sequence comes from Saguinus oedipus, assembly GCA_031835075.1. Classification (NCBI taxonomy): domain Eukaryota; kingdom Metazoa; phylum Chordata; class Mammalia; order Primates; family Cebidae; genus Saguinus; species Saguinus oedipus. The sequence goes on along the minus strand of CM063169.1, from coordinate 1,458,821 downwards.
GAGACTCCAGCAAGCACTTCAGAGACCCAGGATGGATAAACAACGTTCAACAGAACTTCCATTAATCAGCTTTAGTGTCAGAAAATATACCTATGTTTACACAAATACTCTACCTTAAAAATAAGATGCAGTCATTGTGTTCTCTGAAATTACATTATTCAAAGTTGTTCAGAATGCGGTGCCTTATTTAAAATACTGGGAAAGAAAACTTAGCAACGCACCTTGCTTAAAGTCACTGTCAAACATGGCCTTGCGTCCCACGTAGTATTTGTATGTGACTCTCTGTGCAGTGCTGTAATCCTCTTTCAGGTTTGAGCTGTCAATTGCTCTAATTAGGGGTTTACATAAATGGAGTTTGTTGATCTATAATGAATAACAATCCATTTAAAATATTTAAAAACAACAAAAATAGGTGGTAAAACAACCTAAGCATGTCTCCTTAAAATGCAAATTACAAAACCTATTATATCATTAAAATTATTTGTTTAATAATAAAAACCAAAACAGAAAGCAGAGCATAGATGTTTGCCCCGGGAGGTTCTGGGAAGCCCTTCCAGGGGGCGCGGCCCTGCAGGAGTCTGAGCTTGTGCATGGCTGGCAGGCGTGGTGAGCCCTAGACAGAAGGCACAAGTCCCAGCTGCTGACACATGATGGGCTGCTCTTCATCTGGCTGACTTGATGTGGCCATGGTTTCTTTATCCAGCCATCCACCTATGTGCCTGTTTTTCCAAAGTTAATTATGACCACAGAAGACAAAAGGCTCTGGATTGAAACTACCTGCGCTGAAAGCCTAATTCCACCCCACCAGGCCAGCTGCTTCATACACAGGTGCCTGTGTTTTCCTGGAGCTGGGAGCACTAACCTCAGAGGGCTGAGCTGTCAACAGGACGACATTTGTAAAGCATTCAGAATAGTGCCCTGCACCTAGTAGGCATTCAACAAATGTTAGCTATTGGGACTATGAATACGGTTATGATCATTTCCTGGGCAACGCCAGGGAGGCTAGCTAATCATGTATGATATGTGGGAAGCCAAGGAGAATGGAAGATCATAGAGATATCAAGCATTCAAACAGGAGCGCACCTTGAAGTAGATTTTAAACAGCTGATTCACCAGAAACAGCATGCCCCACTTCTTTGAGTCCTCTATACCAGCGCGGCTACGGGGAAATAATTTTCTTAAAGTTACATAGGAAATAAAGTGTTATTTATAAAACACAAAATAAAATGCCTAAACAAATTAACACCTTGAGGTAAAGTCCCAAAGCTCAAGTTATTTTCATCAAACAAAATAACATTCTGAGAAAAGATGTCTTACCTGATGGGCAAAAATGCGAGGAAGAGCAAACCAGGAAAATCCCCATTCACTACTTGAGTAACACACTCTCCCTCCACAGCACCACCTAAAAACTGCCTAATTTGCAGCAACAATGTGTAAAAGTTAATTGTTATAAATCATTCATGAAAAATAGGGCTTGGTGGTGCATGCCTGTAATCCCAGCTATTCAGGAGGCTGAAGCAGGAGAATCACTTGAACCCAGGAGGCAGAGGTTGCAGTGAGCCAAGATTGGGCCAATGCACTCCAGCCTGGGTGCATTTTTTTTTTTTGCTGTCTCAAAAAAAAAAAAAAAAAAAGGAAAATACAACAAAACAAACCAGTAAATCACACAAAGAGGATAAGTCCCACCAAGGAAGACACATTTACCTGAAGTCACCAAAGAGGCAGAATTGACTCACAGTGGAACAAATCCAGACAGCAGAAAGAGCCTGCCCAAAATGAGGGATGAGGGAAGTTTCTGGCGTGACAATAATGTCCTATACCTCAACAGCAAACATACAGATAGTATTGTACGTTGTTCACTGGACGTAAATTTTACCTTGAAAGACTGAAAAAACAGAAACTGAAGCACCTGGGGGAGAATATACCACTATCTGCCATTAACTTGGAAATAGTCACACGTTACCACACAACATTTCAATCAACTACAGGACACGTGTGGGATGGGGTCCTACAGATCCTCATGCTGTACTTTTACTGCACCTTTCCTGTGTTTAGATACGTTTAGACATACAGATGTCCCACTATGCACAGCACTCAGTGCGGCACGCGCCGCTCTTGCTCCCGTAGCCTGGGAGCCGCAGGCTACGCCACGCAGTGGGGTGTGTAGCAGGCAAGTACGCTCTGGTTAACACCTAAAGTCAAGGCACAAAAATATAAAAGTGCCCAGTATGGAAAACAAGCAGGTGGTTCACAAGCCAGAGAAAATAAAATTACTCTTAAAAGACCAAAGTGTGTCTATACAGAAACACTTAAAATAATATAAAAATACAATTTTAAAATATCAAAGCCTGTTTTGTAACTGCCCGTGAGCTACTCTAACCAGCTCTTTCGTATGGCTTTTATCACTACCTAGGTGTAGGACTGCAAACAAGATGCTCTCAAGGTTTAATCTTCCTCATCTGAAGACGAAAACAAACACTGTTCTGTGACTTCAAAGGGTTATGGAGAAGCCAAACAAAACACACCACGCAAGTACTCTAAGTCATGAAAAACGCTGCGTGTATGGAGACATCCTAGCTGGACTGACACCAGGGACCAACCCCAAGGGGAAAGAGATGTCACTGGGGACTTGCCTCTATCTTCTGAGTGTCCCCCTCAGAGTGGAACTGTGGGGTCACATGGTAACTCTGCGTTTAACTCTGAGGAACTGCCGTCCCGTTTCTGCAGAGCAGCTGCGCCGTTTGTCCCCCGGCAATGTGCACGAGGCGCAGCCTCTCCACACCTTCCTGGCGCTGCCTGTCTTCTGATTAGGCATCCCACAGGGTGTGCAGTGGCAGCTCTTGCTGGTTCTGATTTGCATTTCAAGTGACTGATGCATCAGTCACTGGTGACTAGTGAGGTTGGGCATCTTTTCATGCACTGGCCACCTGTGTATTTTGTTTGGAAGGTTTTTCAAATTCTTTAACCATTTTAAAATTGGATTATTTGTCTTTTTACAGTTGAGTTGTAATAGTTCTTTATATATTCTGGATATTAGGTCCTGATCACATATATCATTTGCAAATATTTTTTCCTAGTTTATGGTTGTTTTTTACTTTTTTGATAATGTCCTTTGAAATCTAAAGTTTTTAATTTTGAAGTTCAATTTATTTTTTCCTTTGGTTGCTTATGCTTTTGGTGTCATATCTGAAGAAACCTCTGCCCAAAGGTCATGCAGATCACTGGTGTGCAGAAATAGACAATCGAGCAGAATTTCCAGTATTCATCTAAGAAACACTGAGCTCCTGTGGTACAAGGAGCGCGAGTGATGGAGAAGGCCACGGCCTCATGTACTCACCATCAGACACATAGCACCTACATGGTCATCAAATCGCCCAATAAATGCAGTGGAAGGAATTTTATAAAGGGAGAATCTGATCCACTGTGAAGTCCAGCAGCAAGAGCTCTAGAGAAGGCAGAGACCTTCAAAACCAGCACAGACAGCCAGAAGTGCAGGAGAACCTCGGCCTCCATGGGAAAGTGCCATGGCACAGCAAGGGCTTTTCCACCGTCCAGCCTTGGTAGGAACATCCTGAAGCGAGGCTGGGTACGGAGGCCGTGTTACCCCCACAGCACTGCACATCTTGCAGGCTTGGCCTAACAGCTGCACAGCTCACACTCTGCTTATCTTCAGCAACGGAACGCCTGAGGTCAGAGGCTCCCCTTCCGGCTAAACCAGCTAAGACCACCAGGACACAAGGCGGAGGTCTGCCTGGCCTTTGCAGGGCCTCTGAACTTCATGACGATCTCATTTTCATGCTCAGTGACACTCCCACCAATGCCACAACTGTTGACAATCACCATGACAGTGACGGGAACAAGCCGTAAGGACATAAAGATGGCAGTACTTCAGCTCCCAGAGGTCTACCGCCCACTTCCAGAAAAGCCATGAATACTGCTCCGCTTGCTTTGAGTGTCAACTTGGTCATTAAAGAAACCCTGTGTCTCAGTCCCCTCGCCCTCTTGAGTAGAGAAGCTGATCTGTGAGCCACATTCCTGCTGCTTCATTCCTCAGCCTTTGCACCCAGCTTGTTCCGCTCAACACTCACTTTCAGTTTTGTGGACTGATCTACAACACCCAACAGCAGAAGTTCCCATCTTTTGAGGCCACCGAGTTTACTGGCAGCAGACACAGTTAGGGAAAAGAGGTGCTAGGCTACTGTTATGGTTTAGTAAAACCTGATCCCCACTGTCGGAGGTGGAGCCTAATGGAGGTTTTTGGGTCAAGGGCTTGGTGCCGTCCTTGCCATAATGCACGAGTTCTCGCTCTGAGCTCCTGTGAGCGTTCCCAGACAGCTGGTTGTGGAAGAGCCTGGTGCCGCCCCTTCTATCTCCTGCCATGGGGTAGGCTTTTCTTCACCTTCCCGCATGAGTGGAAGCAGCCTGAGGCCTCACCAGAAGCAGATACCAGCACCATGCTTCTCATGCAACCTGCAGAACTGTGAGCCAAACACATCTCTGCTCTTACTTCCCAGCCTCAGGTACTCCTTTATAGCAACACAAGAGGACTAAAACAACTACTCTCTCTGGAAACAATGGGTTTTTATTTTTATTTTCTTGTTTATTTATATATGGGAGCCTTTGATAATGTTTCTTTGCTTTAAAATGTCCTAAATCTCATAAATAAATGTGATTATATAATGGGTGAAGAGATGGGAGCTTTAGGATAAAAAAATGGACACTCTAAAGTAAAATCAGATGGAAAGTTGAGAATTAAAAATAAATAATGGCAGATAAGATCAGTCAACTTGTAAGTAAGTCAGTACAAATTAGCCAAAATGAAGGAGAGGGAAAAAAAAAATATTGAAGCCTGGTGCAGTGGCTCAAACCTGTAATCTCAGCACTTTGGGAGGCTGAGGCAGGTGGATCACTTGAGGTCAGAAGTTCAAGACCAGCCTGGCCAATATGGTGAAACCTACCTCTACTAAAAATACAAAAATTAGCTGGAAGTGGTGGCAGGTGCCTGTAATCCCAGCTACTCAGGAGGCTGAGGCAGTAGAATGGCTTGAACCCGGGAAGAGGAGGTTGCAGTGAGCTGAGATGGCACCACTGCATTCCAGCCCGGGCAAGAGAGCAAGACTCTGTCTCCAAAAAAAAAAGGTTAAAAAATAAAGAGTAACACTGGTCTTTGTGGGATAATATCATGCATTTAACACATATGCAGGTGAAATCCCAGAAGCAGAGGACACAAAATGGGGCCAAAAGTAGTTGAAGAAAGAATGTAAAAAATTAAATTTTTAAAAACATCCAGGAAGCCCAATGAATCCTAAATAGGAGAAATTAAAGGAAAAGAAAAAGGCAACTATGTCCATCAAAGCCAAATTACTGAACGCCCATGTCAAAGAGAATATGATAGCCAGAGGAAAAAGACCTGTTCTGTACGGGGAACAACGGCAGGGACTCATCAGAAGCAAAGGACACCAGACGGAATGACGTTTTTAAAGTGCCAAAAGGAAAAAAACCAGTCGGCCCACAAGACCCAATCTAGCAAAAGGAGTCTTTAAAAAGGAAGATGATCAGTGCTGCTTCTTCACGGGTAAGAGGAGAAAATGTCTTAAAAAAAAAAAAAGTTCCAGAAAAATGAAAGCCTAGAGTATTCACTGCCCACAGACCCTCGCCAAATGCAAACGCTGAAGTGCTTCAGGAAAGGGAAATGGCACCAGACGGAAACGGACTGGCAGAGGCGCTCCAGCATGGTCAAATGTGGGCAAACGAAAAGACCTTTTTCCCTGAGCTCTTCTTTCCTTTACAAAACAATGATCTTTCCAAAGCAAAAATAACGATGGTTGTGGGATTATGTCTAGAAGTAAAACACATGTCAACAATAAACACCGGCCAGAAAGGGGTGAACGCTGCCATCAAGAACATGACCAACTGTGTCTTGTGTTCCCCAAGTCCTTACTCACGTGTCGCTGGCACAGACCCGGAAACAGCTCATCAGTAACTCTGCTGCTTTTTCTAACATGTCCCCAACTTTGCTTTTTCCTTTCTTTACCAACTGCTGATCTGCCTAAGAAAATACAAAAACATTTATTTTCTTTTTCCGAGGCAAAGTCTTGCTGTGTTGCCCAGGCTGGACGCAGTGGCACAATCACACCTCACTGTAGCCTCAACCTGCTGGGCTGCACCAATCCTCCCACCTCAGCCTCCTGAGGAGGTGGAACCAGGGAACCAGACACCACCATGCCTGGCTAGTTTGGGGGTTTTTGTTTTAATTTTAATTATTATTATTTTTTTTGCCAGTGGGGAAAGATAGGATTTCACTTTGTTGTTCTGGCTTATCCTGAACTTCTGACTCCAAGTAATCCTCCCACCTTGGCCTCCCAAAGTGTTGGGATTACAGGCATGAGCCACTGTGCCCAGCCAAAACATTTATTTCTTAAAGCAAAAAATGGATACAATTAAGAGTCAAACTCTCAAAGGATTCTGGAGAAATCAGCTAGCATGTACCATAATATTTTAGAAAACGGAACAGTCTATATTATTCCAATTCTTCCACAAACCAAATCTTTCTTCGATTAATTCAAGTCAGTCCCCAATTTTTCAAACCTTCACTGCGTATGTTAACATGCTACTGAGCTTTCTCTTACTTAGGTCCCTGAAGTTGGCTAGTCAAAATGCTTGGAAGGAAAACGTTTCACAAACATTAAAGACATCACTGAGTTTGACTTTTCCCTTGCATTTAGGAGGATGGCCTTGGTTAAAGAAGAACCTCTTTCTCCCACTTGCGTTCTTCACAAACCTGAGGCCTACAACAGGTTTGCAGATGACCCACACACAGCTCAAAGTATATTTACGACAACACTAAGCCATTACGGTCTTTTTTTACTGTATTAACATTTACACTGATGGTGCAAAAACAGCAATAGGTAAAATGCTGGAGGGCTCTCACCGGCACCAAACTACAAGATAATCATGTTCTTAAACACCAGACACTTGCAGTCAAACAATCAACAAACCAATACAATTCGTTTCCCTTTATGTCCTTGATGGGCCAAGCACCGTGGTTCGCACCTGTAATCCCAGCACTTTTGGGAGGCTGAGGTAGAAAATCACTTGAGCCTAGAGTTTGGGACCAACCTGGGCAACATGGCAAGAATCTGTCTTTATGAACAATTTTACAATTAGCCTGATATCATGGCATACGCCTGTAGTCCCAGCTACCCAGGAGGCCAAGGTGGGAGGCTTCAGCCCAGGAACTCAAGCCTGCAGCGAGCAATGATTGCACCATTGCACTTCAGCTTGAGTGGCAGAGCAAGACCATCTCTAAATAGATAAATGAAATGTTCTTGAGAATGCAGCAAACATGAATTTTCTTAATCTTGGTCCTTGAGCACCCGTATGTTAGATATTCTTTGTGATGAAAGGAGAAGCAGGCGGCACTTCTGGTGCACACGGTGTCTCACGACTGGTGACGGAAAAGCTCTGGGGCTGTCTGAGCTGTGAGCTGGACTAGCTACTTCTTGTGGAACAGAAAATTGACAGGCAAGCTGGGCTACCCAGGCTTGAGCATCTGGCAGACCATGTTCTCCAAAATGAATGAAACAAATCTGTCACTTTTAGGCAAACAACTCATAGTGCTGGTTGACAATGACATTTGCACTTTCAAGAAAAATCAGAATTCTGGGAAACTTTTATCAACCACCGTGAGCTTAGCAGTTTCTCCTCACTCTAGGACTTTTCTGAGGTCCCTGGAGACGTTAAGAAAGGGAGGGGCTTGGGGGCTGGGTTTTTAACAGTGGTGTGTCCACATCTGGGAGCTGCTGCGTGGCTCAGTAAGCCAACATTCTCAAAATGGCCTGTTATGGTCTAAATGTTTGTGTCCCCTCCAAGACTCATGCTGAAATCCTAGCCCTCAAGGTGATGGTGTTTGGAAAAAGGGCCTTTAGGAGGTCATGAGGTCATGAAGGTGAAGCTGTCATGAATGGGATTGGTGCCCTCATAAAAGAGACCCCAGAGAGATCCCTTGCCCCACCTACCACATGCTGACACAGCAAGAAGATGCTATGAGCCAGGGAGCAGCCCTCACCAGACACTGAATCTGCTGGTGACTTGATCTGGGACCTCCCTGCCTCCAGAACTGTGAGACATCAATGTTTGTTGTTTACAAGCCACCCAGTTTACAGTGTTTTGCTGGTAAGATATGACTAACGCAAAATACAACAAAATCCATTCAAAGTGCTCTAGGCAGACCAGTGGATCTTAGTGCAAAAGGAGAAAAAGTTTATCGTACACTTCAGAAGCCACACTGTTAACTAACCTTTAAAAACAACTGCTTCTTGGAGTTTGGGGATATAGAGTCAAAGAAGAATTATCTCAATGGTCTGGAAAGCCTATCAGAATATTTCCCTCTTTTCCACTTACATCTTTGTGAGGCCAGACTGTCTTGAAATACTTTATTCAAAACAGTATACTGTAACAGAGTGAGTGCACAAGCAGGTAAGAGGACCAGACGGCTTCTGCTGAACTCGACATCAGAGATCAAAAGTGATGCGACACCACTTTTCTTAGTATTTTGTTTTGGAAATAGTTACTTTTTATTTAAAAAGTCAGTTATGTTACATGTAAAAGGTTCATTATTATTGCTTTAAAATGAATAAATATTTAAAACTCTTCTCTAATTAAAATTTCTAATACAGTAAATATAAACAGATGAAACAAAAATAAAAGCTCTCTGGGGTCTTATTTTTCAGTTCTAAAATTTCCATTTGGTTCTTCTTTGTGTCTCCTATTTCCTTGTTAAGGCTTTAAATATTTTCATTCGTTTCAAGCATGTTCTTTTTTTTTTTCTTGAGACGGAGTTTTGCTGTTGTTACCCAGGCTAGAGTGCAATGGCGGGATCTCAGCTCACCGCAACCTCTGCCTCCTGGGTTCAGGCAATTCTCCTGCCTCAGCCTCCCGAGTAGCTGGGATTATAGGCACACACCACCATGCCCAGCTAATTTTTGTATTTTTAGTAGAGACGGGGTTTCACCATGTTGACCAGGATGGTCTCGATCTCTTGACCTCGTGATCCACCCGCCTTGGCCTCCCAAAGTGCTGGGATTATAGGCGTGAGCCACTGCACCCGGCCTCAAGCATGTTCTTATTTGCTTGCTGAATCATTCTTAGAGGGCTGTTTAAAATTCTTGTCAGATAATTCCAACAGCTGTGCAATCTCAGCACTGGTGTCTTCTGCTGAATATTTTTTCTCATTCAAAATCTTAAAAAGTTGAGATTTTTCCTGGTAATCAGTGTCATTAAATCCTGAACATTTGGTGCATTACGTGACAAGACTATGGACCTTATTTATCTTGCTTTTAGCAGGCCTCACCATGCAAGTAGAGAAACAGGGGCATCCCCTTTGCCACTGAGTAGGGGAGACCCAGGTCCCCTGTGCAGCCTCTGACATCAACCTGGTGGGAAGGGGACTAGCTCCTCATTACTGCTAGCCCAGGGTGGAGGTCCTGGGCTGCCCCCAGCCTGCACCACTTTGCTGATGGGGTAGGAGGGACCTGCTGACTTTTTTGTGCCTGACACTGGAGTGAAGCAGTGACGGTCAGAGTTCTGTCTTGCTGGACTGTCTTGGGGCTTTTTGTCTCTGCCTGATGGTGGAAGACTTCAGGCTTCTAAGGCACCCAGTCCAGGATAGACAGGAGGCAAAAAGGAAACCCGGGGACTCCCTACACGTGACTCTGAGAGCCCCACACCACCTTCTCTCCACCTCCCATAGCCATGCTGGCCTGACAACTCCCAAGGTTTTAACTGTTTTTAGCAGGTGCAGTAGGGAGAAATCTACTGCATCCTGCCTGGAACTGGAGTCATCAATCATTTCTAAAACTGTAAAGGGGTTGTCCTAAGACCAAAAAGTTGACAAATGCTGCTCAATAATGGGAGTTTCTGTGGGTCCCCAAAAGTCACCTCCATAAAACCCAGGATCTCCCCTCGCCCCAGGAAGCCCCTTGCTACTGCCCAAATCTATATGAAGCTGAATTCTTTTCGGCAGGGAGCAGGCCACATCTTAAGATTAGAAGACACACAGAATAGCTCATATGCTGTTGTTCCACTCATTTCACAAAAATAACACATACCATAAATGGGTAACCACAGACTGAAACCTCTCCCTCTATATGAACAGTGTGGAAATCTGAGCAAATGTTTATTTAAATCTTTGAGTTAACCCAGAAAAAATAGTCAATACCTGTTCTTTTGCTCCCTATACCAGACACATCTCAACTCCCATTTACCCCGCAAAAGTTTTGGAAAAAAATAACATGAAATTAAACAACAATCACCAAGTTTTAGTTTTAAAGCAATAATGACAGCAAATTAAACTTACATTATTGGCAAACACTCGAAGGTCAAGCGCGACTGCATACATGACAGGCAGAGCCCTAAGTGCAAAAAGGAAATGTGTGAGGGGCTGTGAGGCACAAGACTCCATCCCCAGAAGTCACCCAGGGCTACTATCCAGAATTGGGTCCATATTTTTCCAAAACTCTGACAGGTGTCTGCTTCCTCACCCTCTGTCCAGGTGGGCTGCAGACCCCAAACTTCCTGATCATCCTGGGGCCCCACACTGCGGGGCTCCACACCTGTCTCCAACCCTGTCAGAAGACCCAGCCCTGTTTCAACTCTGGGCTCCCAGGATATCCTCCTCCCCTCAGCTTCCCACCAGGATCCAAACAGCGCCACTAAAAAGAAGTTTCCTAACAGGAAACAGAATATGTAATACACAAAATGTCACAAAACCTTTACAGCCGACTGGCAAAAGTGGACTGTTTTCATGTGTGCGCTTTCACATTAAAAGAGAAAAGGGTTTGTTTGTTTGCAAAAGGCCTTTGGTTATTTTAGTATAAACAAATTTCAGTATTTACCTACAGTTTGTTAATAAATCATAAAGTTAAGAATCTATTTGAATTAGTTTGGCAAGGCATTTAAAAATGCCAGCATTACTATGTATTAGAACACCCAAATGAACTGTAGTTGGTCCACCTCTTTTATCCAACGTTTAAAATCAAAGCAAGTTCCAAATTGACAGCTGAAGGAAAAAGCAGCATTTAATAAATATCTGGGGAAATAGACATCTGAAATAAAAATAATACTATATTTACATACACACACTCCAAACGATGTGGCTGATCTACAATTAAAGTTAACTCGATTTATAACTCCACTATCTGTGTAGATTACCATATGTCAACACACTGATGTTAAATATCCACATGGAAAAAACACATACAGATTTATTTAAAGCAAATTTGTAAAAAGATTCTGCTAAAAAAAACTGCGATTTGCTAATCTCCAGCTGTTTCTGTTCACACTTACCAGTTTTCTTCTTTGTGCGCCTGGAATGCTCGCAAGAATGACGTACTGTGTTAAGGAAGATACCGCATATAAAGTTCAAATAATGCTACGCAGAATAAAAGGAGTAAGAACCTAAATTTTAAGGAATGTAGCTCATCCTTTAGCAGATTCTATATTATAACAGCAATAAGTTCTTGAAGGAAAAAAAAGGTATAAAATCACATTACAAATATCTGTATCTTAGTAGGTTCAAGTATACTAAATATATTTATTTCATATATACTGTCTCTTAAATAAAAAAGATTTTTTAAATCAGCAGTTTCAAATGTTTTGTTTGGTTTCTCTGAGCCCAGAAGATCATGAGTCATATTTAAGTACTTTAGAATCTGTAGCATACAGCTGATTTTATCAGCTACAGAATTCCTGAATTCCAAGGAGGCTGTTAGCAAGTAGTCCAACTCTCTTCTGTGTATATTTAAACAAGCTGGTTAAAAAGAAAAGACAATATCTAGAGATACGTACAAATCCTTAGAACACTCACTGATTCAGACTGTAACCAAAGATACTCTTTAAGTGACTTACATACAAACCGGCTTGATTTAAGGTCTTCAGCTGCCACAATTCAATGCTGATGTGTATCTGAGTTCACTCTTGTCCACCTCTGCCTGAATTCTGGATATCCGCTATTTCACCAACAGGGCTTAACCAATCCCTGTAATTATACTTACTACCTTATTAAGGGCAATGAAACCTTCTTCTTCTCAACAGAAGTAAGTAAGACCGTTCCTCTCAACACAGTGCTTTTCCTGAGTCTGAAGATCCATGCTAACTGTAAGTACCCGAATGAAACAGCTGAAATGAGCTTCTCTTCCAAAACACTGTCATTCCTTTCTAACTGCAGAAGTGAGCGACTGGCCCGATGTTTCCAGGTCTCAAGTCCCAAATTACCCACTGCATGTGTTTGACGCTGGACAGCTGCTGTAAATGACAAAGGATATTGGACTATCACGGTCTGGCACTTGTATGCCTCTATGAAGTCATGGTTCCCCACTGCATACGTGCACCTGGAAAAGAAACACACTTTCACACGATAAAAACCTGGACACTAGTTATGCCACACACACAGCTCACTTCACTGCACTGGTCCCCGTGGTTCTGGGATGAAAGCTGGTGGTCCTGTTTGGCAGGTGATAAAGGGTGAAGGAAGAAACACACAAATGACTGAACAAAAACAGGTGAGTGTAAGATGAAGCCCGGGACCGGAGCAGTGGCTCACACCTGTAATCCCAGCACTTTGGGAGGCTGAGGTGGGCGGATCACAAGGTCAGGAGTTCAAGACCAGCCTGACCAAAATGGAGAAACCCCATCTCTACTAAATACAAAATTAGCCAGGCATGGTGGCACATGCCTGTAATCCCATCTACTCAAGAGGCTGAGACAGGAGAATCGCTCGAACCTGGGAGGAGGAGGTTGCAGTGAGCTGAGATCATGCCATTCTATTCCAGCCTGGGCGAAAAATCAGTCTCAAAAAAAATGAAAATAAAAAAAGATGAAGTCCCACAGTAAGTTTTGAGACTCTTCTTTCAAGTCCTAGAAGGACCTAGCTCCAGCAGTTTTCTGAGTAAAACATTATTAGTATGACTCTTCTATGAGAGGCTGACAATGACATTCAAACTAGATTCCCAGCTGCATAATGTCAGTATTAGTTCATTGCCAAATTTGGAACCCATCGCACACTGCACAGAGCTAGGAAATCACGGGTGCTCTGTTCTACAAGGAACACGGTGGTGCCCCAACTCTTCCAAAGACCCTGCAGGGTTCACAGGGCATTCCTGCTCACAGACCGCACCCTGGCCCTGTAGCCCAGGCTGCTCTGAAAGACAGTAATCAAATCTCACAGAAGGACACCATCTTCTGCCTGAACTGATCCCTTAGGGCTAAAACAGTAGATACGGAGTATATGTAAAAAGTAGCATCGTTTGCTTTGCTCAACTCTAGTTTCTTTCCCAGCAAGGTAAAGAGGTTCAAAACCAGACATATTTCCATGAAAAGGGTAAGTTAATGGTTAGGTTCCACACTCTACTAAAAAGACCACTATCCAGTCACTATGGTAAGTATTATGTGATTTTAAAAATAGTACTATACAACTGATGCAAAAAAAAGTCACAGGCTTTATCAACGTGAAATTACAAATGCACTTTCCTACTTTTTTAAAGTCAATTATCCTGTTTCAAGCATAAGATAATACAAGATAAAATCCCCCGTCAGTTCAGCCATTTCCAGAAGTGTGTGTTTTCCTTCCTCCCTAAAAGATTACCTTAAATGAGCCGCAAACATTTCATCATAAGGGGGTTCCAAGACTTGCTGACACTTCTCCTCGGGAGAGGCCATCTGATTTAAAAAAAAAAAAAAATGGCAAAAGTAAAATTAATAGGCACAGAAATAATGCAACATATAGAAAGAAAGATTTAAACCTCTGTTTCAAGAGAATTAATACTTTATAGTTCACAGTAACACTTTACATTTAATACTCTAAATAGAAGGTTCAGGCCGTGAGCAGTGGCTCATGCCTGTAATCCCAGCACTTTGAGGAGGCCGGAGCAGGCATATCACTTAAGGCCAGGAGTTCGAGACAAGCCTGTTTCTACAAAAAAAATTACAAAAATTAGGCCAGGCATGGTGGCTCACGCCTGTAATCCCAGCACTTTGGGAGGCCGAGGTGGGCAGATCACAAGGTCAGGAGATCGAGACCATCCTGGCTAATGCGGTGAAACCTCGTCTCTACTAAAAATACAAAAATTAGCAGGGTGTGGTGGTACGTGCTTGTAGTCTCAGCTACTTGGGAGGCTGAGGCAGAAGAATCCCCTGAACCCAGGAGGCAGAGGTTGCAGTGAGCCAAGATCACGCCACTGTACTCCATCCTGGGCAACAGAGCAAGACTCCATCTCAAAAAAAAAAAAAAAAAAAAATTAGCCAGGTGTGGTGGCATGTGCCTGTAATCCCAGCTTCTCAGGAGGCCGAGGCAGGAGAATCACTTGAACCCGGGAGGTGGAGGTGGAGGTTACAGTGAGCCGAGATTGTGCCACTGCATGCCAGCCTGGGTGACAAGAGTGAGACTTCACCTCAATTTAAAAAAATACAAAAATTAGCCAGGTGTGGTGGTGAACACCAGTAATCCAGCTACTTAGGAGGCTGAGGCATAAGAATCGCTTGAACCTGGGAGGTGGAGGTTGCAGTGAGCCAAGATCGTGCCATTGCACTCCAGCCTGAGTGACAGAGAGACACTGTCTCATAAATAAATAAATAAATGGTTCACGACTTCAACAGTTATTTATCAATATTTCAGGGGAACAAGAAGCCCATGAATATAATTTAGTGTTACCGTCTGCAGGCCAGAAACTATTCTAGGACTCTCATGTATATTTTAGTATTTAATAGCCAGTCAGTCAATAAATAAGTAACTATCATGTTTATTGTTAAGCAACTATCATGGGTTTAGTAAGTGAGGCATAGAAGGCCTTCCGTGAGGTCTAATGAGTTACAGATTGTGCCACCTTAGGAATCACCCTTCTCAGCTTCCTGCTGAGAGCTCCACTCTCATCTCCTGGGCTAGTCTAGACATTTCTAAGTTTTCCTCTCCTCTCAACTTTAAGATAATCTGAACAACTGAATAGACGATGGTTAATTTTGCCACTTGACTGGCCGTGGAGTGACCGGACAATGTAATTTCTGCGAGGGTCTGTGAAGGTGTTTCTGGATGAGACTGGCAGTTGTACTGGTAGACTCAGGAAAGCAGACGTCCCTCCACGGTGTGGACGGGCAATGACCAATCTGTTGAGGGCTTGAATAGAACAAGAGGTAGAGGAAGGAAGGATTTACTCCTTCTAGGGACTTCTCGACCTCTACAATCAGAGGACCCAGTTCCTCATACTAAACCTCTATAAATATCAATATATCCCATTGGCCCTGTTTCTCTGAAGAACCCAGACCAACACACCATACATGATAGCACACTGAGGTTTTTTTACAAAAGCAATGAGCCCATGCTGATATGGTGACAGGGAAGAATGACACTATTCTATAGTCCCTGGTGAACGAAATCACTGTAAGAAAGGTTAGCGGGGAGTTTTACAATGAAGAAATCCGTCTCAGATTGCAAATAGGACAGTATGTGTCCTCTCATGTGATACGATACAAAGCACACAGCACCAACCACGGGGTGCTCTGGCCAAGGCAAGCCTGGTCCCATCGAGTCTCCAGCACTAACTCCTACTTAGAGCAATGTTTTTCAACACTGTCTACACACAGAGTCACCTAGATAACTTTATTAAAAACAAAACAAGCCTGCCGCTACTGTAGAGAATGATTTACCTGTCTGAGTTGCAGTCTGTACACCAACAAACATAATCCCCAATAGATAAGCCCATTTTTCTTCCAAAAGAAAAATGTTGCACCCAGTAGGAACACACTCCAATATGATATTGGGTGTCAATAAGGAAACGGGGCTTTAGCAAATGCCCACAAGATGTTCTACATAAAATAATGCTTTATGTCATCTATGCCACAGACGACACAGAAACTCCATGGACAACCCCAGGCTGCGCCTTGCTTGCCGGCCTTTCTGACTAAGGACTGAAACGGGAGACGCCTGCAGTGCACGACATCCGTGGGGCTTTGGGGACGCACAGGCCTGGACACAGTCAAATCTCCACCACCTCACTTTTCCAAACCTCAGAGAGTCCTGGAGGAATCAAACACACGGGCGGGAGGTCCACACACTACAGTGTACCTACACAGTCAGTGCTCCATAAATAAATAGGAATTACATATATCATAAAGAAACTTTAAAATTTTCAAATAAAGAGTGACAATATTGATTTTCTTCTTATTCAAATTCTACACTTCTCTTAGGAAAGTGATTACCCTGTAATTATCTGCAGACACCTGTGTGCACAGGTCTTTTACCTACTTGGAGTCGTGGGTTTGCAACATGAGGATGTTTAAAAGACACCAACTCTGCACAAGATGCTCCGTCTCTGGTGTCGATGGCTTCATACACCTGAAACGTTTGAAAGAGAAACCTAAGTAGAAAATGAAACATTCTGTCCTAACAGAACCTACGATACATTGTATGCTTCACAGGGGAGAATTCACTTTCCCCTACTTTGAAAGAAGACAGAATAATCCAAATGTAACAGGTCACTACTCTCTGCAGTGGGTAAAAGATAACTTCATTTTAAAATGGGATGTTCCTGGCTGGCTCAGACCTGTAATCCCAGAATTTTGTGAGGCTGAGGGAGGACTGCTTGAGGCCAGGAGTTTGAGACCACCCTGAAAAACATAGCAAAACCCATCTCTTTAAAACAAACTAACCAACAAAAACAGATGTTCTTCAAGCAAATAAGTCAGTGGTTTATCATGTAACTCTTCATAAAGGTGAATTATTCTAGTTTTACTTGATCACATTAATATATGTTTGAAAATCCAATTATAGTTTATGAAAAAGAAATCAGTTTAAAAACCACATATATCCAAAATTCAAAAAGCTTCCACCCAACCTAAACATAAAAGGGAAATGGAAATAGCTGGGCATGGTGGCTCACACTTGTAATCCCAGCACTTTGGGAGGCCAAGGCGGGTGGATCATGAGGTCAGGAGATCGAGACCACCCTGGCCAACATGGCAAAACCCCATCTCTACTAAAAATACAAAAATTAGCTGGGTGTGGTGGGTCGTGCCTGTAGTCCCAGCTACTTGGGAGGCTGAGGCAGGAGAATCACTTGAACCGGGAGGCGGAGGCTGCAGTGAGCCGAGAGTGCACCACTGCACTCCAGCCAGCTTGGTGGCAAAGCAAGTATCTGTCTCCAAAAAAAAAAAAAAAAAAAAAAAAGGGAAATGAAAATGCTAAATAGACTGTCGCATTCATAAAATGGGATACTTGGCTACCGATAAAAAGAATAAAATAGATCTACACGTAATAACATGAGAAAATGTCCACTTATAACCGTGTAACTTGATTTGGAAGAAAAATTACGTACAACATGTAGGCAGAGGAAAGCACGAGGGCCCGTAGCACACCACGTCAGCGGACTGCGGACCGTGGGTGGGGGCTGGGAGACCGGAGAGCCTTTCGCCCTATCTAGCTCCTGCCGCAACATTTTGTAATTAGAAAACCAAATACGTTTTAAATCATATTTATAAAAAAAGACATAAAAATTCTAACTAAGCAAAAAGATAAGCACAAAGCTTCAGATACAATGTAATTAAACTATAATAAAATTAAACATTTACATTTTATGCCCACACAAGACTGAGCAGGGATGTTATAACAACAATGTGCAAATGGAAAAAAGCACAAGCAGAGGGTCCTCCACACTGTGACCCATCAGTGAAAGGCAGAGGCCTCCACACTGCGACCCGTCAGTGAATGGCAGAGGGTCCTCCACAGTGCGACCCATCAGTGAAAGGCAGAGGCCTCCACACTGCCACCCATCAGTGAAAGGCAGAGGGTCCTCCACACTGCCACCCATCAGTGAAAGGCAGAGGGTCCTCCACACTGCCACCCATCAGTGAAAGGCAGAGGGTCCTCCACACTGTGACCCATCAGTGAAAGGCAGAGGGTCCTCCACACTGCCACCCATCAGTGAATGGCAGAGGGTCCTCCACATTGCCACCCATCAGTGAATGGCAGAGGGTCCTCCACACTGCCACTCGTCAGTGAAAGGCAGAGGGTCCTCCACAGTGTGACCCATCAGTGAAAGGCAGAGGGTCCTCCACACTGCCACCCATCAGTGAATGGCAGAGGGTCCTCCACACTGCCACTCGTCAGTGAAAGGCAGAGAGTCCTCCACAGTGTGACCCATCAGTGAAAGGCAGAGGGTCCTCCACAGTGCGACCCATCAGTGAATGGCAGAGGGTCCTCCACACTGCCACCCATCAGTGAAAGGCAGAGGGTCCTCCACACTGCCACCCATCAGTGAAAGGCAGAGGGTCCTCCACACTGCCACCCATCAGTGAAAGGCAGAGGGTCCTCCACACTGCGACCCATCAGTGAAAGGCAGAGGGTCCTCCACACTGCCACCCATCAGTGAATGGCAGAGGGTCCTCCACACTGTGACCCATCAGTGAAAGGCAGAGGGTCCTCCACACTGCCACCCATCAGTGAATGGCAGAGGGTCCTCCACACTGCCACTCGTCAGTGAAAGGCAGAGGGTCCTCCACAGTGTGACCCATCAGTGAAAGGCAGAGGGTCCTCCACAGTGTGACCCATCAGTGAATGGCAGAGGGTCCTCCACACTGCGACCCATCAGTGAAAGACAGAGGGTCCTCCACACTACCACCCATCAGTGAAAGACAGAGGGTCCTCCACACTGTCACCCATCAGTGAAAGGCAGAGGGTCCTCCACACTGCCACCCATCAGTGAAAGGCAGAGGGTCCTCCACACTGCCACCCATCAGTGAATGGCAGAGGGTCCTCCACACTGCCACTCGTCAGTGAAAGGCAGAGGGTCCTCCACACTGCCACCCATCAGTGAAAGGCAGAGGGTCCTCCACAGTGTGACCCATCAGTGAATGGCAGAGGGTCCTCCACACTGCCACCCATCAGTGAAAGGCAGAGGGTCCTCCACACTGCGACCCATCAGTGAAAGGCAGAGGGTCCTCCACACTGCCACCCATCAGTGAAAGGCAGAGGGTCCTCCACACTGCCACCCATCAGTGAATGGCAGAGGGTCCTCCACACTGCCACGCGTCAGTGAAAGGCAGAGGGTCCTCCACAGTGTGACCCATCAGTGAATGGCAGAGGGTCCTCCACACTGCCACTCGTCAGTGAAAGGCAGAGGGTCCTCCACAGTGTGACCCATCAGTGAAAGGCAGAGGGTCCTCCACACTGCCACCCATCAGTGAAAGGCAGAGGGTCCTCCACACTGCCACCCATCAGTGAAAGGCAGAGGGTCCTCCACACTGCCACCCATCAGTGAAAGGCAGAGGGTCCTCCACACTGCCACCCATCAGTGAAAGGCAGAGGGTCCTCCACACTGTGACCCATCAGTGAAAGGCAGAGGGTCCTCCACACTGCGACCCATCAGTGAAAGGCAGAGGGTCCTCCACACTGCGACCCATCAGTGAAAGGCAGAGGGTCCTCCACACTGTGACCCATCAGTGAAAGGCAGAGGGTCCTCCACACTGCCACCCGTCAGTGAAAGGCAGAGGGTCCTCCACACTGCCACTCGTCAGTGAAAGGCAGAGGGTCCTCCACACTGCCACCCATCAGTGAAAGGCAGAGGGTCTTCCACACTGCCACCCGTCAGTGAAAGGCAGAGGCCTCCACACTGCCACCCGTCAGTGAAAGGCAGTGAGATCCCTCTACATACCTAACTTACAACTAGGAAGGCTGATGACACCAAGTGTTGCCAAGAACATGAAGCAACTAGAAGGCTCACACATCAGTGGTGGGCGAATTGGGGTAAAATTGAAGAAAACTGGTATTCTACTAAAGCAAGCAAACACCTACTGTCTGACAAGTAATCCTGTGCACAAGTGTCTATACCCCGAAGACAGGGAGGCACATGCCAGTGGGACAACAGTGAGCCCAACTCCTCGTACCCCAGGGTTCAACTCAGGGGATGACTGGGAGGCTGACACCACCTTACTGAAGTCTACCTTATACAATAAGGAATTTCCCACTTGACTGTTCCATGCAACTACATACGCATTGACATTTTGAAACAGTAATCACACTTCCAGGGACTTACGACTAGAAACAGAAGACATTTGTACTCGTTACATGCAATCACAAAATACTGGACACAGGAGACTGGCTGAATATACCGTGAAACATCTATTTTAAGGCAGCTATGCAACCATTTTTTAAAAATGAGGAAGATCTCTATGAATTTACATGGAATAATTTTTAGGAGATACAGTTAAGTGAAAAAAGCAGGTTGTAAAAGAGTATGTATAGAATGCTGCCTCTTGTATAAGAATGAAGGAAAACAAGAAAAATATGTGTGTTTATGTCTATGCATGTGTCACATGCACATCCCAAAAGGAAATACAGGGTGGAGAAGGCAGAATCGAATGAAAATGCTGACCTTTCTAGAGAGTGGGTAGGATGAGCTGAGTCAGAAGGGAAGTTTCTGAGCACACCTTTATATAGAACAGTTACTTACAACCCCATTCAGGAAATAAAATGGAAACACAAACCTTAAAATTTAAGACAAAAGAAAATACAAACCTAAATGGATATCAGAAAAAAGAATATAAGTAACCTTTGAAAACAGTACTTTGTGGGATCACACTGTCCTTATTCTAAGGACGAAAAGACTGCAAAAAAAAAAAAAAAAAAAACGTGAATTTCACATCACTAAGTAGATGCTGTTGGTGGCACTGGGGCCCTAATCCTGAACTGCTTGTGAGTGCAGTGCGTAGGTTGGTGTCACCAGGACCACAGTCGTAAGAACGGGGAACACACAGCAGGGGAAGTGAGAGTCCCGTGGGATTTGGATTGGAGGTGAGTAGGAACTTTATCTTCAGCTGAAGCCATCTGAAGACCACCAGGCTGTGCTCACAGGTTTTATGCTTTCATAGGAAAATTACAGCCATTCAGAGAGAGCTCTCTCCTGCCTGAGTCCATGCAAGATCACAGGTTGCGGCTCAAGGTCACGTCATATCCCACCTCCTCACTAACATTTTCAAAGTCACAAATGGGTGCAAGATGATTTGGGCCCAAGTATTATGAAAACCCTGTCACGAAAACCAACTCTCTCTTCACAGACCTGGCCACAGGTTTAGGAATTTCATCTAAAAGGTAGATAGATGGATACTAAGATCCTCAACTGTTTCGGGGAAGGGATTAGGTTTCCTCTTTAAAATGACCATGCTGGAGATCAGTATTTTGCAATTTGAAACACTGCATTTGCCAATCATCATCAACAAGCTGAAGGTGGCCCAGAGAAGACCAACACTGGCCCCCGCCCGTCCTCTGCAGGATGCTTTCCAGTGTCCCGTGACCACACCCTGCAAGAACGCACTGGTGCTCAGCTCCAAAGGGGCCTCATGTGGCTCCCTCCAGGTCACCTGACCAGGGCAATGGAACAGCGCCTTCAAAGATGAGGGAGGCAACTGCCTTGGCCAGGCAGGCACACGGGGTCTTCCCTGCTTGCCCTCCCATCAGTAGCTGGCCCTGGGCTGGAAGGCGAAATGATGGATCCTGCCCAGGTCTTGGTCTGCAAGTCCCCCAAGAAAACCAGTATTAGTCAGTTCAGCCCCAGTGAGGACATGAAGTGGCTCTCTCTGTACCCTGTGGGCAGGCCTAGCCACGGGAGCCCCAATAGACTCCAAGCGTGCTCAACTAAGGTGCGTCTGGCTACAAAGTGGTTCTGGAGCCTGCTGACCAAGCCGTGAGGTTCACAATAAAGAGTTCCCCACATCCACCCCTGCCTGTGGTTGGAAGCACACCGGGTCCTGCACTGTGCTATCACTCGCACACCCAGGGCCTGGCACAGCCCCAGGAGCCTGAGGAGAGGACTTGCTCTGGTTAACATCAGGACTCTGGTCACGGGTCACACTAGAGCACGACGTTCTGACGTCGCCAAGGGCTCCAGAGCTCTCTGCAGAGGAAACCTATGGGTGACTGAGGGCTGGGTCCCAGACTGGAGCAAGCACTGTGGAATGGAAGCCTACTTCAATGACTAAACGCACTGGGGTCACAGTGCTCACGAAGGGATCAAACCCTGGAGTCTAGACACCGGGTCCCTCCAAGGAGAGGTGGAGACCCCTGCTGGGGGCAGTCACTGGTCACCCTCCTTTGCCTGTGACCTCCCAGGGTGGTCCCCACACACATGCAGGGTGATGTTGCCACATCCTCAGCTCATGCCGCCACACCCACCTGGGCTGCACCCAGTGTCCCAGGTGTGATCTGACCGGAGGAGGGCTCAGTGCCACAGGGCCTTGAACCCAAGGAGAGCCTCAGCTTGCTTGGCAGGCATGAATGTGTACCAAGAGTGGCCTCAATGACTAAATTGTGAGAAGGCTGGGGGTGTGAAGAGGAAAAGCAGGGATGGCAACAGGCAGTACCAGCAACCCCTAAAGGTGCGACTGGTGCCACAGCGGACACAGGACCCCCAGCAGCCCAGCCACCTGGCCCACTAACATGTCATGCTGCAGAGACTCCAGCCCTCAATGGGACCACACAGCCACATTCCAAGCGAGCACCTTCTGAGCGGCACCGCCAGGCCTGGTTCACCAGGGGATGCTCCCCGCTTCTGGTCCCAGGAGGACTTTCTTGTGGCTGCTGCATGCCTCTCACGCCCTCCAGGGTGGTCCACAGAGAACGCATAACTACTAAAAATGCAAAATTATTGGCCGATGCTGCGACTCACGCCGTAATCTCAGCACTTTGGGAGGCCGAGGAGGATGGATCACAAACTCAGGAGTTCGAGACCAGCCTGGCCAATATGGTGAAACCGAGTCTCTACTAAAAACACAAAAAAATTAGCCGGGCATGGTGGCGCACGCATTGTGCTCGGAGAGAGAAGGTTAACGGCAGCGAGGACCTGGAGCGCTAGCCCGGCCTGCGGCACTGCCACAGCCTCGGGCTTGCCCCTCCATCGCCTCCTGGACGTCCCTCCGACACAGCACCGCCCACACCAAGGCCCGCAGGCCCTTCAGAGCCCCTGGGAGCGCGGCCACACATGCCAGCAAGAGAGGGCAGCGACCTGGGGCCCCGCGTCTACTTCCACTGAGACGACTCCGCGATCCACGGACACCGCCCACGGCGGCCCTACAGGGGAGACCCCGGGCTGCCTTCCCGAGCCCCTGCCGCCGCTGTTCGGCCTTTCAGTCTGCTCGCGGGAACCTGGACGAGGAAGGGATGGAGAGGCGGGGAAGGGGTAGCGAGGCGGGGAAGGAAGAGGCCTGAGGGTCCAAGGCAAGAGGAGACACGCGAAACACGCCGAGGGCCAACCACGCCGCCGCGCGCTGCCCGGCCGGGACCCACCTGCTGCAGGTACTGATTGATGGTAATGTGCGCCATGGGAGCGCCGCCGAACGGGGAACACCACCACCGACACCCCAGGCGGGCCAGATGGCGTCACTTCCGGCACTCGGTCCGTTTAGGTCCCGGCGCCCCCGGCCTCGCCGCCTGTGCGCAGGTGGTTCCGGAGGAAGAACCCGGGGGCCGGCTCGGCGACGCGCTCGAGCTGAGGGGTCCCGGGGTCTTTCTGCCGGGTCCCCGTCCTCTCAGCTGGGACGCCAGCGGCTCTGATTGTTGTGTTTGAGCCCGCCCCGGCTGAGGGGTTAGGGGTCCAGTGGCAAGGACGCCCCACGGCGAAACTGCTTTTCACTGCGCTGACCCCTCGACTGCCTCTTGTGAAAACGAGGCCGCAGAGGACGCTCGCGCGCGCGTGGGTCAGGGCCCAGGGGCGCGCGCGCCCGAGCGGGGGGGCCGGGGAGGAACATGGCGCGCGCTCCCAAGGCCTCTTAAAGTGCCTCCGCCGCGCGCTCCCGAGCCCTCAGGAGTCGGGGGACGTCTCGGCGCGTGCCCCCCGAGCTCTCGAGGTGGTCCCGAGTCCCGCATGGGGGTGCCAAGCCCTCAAAAGGGGGGCCCCGGCGCGCGCGCCCCGAGCCAGGACGGGGTTCCGGAGCCCTGAGGGGTGGGGCTCCCAATCTTGGGGTGTGGGGGTGGGGGGGGGGGTCCCGGCGCGCGCCCCCGAGCCAGGAGCGGGGCCCTGATCCCTCAGGAAGGGGTCCTGGCGCTTGTCCCCGAGCCCTCAGGGGTCCCAGTCCCTCCGGAGGGGTGGTTCCGGGCCCGCGCCCCCGAGCCAGGAGGGGGTGTCCGAAGCCCTTAGGAGGGGATCCGACCGCTCAGGAGGGGTTCCCGGCGCGCGCCCCTAAGCCCTCAGGAGAAGCCGGGCGCGGCGGCGGTTGGGCTCGGGCACGCGGGCCGGGCGGGGCGGGGCGCTCGAGGAGGCCGGGGCGGAGGCCGCGCGGACCGGGGCGGGCGGCGGCGGCTGCGGCTCTCGGGGCGGGGCGGGGCGCGGCGGTTCCGGCCCAGCCATGGCGGACGAGGCCCCGCGAAAGGGCAGCTTCTCGGCGCTCGTGGGCCGCACCAACGGCCTCACCAAGCCCGCAGCCCTGGCCGCAGCGCCCGCCAAGCCGGGGGGTGCGGGCGGCTCCAAGAAGCTGGTCATCAAGAACTTCCGAGGTGGGTGCGGCGGCCGGGCCGAGGGCCGGGCGACCCTGGCGGGGACCCCGCGAGATCCCGCCCGCCCCGGGAGGGGGAGGCATAGAAACGTGCGAGCCCCGCTAGCGCGGGGGCCGGGGCGCGGGCCGGGCCGGGCCGGGCCGGGCGGGGGTTGGCGACGCAGGGCCCCTGCGACGCGCCCTGAGCCGCCCGCTCTCCCTTCGCCCGGCAGACAGACCCGGGCTGCCCGACAACTACGCGCAGGACACGTGGCGGAAGCTGCACGAGGCGGTGCGGGCCGTGCAGAGCAGCACCTCCATCAGGTACAACCTCGAGGAGCTCTACCAGGTGAGGCGGCGGCCGGGGCTGGGGGCGCAGGTCCTGCCCCGCGTGACGCAGACGCGGCCCGGCGGCCGCTCCGGAGCGTAGCAGGCTCTCGCCCGGGAGCCGGAAAGGCAGGGCGTTTGCCTCCTCCGCAGGCCGGGAGCCCCAGAGGCAACAAGTGGTTTTGTTTATTGCCGTGGTGGAATTTTTGTTTTCAGGCTTAAGCTGCTTAGAACGATATTTAAAGTTATCCCATTACAGAAGAGAAGGAGGTGTGTTTCTAGGAGCCACGTGACTCATTTTGCAAGTATGCAGCAAGTTACTATTTCTCTCGTTATATGTAAAACTGATTACTGTGTCACTTCCCCTTGTGGGTTTTTTTCCTCTACTGTGTTTTGTGATTAATGGTTGCCTTTAAGATAGTCAAACAGATTTTGTAGCATTTAATGCAAAGTGATGGTGTTCTGTTTCTAAAGTAGCAAAAAATGGTCAAAAGTACATTTAGCTGCTTGGAGGTTTTATTTACAAGCGTAGTTTTTTTCTGGCATCTTTTTGTACGACAACGTTCATTAAGTAGTCTAATGTCTACATTTTAGGGCACAGTGTGTCATACAATTATTTCTGTTAACAGGCTTGAATTTAAAAAATCTTTTTCTGGATATGCAAGTGACTGCATTGTAAAAATTACAAAAAATACAAAAAAGAAAACTTAAATCACCTAAAATCCTACCACCCAAAGAAAACTACTGTTGGGCAGTTTGGTGTACATACATCCATTCTTTGTCCTAAGTGTAAGTGGATTATGTTTTCTTACCAGCTTTTTTGAGGTACAATCTACATATAATGTGTACTGCAAGAAGTTTTAACAGATGTATAGAGTTAGGTAACCGGCCCCTCTTAGTAGAATGGTAGAATATTTCTACCACCCCCAAAATTGCCATGACCACTTTTGCAATGAGTCCTCTCCTCTGACTCCCAGCCGTGGCAGTCCCCAAGAGACAAAATACAGTGACATGTTTTGTCGTTTCTAGAACCTCATCTAAATGCAGTCATGTATTTAATCGTCTTTTGTATCAGGCTTCTTTCACTTAGGACAGTGCTTTTGAGATTCATGCACACACAGTGTGATTGTGGTTTATTACCGAGTACAGTGGGTGTACCACAATTGTTTTATCGGTTCACCAGTTAATGGACATTTGGGTGTCCATGTTTTGGGTTTTTTTGTTTTGTTTTGTTTTGAGACAGAGTTTCCCTCTTGTTGCCCAGGCTCGAGTGCAGTGGCGTGATCTTGCTCACTGCAGCCTCTGCTCAGGTTCAAGCAATTCTCCTGCCTCAGCCTCCCGAAGAGCTGCGATTACAGGCACCTGCCACCACATCCCGCTAATTTTTTGTATTTTTAGTAGAGACAGGGTTTTGCCACGTTGGGCAGGCTAGTCTCAAACTCCCGACTTCAGGTCCGCCTGCCTTGGCTTCCCAAAGTGCTGGGATTACAGGCATGAGCTACCGTGCCCAGCCTTGGGTTGTTTTAAGTAAAGCTGCTGTGAACATTTGTGAATAAGCCTTTGTTTGGAAATACATTCTCATTCCTCTCAGGTAAGTTCTGCTTACTTCTATACTAGAGGTAGGTTCTCAGGGTCATGTGGAAAATGTATGTTTGTCTTTGTAGGAGATTCTTTGTTTTCAAAGCGGCTTCCCCTTCTGTGTCTCTCCCAGCAGTGTATGGGAGTTCCAGTTCCAGGTGCCGCTTCTCAGTTTGTAATTTTAGCTGTGCTGGTAGGTGTGTGGTGGTTTTAGTTTGCATTTCCCTCTGATGCTAAGC
Source organism: Saguinus oedipus (assembly GCA_031835075.1). NCBI lineage: Eukaryota > Metazoa > Chordata > Mammalia > Primates > Cebidae > Saguinus > Saguinus oedipus. Next base: position 1,432,170 of record CM063169.1, on the reverse strand, counting down.
ATCCTTGTACTTGCCGTTCTTTATCTTCTTTGACGAAGTTTCTATTTAAATATTTTGCTCATTTTTATTGGGTTGGTTTTCTTGAGTGTATGAATTTATTATGTATTCTAGATACAAGTCTGATACCATATTTTCACCTTGCAAATACTTTCTCTCTAGTCTTGAACGTGTCTTTTGATTCTCTTAACTGTGTCCTTGGAAGAGCAATAGTTTTAAGTTTTGAAGTCACATGAATCAGTTTGTTCTTCTATAGATTGTGCTTTTAGTATCTAAGAAATCTTGCTTAATCTAAGGTCACAAAGTTTTCTCTTATATTTTCTTCCAGACATTGTAGGGTTTTAGGTTTTACATTTAGTTCTCTGATCTATGTAGGGTGAATTTTTGTATATATTCTGAAATATAAATCTAGGGTCAGAGCCAGGCCTGGTGGCTCACACCTGTAATCCTAGCACTTTGGGAGGCCAAGGCGGGTGGATCACCTGAGGTCAGGAGTTCAAGACCAGCCTGCCCAACATGGTGAAACCCTGTGTCTACTAAAAATACAAAAAAAAATAGCCAGGTGTGGTGGCAGGTACCTGTAATCCCAGCTACTTTGGAGGCTCAGGCTGGAGAATCACTTGAACCCTGCACTTGGAGATTGCATTGAACCGAGATTATGCCACTGCACTCCAGCCTGAGCAACAGAGTGAGACCGCATCTCAAAAAAAAAAGAAAGAAACAAACTCTAGAGTCAGTGTTTTTCCTGTAAATGTGGAGCTGTTCGGCCTCTTTTCCCCTACTGATCTGCCTTTGCTCCTTTGTCAAAAATCACGTAGGAGTAGGTGGAGTGACTTGTGAAATCCAGCGTGCTGGCCCTCCACCTTCATACGTTTGCACAGGTTTTTGGCTATTCTTGATTCCTTGTGTTTCCATATGAATTTTAGAATCAGCCGATTTCTACAAAAAAAACTGTGCTGAGATTTTGATTGACAGTATATAGAATCTATAGATTAATGTGGGAGAGTTGATTTCTTAACAATATTGAGAGTCTGGGCACGGTGGCTCATCCCAGCATTTTCAAAGGCCAAGGTGACCTGATCACTTGAGCCCAGGAGTTGGAGACCAGCCTGGGCAACATGGTGAAACCCCATCGCTACAAAACATTTAAAGATTAGCCCAGTGGGGTGATGCACACCTATTCCAGCCACTCACTCAGGGCCCCCACACCGCAGCCTGGAAGCTCTCCGCGCAGGAAGCTGAGCAGTTGGGGCCTGTTTGCCTCTCATCCTTCTGAGATTCACTGTCTTTCCTAGCCCAGTTCCCAGTGCTTCAAAAACTGTTGCTTTGTATATTTTGTCTGATTTTATGGTTATTTCAGGCAGAAAGTTAATATAGTTCTTTTACTTTGTCTTGACCAGAAACAAGAGTCCCACCTGAACTCTCACGGGTCTTTGGTTTAATAAAATGTGCTCTCTTACAGCTAAGACTTCTTACTACTGTTTTCCTGGAGATTTGGCTGTCCGTCATCTGCTGCCTCATTGTTTTTACTTAAAATGGTGGAATTACTTTCCACCATTGATAGGTCTCACAAAACAATCACTGTAGATATTACGAACAGTGTTTGCAGGTGCCTTGGGCGTCTGTCTCGAAACGCTGAGAACTAGGAATGCTAACCCCAAAATGACAGTCACTGGTTCCTCCTGGGTTGAAACATCGCAAATTCTAAGGGCATCTCTGGAGGTGCCGCCCCACCAGGGGACTTGTGGAATCGACTCACTCACCTGTGAGCACGTGCAGCTGGTCATCTCTCCACACACAGGTGAGCTTCTGGCCTCTCAGAGTCTGAAGCATGGGCTGCCTCAGATGTATTGGAAGCAAGTAGGGTAGATATGGTAAGAAAAGTAAATGTGAAATTACTGATCTCTAATCAAGCAGGCAGTACATTTGACTTGGTGTTTCAAAATAAAATCTAAGTTTTTGTATAGGTGGTGTGGTGTATACTTTGCCAAAGAATCTTATGTGAAAGTACCAATTCTCACCCACCCAAGTTTGCAGGGTTTGGTTTAGTGTTTGGTTTTTGTTTTGCTCAGTCTCCCTCTAAACACCTCAGGAGGCCTGTTGATGACACTGTGTGGGCCTCAGCTGGCCTGTTGTTTCTGTTTGTTACATATTTTCTTTTTGTCATTTTCCTTCTGTAATGTGTAGAGGAGAATGTTGCAAAGGCCCTGAATTTAGGTCTGTGATAACTAACTCCCTGAAGAAAGTGGATCTTCTGTGTCTTCTGTCTATGTTTTAGTCCTGCTTGTAGCTGAATGAGCAACAGAAAACTGAAGACTGCATTTCTAAAAAGGCTATTGATTTAGGACTGGTTTTTTGGTTTTTTTTTTGGCACAAAAACAAATCTCTCAGGCCTTTAAAAAAAAGAGAGAGGAGTGGCCTCCTCATGTTGTCCAGGCTGCGTGGGAACTCTGAGACTCAAGCAGTCCTGCCTTGGCCTCCCAAAGTGCTGACATGAGCCACTGCACCCAGCTGACATACAAGTTCTGAGGAAAGCCAGGCCGCCTTTCTGGAGTCACACAGTGACTTTCTCGAGTCACACAGTAGGTGATAATGGTCAGTGAAGGGGAGTGGTTAGTCCTTTGTATGCGGTGGCATCCTTCCCTCACGCCAAGCTACAGACCCAGTGTAGGAATGGAACCTCCATAGCTACACAGTCTTATCCCATGTGGCTGTGGAGGTTGCGTCCCTGTGGTTGTAAAGGTCTCATCCCGTGTGGTTGTGGAGGTCTCTGTGTGACTGTGGGGGTTGCATTCCATGTGGCTGTGGAGGTCACCCCCACAGCTCCGTTTTGTTCTGTCTTCCACACCTGAGAGCAGGGATTGCCCTTGTCGGCAGGGAGCATTTTGTTTAAGTAGCAGTGAGTTCACTCCAGGCAGTGCTTTGACACTATAAATAGATGTGCATATTGAGCTAATACAGACAATCATTTGATGAACCTGTTGGTTAGGAAGTAGCTGTGATGTGAGGAGAGACAGTGTTGGGTGAAGATACACACAAATTCTCACTTGGCTGCTTATACAAGGAAAGCATCTTGATACTAAGAGCGGTAGAATGCAAATGAGGCTTCTCCACCTCCGATCATTGGATTACATTCATTTTCTCTGGGTTGAATCTTTAAAATTCTGATGGCCCGAGGGCACCACATGAAGCACACAGTACCATCTGATTAGTTGCTTTATACCTCCAGAGAGGTGTTGCTAAATCTCATTGAGTCTCAAAAATTTATTTCGGGGAGGGGTGACTCCTATGTTGTGCTGCTTCTATAAGAGCACAAGAAAGTCTTCCAGCATTCCAGCCAGCAAGGAGTTGGCAGGATGGAGAGAAACAAAGGCCGTCGCCTTTCCAGTGATGAGTGCCTGTAACATGAAGCTGGCAGTCCTGACTCAGCACCTGCAGCAAAACCGGGTTACCCAGGGCTTGCTACTTATTTTGAGACATTCCTAAATTCTTAATTTTAAAAGCAAAATAAATTGCATTATGACTCATGTAAATAGTAAATACGTACCAAATAGGACACACAGTAGGAAGAGTGGGTTGTGAAATACTCAGCAATGATCTGCCACACCAGGAAGAGATGGTTTTAAGGATGTTGATTCTTAGTTTAGGAATCAGAACATCCAGAAAATGGTCCTACGTTACTGTTGATGAAGGATATGCACCACTAAGCTTATCTTGATTTCTGCTGAAGAAAATACATTTTCTTTACTTTGTAGTAATTAACATTTGTGGGATCCACTAAGGTTTAACTACTGGAGCAAAACCCTTTGTTGTGAAGTTCTCCTGGTTGTTTGAGGAGACAAAAAGATGGCAGATCTTTGGCAAAATTATGAAGACTTGGGATCCAAAGGGATGGAATTGAGAGTTTGAGAAAGGATTTAAAAGAAATACAGAATGTGGGTAGGAATTCCTTATGTCTACAGTAAGACAAAATGTAGGGGGAAAGTTTGTATTTCTTTGTTATGCGGATATGAAGCTTGTTAGAAAATACGATTATAATTCCACATTCTCTTTTGATCTTTGTGAATATGCATGTATTTTATGTGGTAGTAATTGCTGTATGTATTTAACTTTGGTTAATACAATATGTAGCAGCTCTCCTATAATATTGGAATTATTAATAATGGTAAATATTACTAAAATGAATAGCTTTATAACTTTACCTTTTTTCCTAGGGGACTATTGTATTCAAATTACATTCAGATTATCTAAAGTGTTTTTATTCTGTATATCCCCACATTTTTTGACCCCCACATTGGTTCAAAACTTGCTAGTAGAAAAGCCACATTTCTGTTTATAGTATTTTATATTTGAATTGAATGAGATTAAGGTTTTGTACATGAGATTTGAAAGGAAATTTTATTAGAACTGGTGAGAATGTGCAAGTACTGTTTCTTTGAGGTGAGTAGAAATATTGTAAGAAAAATTTTTCTTCCTCAAAAAATGGTTTCGGCTGGGCACAGTGGCTCACACCTATAATCTCAACACTTTGGGAGGTTAAGGAGGGTGGATCACCTGAGGTCAAGAGTTGGAGACCAGGCCAGCTAACAGGGGAAACCCTATCTCTACTAAAAATACAAAAATTAGTAGGGCGTGGTGGCGCATGCCTGTAATCCCAGCTACTCAAGAGGATGAGGCAGGAGAATTGCTTGAACCTGGGAGGCAGAGGTTGCAGTGAGTGGAGATTGTGCCATCGCACTCCAGCCTGGGTGACAGAGCAAGACTCCATCTCAAAAAAGAAAAAAAATGGTTTCTTCTTGTATTAGGGATGTTCACAGAAAAAAAAAAAAGTTTCTTAATTAAGACAAAACTGAAGTGAATTACAATCTAGCCTGCAGAAAAGTAAATAGGAAACAATACAGTCTGGCCTGAGTCACCCAGAACAAAGCTCAGTGTGGACAGAATCACTGCCCTGGGCAGAGTGAAGGCACTGAAGCCCCATCTTGCTGTTCTCCTTCCTGGTGAGAAGGTGGTTGCTGAGGGAAGAGAGATTCTTGGTTCTCTAGCCCTGATTTCACTTTGTAATCATCAAGGTGAACTTAAACACATACATGCTCCAGTGACCCCCACCTCAGGCTGAGGCATCAGAGCACCCAGAAACAGGCCTGTGAGGATCAAACCTGTTCAGAAGTCCCCAGATGCTCAGAAGTGGTACAGGCCAACTAGCCACCTGGGGCCTGAGGTGCCATGTGCCCATGTTAACTGTTGTTACCCCCCTGCCAACTATGACCAGACTTTTTCCAACGAGAAGTGCCCAAACTTAGCCATAATAATGTATTTGTAGATGCTGTAAGGACTGGGGTGGGTGGGTGCCTTTTTGTTATGATTACAGCTATATAAACCAAAGGTTTTTTAAAGAAACCAATCTGTTGTTCATACTGAGGAATTTATGTGCCCCTTTTGTTTGCAGGCTGTGGAAAATCTTTGTTCGCACAAAGTCTCCCCCATGCTCTACAAGCAGCTGCGTCAGGCCTGTGAAGACCACGTCCAGGCACAGATCCTTCCATTTAGAGAATATCCTTTTTTTGGTTCATAACGTTTCTGTTCATTATCTAAGTCTTTTAAAACTGAACATTACGATAAATAACTAATGAGTATCCTTAATATTAGAACAAAAGCTTTAAAGTGCTCCTTTATTTCATGACTCAGTATGGTAAGTTTTTAAGCAAAATTTGCCATTTAAAGTATTTTGTTGATCTGAATTAAAGGGAAACCGTGTCTACTTATTGGATATGATTGAAGTATTTAGGAAAAGTTCTGAAAAATGTCTTAAAATTGGAGTATCCTTTATTCTAATAAATACCATCTGCCTTAGCTTTCTGTGACATGTGACAAATTCCCATCTACTTGGTGACATGTGGAGACGCCCGCTTATCAGCTCACGGTTGTGTCTCTTAGAAGGCTGGGCAGGACTCAGTGGATTCTGTGCTCAGTCTCATGGGCAGAGTCAAGGTGTCAGCCAGGCTGGGGCCTCACCCGAGGTGAGGTCCTTCGCTAGCATGGGCAGGCAGTTGGTGGAAGCCAGTTCCTGTGGCCGTGGGACTGGGGGCCCTGCTTTCCTTCCTGTGTTACGTGGGGTCATGTGCAGCTCCTTGCCTCTCTTCTCACAGCACAACTCTTTTGCTTCTAGGCCTGCAGGAGAATCTGCCGCTCTTGCCTGCTGAGATAGGGCCTTACATGATGTAACCTGTAACTGAGTCAATGAATGATGGCCCTCTGTATCCACAGCCTCATTCACAGTTGCATGTGAGGCATTATCCACGTAGGGACAGGGCAGGGGCATCTCGGGATTCTGCTGCCGCACCAGCTGTGACTCAGTTGTCCACAGGGGAGTCTCGGCTCCTTGGCATCCTATAGAAAATCCTTTAATCTGGACTCAGTCTCATTTCCCAGCCTCCTCCCATTACTATAGCTATCCACGTGTTTCATTGGGTAGGAATTAGAAAATAGAGTTTATAGTTGCAGAAAGTCTACGCGATTGGAGTTTTCTAGGCTTCCGTTTCTTTATGTGTAAAATTAAGTAGTTTAGTTCAAGGAAACTTCTGCTCCCCCATCTCCCTGATCTTGGGAAACAACCATCTGAGTCCCTTGGAAGGACCCTCGGGGAAGCTGCAGCAGTTGGTGCTGCTGAAGTTGAAGCACATGGCAGGGAAGCTGAAATGCAGGGTGAGAGGGCTCTGTTGAGGTAGTCTCCACAGCGCTCCCCACAGATGGGGAGTGAAGTCAGTGTCAGTTCCTTTGTGCTGGCTTCTGTAAATACACCTCTGCAGTGTTTTCCAGCAAAGCCCTTTCCTAAAGATCATGAGGTTGTCCAAGAGATCAGTGACCACACACAACCTTCTGGAACCTGGCCAAAGTGCATCTTATCTCAGGAGGCACCTGTGAGGGTGCACAGAAGCAGGCCCCGCCCCAGGGCCACAGCTCAGCGGTGCACTTCCAGGAACCCATGTTCCGTAGGTTTCGATCCAAAAAGTGGCCTGACCCCTAGGCTTGGGGGAAGTCTTTAGCAGATGCCCAAGCCTTCTCCCGAAGACAGGCATCGGTGACAGTCGGTAGGCAATAATTGTTCCTATTCTAGTTGCTATCTCAGTTTACTTGAAAACGGCCATTTCCCTGAAGAAATTGTCCTTCTGCCAGTTACTGCTACCCTGTGGGTTGTCATCAGTTCACTCACCGCACAAGCGCTTGCTTTCTGCCTGTGGCACTGGCACCGCAAAATGGAAAGCGATCACCATTCCTGATTTCTACCCTCCAAGCAGTTACAGGCCTATGGGAGAGGCAGGAGAATTACTGTGTTTTCCTGGTGCGGTGGCAAAACCATGATTACAAAGATTACTTAGTTCATTAAAGGCAAAAGAAGAAAACACTACCATATCAAATGGCCTTATTAGTCATGAGACATCTTGACTTGAGAACTGTTGAGTCAGGCCAGCAGTGGTGGCGTGAGGCATCTGGGGCAGAGCCTGCTGGAGGAGACGCCCTTGAAGGGTGGGGAGGGTCCACCCACCTGTGGATGTGGCACCGATGCAGAGCGTGGAGGGTGCCTTGGAAATCCCCAGCAGCACAACCAGCACTCCAGAGAGCTGGCGGCCCTTTGGCTGTGATGCTGAGGTGCAGATTGAATTAGAATCCTGGTGGATACTGTCAAGGACTTGGGCTCCAGTCTTTGAATGTTCCAGCATCCTCACAGGTTTTGAAGCAAGAAACCAGAATTAGATTGTTGATGGAGGTCACTCTGGCAGAGTGACGAGATAAGGCTGCATAGTGAGCAGCACACCACAGCCTTTCACTGGGTCGGCACGTGTTTTCAAGTATCGGTCGTGTGCTGGGTATAATACCAGGCCCTGGGAAAATAAATTTGAGTAGAATGGGATTCTGGCCCTTTGGAGCTTAGAGCCAAATGGGGATGGCAGAAGCATCAAGATAAGCATTTACAAGTGCTGTGATGAGGGTTTTCAAAGGTTCAGACAAGCTCCTGGGACCTAAAGAAAGAGGAGCCAGCCCGCCTGCGTAAGGGAGTATGGCAGGGATCAAGTGATGTCTGAGCCATGTCCTAAAGAAAGAGGAGCCAGCCCGCCTGCGTAAGGGAGTATGGCAGGGATCAAGTGATGTCTGAGCCATGTCCTAAAGGGTGGTTGAGGAGGTGGCACAGGCCAGTGGTACAATCGCTGGCTCTGAGGAAGCATACTGGGCACAAGAGCCAGGTGCACTGCTGGACGTGGGAGAGTTGACTGCTGACAGGATCCCTAAAGGGGAAAATGAGAAGAAGGCGGATGCCGAATTATGGAGGGCCTTTGTTGAACCAAGAGGTCAAGGTTTTATCTGAAGGTGGAGATTGATCTGAGGTGTTCAGGCACAGAGTGTCTGGGTTATGTTTGTAAGAAGTTGGTGTGCCTGTGTGTGTGCCTTGTGGTGTGAGGGGTCAGTTGACTGGGAAGCAAAACCATGGAGTTGGAACGGCAGCATCCTGCCAGCAAACCTCTTATGGTTTAGAGGGAAGGGATCCGACTGGTGTGGAAGGATGAACCAGACAAGGTTTGAGGCAGGGAGGGTCTGTCTTGGTCACATTGATTTGAAGGAGGTGAGGAGGCACTTGGGTAGAGGTGCCTGATGTGTATTTGGGGCTGTAGACGCAGATCCAGTGGTCACGGACACAGATGAAATTGGCCAGGAAAAATGAGCAGAGTGGCCAGATGTAGTGGCTCATGCCTCTAATCTCAGCACTGCATTTTGGGAGGGCGAGGTGGGAGGATCACTTGAGCCCTGGAGTTCAAGACCGGCCTAGACAATGATTAGCCAGGTGTGGTGGTACATGCCTGTGGTTCCAGCTACTCCGGAGGCAGAGGTTGGAGGATTGCTTGAGCCCAGGAGGTTGACACTGCAGTGAGCTGAGATTGTGCCACTGCACTCCAGCCTGGGCAACAGGGAAAGACCCTCATCTCTAAAAAGAAAAAAGTTGGTAGAGCCGTCAGAGGAGGTGGCCAAGGGCTGGTGTCAGGGAGGCGAGAGGAAAACCTGGAGAGTCCCCTTGTGGGAATCGAGGGACAAGTGTAATATGGCAACTGGCTTAGTGGCTGGTAAGTAGAGTCTGAAGGGACAATGAGACCAGAGAGTGTAGGTTACCATGACGAAGGCTTTCTGCTGCGTGGTACATTAACCTAGTAAACATGGATGTTTATGTCCAACTCCACACTGTGTGTTGGGGACCAGGGACAGAATGAGTGGCATGGGTCCTGCCCTCAAAGAGCTTGCTTTTGCTGGAAGAGAGTTGTGACCCAGCCCAGTCTCATATGGCGAAGTGTTCATGTGATGGCAGATGCTCAGATACCCACGTGGCAGGGCATATTCAAGGTCTGCATATTCAGATTTCTTTTGCCTCTGGGATATTCCAGTACTTTAATGTAACTACTTTCTAAGATTTAAGTAATGTTCTCTGCTGGTTATATTTTGATCGTGTGCTGATGTTAGATCACAGATGAAACCCATCAGATGTGCAGGCAGAAAAAGGGCTTTTGTGGAATTGAGTCCTTCACTCGCATCTTGGTCCACCACGTCTCAGGTGTTTGATAAATTCTGCACTTAGTTGTCCCTTCCAAAATAGGTACCTGTTCTTGGTGATGTCCCTCCCCAAAATAAAAGCCATTTGTACCCACACACTTGGACACTCGCTGAGCTACAGGCAGCTGCTGCACATCCCAGATCACATGGTGTGGGACCACGTGCCACCCAGCCAGGCTGCATGGGCACTGGGAGCTTTTTGAAAATGTCAAGCCAGCTGTCCTCAGAATCTAACCTGTAGGTAACAATAGATGAAACTCACATTTTTCCTTCCCCTGGTTCACCTTGACAGCATTGCAGCTCTGGTCAGCTACAGAATGCCAGGCAGTGGCGGACACCACAAGAGCAGCGTGGTCAGTGGAAGGGAAGGGCATGGGAGTGAGCAGGGGAGCCTTGGCTGTTGGGGAAGCCACGAAGCTCCAGTCTCCTCTGTGAGCATGCCTATATGATCCGCGCTGATGACAGCAGGCTTTGTTTTTCCTTAGAAAGACCTTGTGCCCGTTCTCACGTGACCAGATACCGTGTTCAGAGCACTTGCTGGCAGTAGGCCAAGCTCTGCACATTCACAAATTGCTTTCTATCTCACAATACCCTGAGCTGTAGTTACCTTTGTTGACCCTATTTTCTAGATGAAGAAACGAAAGCCCAGGAGAACACTGTTAGTGCTCAGCCAGGTCAGAGGGGACAGAGCAGCACCCCTGCTTTCATGGGCTGTGCAGAGGAACGAAGGTCGGCGTAGGCCTGTCCCCTTCCGGCCTGTCTGTGGATAGAGGCAGCCTATGAGTCATTCTTCCCTGGAATTGGCAGAAGCAGCATAGAGAATGTTTGTATCCCTCTTGTGCCCCAAGAGAAGCACTGTCTTTTTTGCTTTCTTTTTAATTATAGATACGATGGGTAGGTTTTTTCAATGGTGTAAGCATTTCTGCTGTTGGATTTTGTTTTCTGTTTGAAGACCTGCCTGACTCATCCCAGTAAGCTGTTTCAGTCTTTTAACTAAGACTGGCCCTTCTCTGAAACCTGTTTCAAGAATATGCTGCTGACAGACTCAGTGTCTGTGTGTCTCACATCCTGGAATTGCACGTCATGGCTATTTGTTATATCCTAGGATTTGGGATTGATTTTGATGTTCAGAAGACCGCAGCTTACTTAGTAAATGCCACACTGTGATTTTAGCTTACCATTTTGTACTTTTTTCTGTGGGAAATAGCAAAAAGTGATTGAGGATCTATATTGATTTTACAGAGCTATTTTAGAGAAAGTCTTTCTCATTTAGTGAACATTTTACGTTGGACCTTTCCATCGTAACAAGATACTGCCCCAGGTGGAACTCTGATCTTCACAACACCTGAGCTGCCCAGTGGTGTCAGATTGACTGGCATCAGTTTAACCCCATTAAGTTTAAAGGATCTGTGCAGCCTCAACCTGAAACAAAGCTCCGCCTTCGGCTGGTGTGGCCTCCCTGCCAGCAGAGACTTGCTGCGGGGGTCCAAGCCGCAGCTCTTGTTCAGCTCCTGGAGTCAGAGCTGCAGGATGGCTGTTGGGGTTCCTTGAAGCCCGTCCAATGTACCTGTGATGGATTTTTTGTTGTTGTTGTTTTTTCCAGACTGTTTCTGTAGCTTCCTAATATAATGAGCCATTATAATTTTGCACAATTTAAAAAGAGTTCTTCCAGAGGAACCTGTTAACCATTCAACCAGTAGGTCTTTGCTATAACTGTCTGCTTTTAATGTTCTGGCAGTGCTTCCTGAGAATTCAGCAAAGCCTCAAGGGAAAATAGAGTCAGCTGTCTTAGCCAGGCTCCTTTAGCTGTGGTCACAGCACTTCTTGGTGTGACGAGGATGCAGACTCCCTGAGAGCCCCTCAGCTGTCCTCAGCACCCTTTATGCCTCCTCAGGCTCTGTCTGGCACCCAACCCTCCCTGCGACTCTTCCTTGCCAGGCCGCTCTTTGCCACCCTGAGACTCCAGCCCCTGTCTGATTTGTGCATCCGACTTGACTGCTGCGTTTTCCTCCTGTGTGCTGAGGATGTTGTCACCACCTTATGTCGGCTCTGAGTGTGTAGTGTCTTGCGCAGAAACAGACCTAGAGAAGTCCCTTGGCTTGCCCAGTATTGTGTTGCTAAGTCCGCATTGTGTCCACTCTGACCAGCCATTTTGCTCATGTGTACAAAGGGAACAATGCCTGCACCACAAGGTTGGGGAGGTTCAGTGAGAGTGGATGTGAAGAGTGTTTTGTAAACCATAAAACAGTTTATAGCCATTTATGATTCTCAGCTTTGTGTGAACCTGAGGGATGCCAGGTTCATGCCACTTTCTCTAGAAGCCCAGATTTTGGTTTCTTTTTCCTATACTACTTTTTGAGGCTTTTCCTAAAAATATACATTCTAAGAGTCAAAGTAAGTGTTCCTAATTTGGTACCTGGATGAGAGTTCATGTCAGTTTTCATTGAGGCCAGAAGTTGAACCTGAGCCATTTTCCTGTTCGGCTGCACTTTGGCCTAGCAGGCTGAGCACAGTGGCTCACACCTGTAATTCTAGCACTTTGGAAGGCTGAGACGGAGGCTTGCTTAAGACCATGCGTTCAAGAGCAGCCTAGGGATGTCATGAGATACTGTCTCTTTAAAACATACAACCTTTTTTTTATTTTTAAAAAATAGTCCTAGTGGCCGACTCTTACCAGACCAGTCACCATGTCCAGGAGCCCCCCCCCCACCCCCCCGCCGTGGGATTATGTTCAGTTTCTGCGCTTTGTGAAGTGGGGCCTTTTGTCTGGCCATCCAGCCCCAAGGCACTTACGGCCTGGGTGTATTTCTGCTAGCAGGGACTTGAGAATCTCGCAGGGAAGGAAGCAGAATATGAAGGGAGGCTGGAGAGGAAGCAGGAGGGGCAGGTGTGGCCACGGGAAGGGAGGCTGGAGAGGGAACGGGAGGGACAGTTGCAGCCACGGGAAGGGAAGGCAGCTCAGGCAGGCTGAGTGCATGTTGGTGATACGGAGATCCATAATTGAACTTCAGAACTATCTTAGTCCGGTGGAGCTGCTGTAACAAAACACCATGGACTGTGGCTCATCGACAGCAGGAATCTCTTGCTCACAGCTCTGGAGGCTGGAGGTCCAGGGTTGAGGCACTGGCAGGATCCATGTCATGTGGGGCCCCACTTCCCAGTTCACAGCTAGCACCTCTCACTGCATCCTGATGTGCTGGAAGAGGTGGGAAGCTCTCTGGGGTCTCTTTCATAACTCCATTCTTGAGGCTTGTCCATTTTCATGACCTAATCACCTCCCAGAGGCCGTACTTCCTAACACCATGACCTTGGGAGTGAGAGTTTCAGCCTGTGAATTTCGGGGGGGGGACATGACCATTCAAGACTGATAGCATAGTCTTTCAGTATTTCCATCACTAAATGATGTGTAGTATTCAGTGGAGAGGGTAGCTGAAATCAAGGGGTTAAAATTGTAATAAATGGGCCAGCGTTTTGCAAGTTTTCCTTAGCAGGTCTGTACAGACTCACTAGATAGTGTTGTCTTTTTAAAGAAGATTAACACATGCTGGCAGGACCACTGCAGACAAATGGTAAGCTTGTTAACGTTTTTCTCCTTAATCAAAACGTGGTTTCATAGTTCTTCCCTCCCAGATGATTGAGAGCTGAGACATAGAAGTTCTGTCTAGGAGTGTCTGTTCAGTGCTGTAGTTGAACAGAACAATGAGAAAAGCAAGGAAGCTGAAGTCCTCCGCTCCTGTGGGAGGGCCCTGCTTACTCTCCTGGCCTTCAGGTCCACAGTCAGAGCCTGCAGTGGTAACAGGATTCTTAGATGCCTGATTGGGTCTGTAAATGTCTCTCCTGAAAATCAAGCCTGAACCCCAGGTCTTTACTGTAGCTGCACAGCCAACATCTTAGGCTTTGTAGATGTGTTGGCTCTGACTTCATGTGTAAATTTTTAGTGTGGCCTGGCTATTAATTACTTAAATGAGAGAAAAGACAGGATTAATAGCTTTCCCAAGTAGGTTGAAATCTTTTTTCTAAATGAGGTAAGTAGGAGACGAAGGGTGTATTTCACTTCTGGGCCAGACACCTGGCAGCCAGCTGCTAGAGCTCGCTGAGTGCTGTTGGGAAGGTTTTGGTACAATGTTTCAGCGTCTCCCCAGCCAGGTAGTGGGCTTGATGGTAGGAGCACAGGACAGGGAGCAGCGCTTCATCCTGCATCCCCTCACTCTGCTCGCAACACCAAGAGCTTCATCATATAACAGGAACTGATTTTTTTAAAGTTTAGTGCATCTCCCTAATATAGGAAGATGTGCCACATCAGTAAAAACATGACTAAATTTAAAAGATATCCTTTAGGCCTTGGCTGAACGTAAGATATCTTTAAAAAAAAAAAAAAAAAAATGCCCAGGCGCGGTGACTCATCCCTGTAAATCCCAGCACTTTGGGAAGCTAAGGTGGGCGGATCACAAGGGTAGGGATTCAAGGCCAGCCTGGCCAATGTAGTGAGACTCCATCTCTACTAAAAATACAAAAATTAGCCGGACATAGTGGTGAGCACCTGTAGTCCCAGCTGCTTGGGAGACTGAGGCAGAAGAATCGCTGGTACCTGGGAGGTGGACGTTGCAGTGAGCTGAGATCGTGCCACTGCACTTCAGCCTGGGCGACAGAGTGAGACTTCATCTCAAAACAGACAGACAGACAAAAAGGTATCCTTTTAGGCTAAGTGTGTTAAAATTTCTGCAATCAGATTTAGATGTCAAAGAGATGAAAATCACATACCAAGGGGACAAAATTAACTTAAGAAAACAAATCAAACCTGAGGGTGGTGGACAGCATCTTCCCATCAGGAGGCAGTTGTTGGATTTGAGACAGCTAGCATGGAGTCCAAAAGGCCTGATCTTGAAGATTCTGCTAGTTGAATTCCTAAGTAAATGGTTCTCCTTTCTGCTGGTCAGATCATGATCAGAAGCATCTTCCTGTTCTTGGACCGCACCTACGTGCTTCAGAACTCCACACTGCCTTCCATCTGGTGAGTGTCCTTGTCTGCAGAGCTGCGTTTCCCCTGCGGCTGACACCTTCCATCCCGTTTGTGCCTTCGGTGGGCTAAGGTGGTAAAGCATGTGTGATTACTTGTGCCTTCTTTTCTTCAGCCAAAATTGTTAAAGTGCATGTAGGAGTCCAGGTGGGTCTTAGCCTTGAAATACCAGGTGTCTAGCCAGCAGTGAGGAGTGGAGTGGGAAGCTGGGACAGGTGGCTGACTTTGGTCATGAGGGTGGAGATGGAGGGCCTTGGTTTCTCACTGACAGCTGGAGTTTGAGCCAGGCACAGCTCTTTCCAGCCTTGCAGTTGAAACTCTGAGGAAGACTGCCTGCTGTCCATGGGGTCCCGGCCCTGAGGCTCTTCGGCCCCTTCGGAATGGCTTGCTCAGCCTCCTGGCCTCCTGAGCACATAAATGGCTCTCATCGTCCATCATCTCTTGGGGACTGTCTGCACTAGGGGTTCTGGGACCCCTCCTCAGCAGCATTCACAGCCACCGACCCCTGTGTGTCCTCTGTGACCACCCTGTGGTGCTGAGTCCTGCTGCCTCCTGCAAGCCGACTTTGGATAAAAGCTGTGTCCAGTCTCACCCTCTGATTTGTCTTGTTCTCTGTTAATGTAGTTTCATTCTTCTCACCTTGGAACATAAAAGTGATGTTGCGGCTTCTCATGACCTAAAATGTTGCTTTTTCTACCCCCACCCACTGAGCACGCTGACCCGAGGCAGTGTGATTTCTGCTTTTGCCGTGCAGAGATTGCTCCTCTGAGATGTCAGTGACCTGCAAGTTACCAAATCCGGCACGCGTCTTTTGTCCTTATTTTACGCAGTATCTGTGCAATGTTACACCCTCTCCTTGTTGAAGCTCCCTTAATGCTATTGCCCTTCCGACTCCCTGTGGAGTTCCCACGCCTCTCTTACCAGGCATCCATGTGGTCTACGAGAAGGCAGGCTCTGCACAGAAAGGACAGCCTGTGTCTGGGAAACACTGGGGAGGCTGAAAGTGATCCAAGCAGATTATTTAGCATTTACTCTGTGCAAGGGAATGGTTCCTACTCATGTATTTGATCCCTAGAGCAGCTGTGTGGTGTGGCCATTATCATCCCCATTTTATACAAACTAGACGTTAAAATAACTTGCCCTACTGGGTTGTCCGGCCCATAGTAAACACTTTTCAAAAATTCTTATTATTGATTTTAGAGACGAGTCTCACTGTTAACCCAGGCTGCAGGGCAGTGGTGCTATCAACTCACTGCAGCCTCAAACTCCTAGGCTCAAGCAATCCGCCTGCCTTGGCCTCCCCTGTAGCTAGGACTATAGGCGTGGACCATCACATTCACCTAACTTTTATAAAATTTTTTGTAGAACCAGGATCTCGCTGTGTTGCCCAGACTGGTCTTAAACCCCTGGCCTCAAGCAATCCTCCCACCTCAGCCTCCCAAAGTGCTGGGATTACAGGTGTGAACCACCATGCCCAACACTAAACTTTTAATTAGCATAGTTTATACCGTAACTGTCATAAAACTATAAAAGTTGTTTATAGCATAGAATAGATGATAGCACCTCCAGTCTACCACAAGAGGCTAACAACCTGAACACAAGCATCAGTGTAACAAGAATCCTGGTTGAGGTGTGCGTGGGCAGTACGTGGTGTGGACACACTTTGTCCATCTCTGGGATGGGGAGGAGGGCTGAGGGTGAACCTTGGCCTTGAAGAATGAGCAAGGGTGGTCAGGCAGCTAAGAAAGCAGGAGAAGGAAGGAAGCAGGAAGTTCAAAGCTGGCTATCTCCTGCCATGGATGGCTAGGATGGCAGCATGACCAGAAGAAGCAGCCCGTGTGGGAGTCAGCGGGGATGAAGCTGATGAGGGCCCTGAAGGGTTTTCAGCTGAGGCCGATGTTTTGAAGAGAAGATGCCAGTAACAGGGTAGAGGGTCACACGAGTGGACACCTAAGTCTCCCTGAGTACTGGCTACCTGCCTGGCACTGCCCTCAAGGGCTTCACAGGCAGGAACTAATACATCTGATCCCCATTTTACAGTTAAGAAAGGAAAGGCACAGAAATGTTAAGCTCCTTGCCCAGGGTCACACAGCTAGCAAGTAGTAGGGCCAAGATTCAAACACAGGCAGCTGCCTGGAGCCCGCAAGTCTGGTCACTACACCTTCCAGCCCCAGCTGTGGTGAAGTGCACAGAAGAACTGGTGTGCATGCAGCACGCCAGGGACAGGAGAGGCCTGTGGTGTTGTGGTGGGCAGTCAAGGAAGGTACACATCTCCATCATTGAGGTGGCTCCTGGGGCCCTCTGCACACCTGTGTGGCACCCACCACCACCACTGCTGCTACCTCCACCACCGTAATATTAATTTACGGCCAGGCGCAGTGGCTCACACCTGTAATCCCAGCACTTTGGGAGACCGAGGCGGGCGGATCACAAGTTTGAGTCCAGCCTGATCAACATGGTGAAACCCCATCTCTACTAAAAATAGAAAAATTAGCTGGGTGTGGTGGTGTGCATCTGTAATTTCAGCTACTCAGGAGGCTGAGGCAGGAAAATCGTTGGAACCTGGGAGACAGAGGTTGCGGTGAGCCAAGATTGTGCCACTGCACTCCAACCTGGACAACAGAGCAAGACTCTGTCTCAATAATACAATAATTTTACTACTGCCACCATCACCACTGTTACTGCCGCCACCACTACCCGCCCACCATTACTACTGCCACCATCACCACTGTTACTGCTGCCACCACTACCCGCCCACCACTATTACTACTGCCACCATCACCACTGTTACTGCTGCCACCACTACCCGCCCACCATTACTACTGCCACCACCACCACTGTTACTGCTGCCACCACTACCCGCCCACCACTATTACTACTGCCACCATCACCACTGTTACTGCTGCCACCACTACCCGCCCACCATTACTACTGCCACCCTCACCACTGTTACTGCTGCCACCACTACCCGCCCACCACTATTACTACTGCCACCATCACCACTGTTACTGCTGCCACCACTACCCGCCCACCATTACTACTGCCACCATCACCAGTGTTACTGCTGCTACCACTACCCGCCCACCATTACTACTGCCACCATCACCACTGTTACTGCTGCCACCACTATCTGCCCACCACTATTACTGCCACCACCACCAGTTACTGCTGCCACCACTACCCGCCCACCATTACTGCCACCATCACCACTGTTACTGCTGCCACCACTACCCGCCCACCACTATTACTACTGCCACCACCACCACTGTTACTGCTGCCACCACTACCCGCCCACCATTACTACTGCCACCATCACCACTGTTACTGCTGCCACCACTACCCGCCCACCACTATTACTACTGCCACCACTACCACTGTTACTGCTGCCACCACTACCCGCCCACCACTATTACTACTGCCACCATCACCACTGTTACTGCTGCCACCACTACCCGCCCACCACTATTACTACTGCCACCATCACCACTGTTACTGCCGCCACCACTACCCGCCCACCATTACTACTGCCACCATCACCACTGTTACTGCTGCCACCACTACCCGCCCACCACTATTACTACTGCCACCACCACCCACCCACCATTATTGCTGCCACCACCACTGCCACTATTACTACTGTCAGCACCACCACCACCACACCATTACTGCTACCACCACCCACCATCTCACCGCTATTACTACCACCACCACCACCACCACCATCACTGCTGTCACTGCTGCCACCACCACCACCATCACCAGTCTATCACCGTCACCGCTATTCCTACTGCCACCACCAGCACCATTCCTGCCTTGAGGTGCTAGTTCAGGATTTCTGACTGGAGCCCAACACCTGTATTTTTGGCCCCACCTTAATGGAGCACTTGACCATTGAGGGCAGCAGGAGTGTTAAAGCACAGAGCCCATAAGATGGGTTTTGTGGACAGTCACTGGCAGTTGAACCATCTTCCTAACATTGCTCAGGCCATGAGCTGAGGACCGCGATGAACTCTGAAATCCACATGGTTCTCTCCTCAGGGGAAAGCAGCTAACGTTCGGTAGGAGAGCTCCCAGGGCTGGAAGGGAAGCTGCTGGGACGTACTTCATAAGGACACAGAGAAGAGGGTGCACGCTGAGGGCTGCTGCAGACAGAGCCAGGGCGGGGCAGGTGGGGCAGGCAGCGTCGTGGTACTCGACTGCCTGAGTGTCTCCGGCCAATCACCAGGAAGGTGGTGAGAACCCTGGGCCTCCATGGCAGAGCGTGTGATACCAATTTTATTGTCAGTGGCATGCGTGGCCTAGCAGTGTCTTAGTGCCTGACTGCCCCCAGGAACATGAAGCAGTCCTGGTTAAGGAAGGAAGTACAAGGCACACTAGTCTGGCCAAAAAAACAGACGTTTTAAAAAGGAATTCTTGGCATCTAGATGTAGAGAATTAGCAACTTCACATTTTTTTGATGATATTGAAGAGCATGGCTGGAGCTTCACCCATAACTTCTAAAAAGGAAAACTAAGTCGTCTTGTTTTGTACTGTCTGTACAGGGATATGGGATTAGAACTATTCAGAACCCATATTATTAGTGATAAAATGGTTCAGAGTAAAACCATTGATGGAATCCTGCTGCTGATCGAGCGCGAGAGGAGCGGCGAGGCCGTGGACCGGAGCCTGCTGCGGAGCCTGCTGGGCATGCTGTCCGACCTACAGGTGAGCACGCTGCGCTGGAAGATACCCGGGTACCTGCCCAGCTCCTCGCTCCAGAATAAATGGTTGTACCAAAGATGTTAAACAACGAAATCACAAAAATATGTTGAAAATAGGAGTTTTTAAAATCCGTGGGAGGGGAATGGCTCTCAAGCTAACACCACACCAGGTGCCACAGAAGAGAAGAGGGATCAATATGACTATATAAAATACATGTTTTTCCTGGAAAATACACCATAAACAGAGACAAAACCAGGTGGCACGCTGCGGGAAAGTATTAGCAACACACAGAACACAAAGGGCGAAGTCGTTTAGTGCAGCATGACCCCAAGGCACCGTGGGAGAAGGACAAGGGGAAGACTGCAGCCGGTCTGGCTGGGTGACCACAGGCAGCTCCAAGTTCAGGTCATGGCAGCCTGCCCCCTCAGAAACTGGGATGTGTTGGCACTCAAAAAGATAGTTTCCTTTACTGAAATTGGTCAATAACTCTGCTCCTTTCTTAGGTGTATAAAGACTCATTTGAACTGAAATTTTTGGAAGAAACTAATTGCTTATATGCTGCAGAAGGCCAAAGGTTGATGCAGGAAAGAGAGGTGAGATGACGGGATGTTTCGCTTCTGTGGACGAGCACCTGGGAGTACTTCCCTAATGTTTGCCTTTACACACGCACGCAGGCGTTTCATTGAAATCTGAAAGCTGCAGTCTTGCCGGGACACCCAGTGATGAGCTTCATTCTTATTGTACTAAGAATTTAGTTTCCATTGACTCAGAGACTACCGCACTCCCCTGACAAGTAAAAAGCCAATAAGATCGTTTCTGAAATAAGTAAAATAACTCAAGTTTAAGCAACATGAGAACATTTTTAAAAATGAAATATAAATACAAATTATGAATTTTTTTATGTGTGTGAAGCACTGAAAAAAAATTTCCCAAAAAAGCCATGTGAAAAAATGTGTAATAGTGATAGGAACCCAAAAACTTGCCTACTTTCCCAGATAGCAGAGCAGAATCATAAAGGAGCCTGCCCCGTGTGAAAAAACATGTAATAGTGATAGGAACCCAAAAACTTGCCCACTTTCCCAGATAGCAGAGCAGAATCATAAAGGGGCCTGCCCCATGGGCTGTCACCCAAATGGCGCATGCTACTGCCCAGAATGGACCTTGTCCATGGGTTCCTTTATCCTGGCTTTGGGGAGGAAGTTTCATGTCAGATGCTGGACCTGGCTGCAGCTACCCAGGGCAGAGCCTCAGACCTTTCCTGTGGTGTCTTGGGAAACGTGGTTGTACTTTGAGGTCTGCAGCCATGTTTGGTGTCCCCACGTGAGCAGCCAGCTTGTTGACTTGCTTTTGCTGACCCAGCTGTGCGGGCGCAGCACCTCACCCTCCTCCCAGGTGCTGCTCACCTCCACATGGGCTTCGGGGATGGGAGGAGGCTCTGCACAGACCCCAAAACTTGATGTCGAGCAGGGACGACAAAGAAGTGCAGCCTGGGCGCTTGTTCTGAGAAGGATGTTAGTCTCAGGACCCTTTCTCCTTGGACCCCACACACTTCCACCCTACCTCTCCCTCCCTGTTAATCTGTGTTAACATTTGGCTTGAATGTATACTCTGCTTTTTTAAAAAAATTAAGGAAAACAAAATGTCAATTTCTTGGATAATGTCAGCAGTCATTTTGTTACTGATCTGCTTAATTGTTTTGTTTGGAAGGTTCCAGAATATCTCAACCATGTAAGTAAACGCTTAGAGGAAGAAGGAGACCGAGTAATCACTTACTTGGACCACAGCACACAGTAAGTACCATTCACTCACTGAGCGTTCGTGTCTTCACCACGGCTGGAAGGTTCTCCTGGCTGGTTCTTGAAATAAAGGGTGTCTTTGTCAATTCATTCAATACTTTCTAAGAGTGTTTTTGCACCTAGCGTATTTTACTTATGTTATTTGGCATTATTTGGCATTTACAAGTTACACTTTTTACCCAGTGCTTCATCATGGCTTATTGTATAAAGGGAGTAAATCTTGCTGAGATACCTGGCATCTTTGAGTTTTGAGACGGGCTCTTTACGTTAATGGAGTCTTACGTCACTTTAATTTTGTTTATGGTGCTGTCACGATTTTCTCTTTTCATCTGATGTTTTTTTCTGTAAACCCGAGGTTGATGAGTAGTTAGGGAAATAAAAAGGGAGAGATTGTGTGAGTGTGCATGTCAGGCACAGAGGGTCTATTCTTGTGATGGGAGGCAAGAACAGAGGCAGAGGGGACAGCCAGGGAGAGACATGAAAATGATAGAATGTGCAGAACAGGACTCGGGGGGACTCAGCAGAGAAGACAGAGGAAGAGAGATGGAAATGGTACCGAGTGCAGAACAGGACTCGGGGGGACTCAGCAGAGAACACAGAGGAAGAGAGATGGAAATGGTACCGTGTGCAGAACAGGACTCGGGGACTCAGCAGAGAAGACAGAGGAAGAGAGAAGGAAATGGTACCGTGTGCAGAACAGGACTCGGGGACTCAGCAGAGAAGACAGAGGAAGAGAGAAGGAAATGGTACCGTGTGCAGAACAGGACTCGGGGACTCAGCAGAGAAGACAGAGGAAGAGAGATGGAAATGGTACCGTGTGCAGAACAGGACTCGGGGACTCAGCAGAGAAGACAGAGGAAGAGAGATGGAAATGGTACCGTGTGCAGAACAGGACTCGGGGACTCAGCAGAGAAGACAGAGGAAGAGAGATGGAAATGGTACCGTGTGCAGAACAGGACTCGGGGACTCAGCAGAGAAGACAGAGAGGAATAGAAATGGAAATGGTACTGAGTGCAGAACAGGACTCAGTAGGGAAAGGGGCAGACTGGGTGAAGGAAAGGGACAGGATTATGACAGCATACAGCACAAAAACAGAGGATGCAGGAGAAAAGATGCAGTCACTCAGACGCGTGGAGTTGGAGGAGCCTGTAGGAAATCCAGGATCTTGAGCCAGGCCAGGGCAGCTTAGGGGCCACCTTGTGCTTCCATCCAACCGAGAGCAGAAGAGGAGCCCCCAGGGAAGTCCAGGGTAAATAGCGGAGGGAGCGGCTGCCATGGCCAAGCCCCACAACCAGGGTGTGCAAGTCACACAGCCTTCCTGAGCTCTGTCTGCTCTGCCCTTCTCTATAAGGTGACCGTAAGATTTAAATAAGATGGCACATTAAAATGTTCCTTGTAAACTAGAAATGAAGGCTTGGGAAGATGGCTAAAATTAGCCATGCTTGGAATAAAGCAGATGCTCTGATCTTCTGAAAAGAACCTCTGAAGAATGCATTGTGCATAAGAAAAGAGAAAGGCATGAAGAATGGTTTCTGTGCCCCCTGTGCGTGTGGTGGTCACACATCTCAGGCCTCATGAAGGAGCTTCCAGGATCAGCAGGAGCATGCTCAGTGATGAGGGGAGGAAAACGGAGAGGAGCGAGGGACAGAGGCGTGGAGCTGGAAGTGGTGGTGGCCCAGGTACCTGGAGTGGATCAGGCATGTCGATGCGGTGGACACTTGCATTGTACCAGATCTCAGGGGTTCTTCAATGCCAGTCTGAACCACAGAAAGGGTGTGGCCTGTTCACCTGTGGCTCAGAAAAATAACAGCAGTAGTGCTAAGAATAAATGAGAAAGCCACACTGAGGGCAGAAAGATGGGGAGAAGAAAGGGGTGAGCAACCAGCATTTTAACTCTGAGGGAGAATAGTTGATCCCAGAAAATTCTCAGACCTGCAGACCTGAGGCCATGCCACATTTCAGTGACTGCTTGTTGCTGAGTGTGGATGTGAATATCTGCACTGAGTCCAGATTGAACTGCTTGTTCAATTGAACAAGCTCATCAGGGCCCTAGACTCTGCTCTGGAATTTGTGTCTACAGTGCGGGAAGCTATCAGGAAGTGACAGGAAATGCACATGATGGGGGCAAAACTGGAACATGACAGCTGGCCCAGCACCCAGCCAGGGCAGGCGGCAGCCTGGATGTTGTTCTCAGGGGTGCCACCCACTTGCCCACCGTGTCCCTGCTTCCCTGGGCCCGTCCGTGGGCCTGTTTGTGCTACTCAGTAGGTGGTTTTTAGAAAGCGCCTCCTTCAGAGTCATGAGCAACAGGAGTCGTCCATTTGCGTGAGGAAAACATGCTTATCCTTTGGTTTCCGATTGCCTGTAGACTGCATCTGTCATAGACGGACGCCCTCATCTTTTACAGAGAGCCAGTCTCCTTAAACTTGGTTTCTAACACTTACTCTTTTTGCCCTATATAGGAAACCACTGATTGCTTGTGTGGAGAAACAGCTGTTAGGAGAACATTTAACAGCAATTCTGCAGAAAGGTAGATTTCCTAATTCTTGTGCAAATTAAACTGAACAATTACCCTAAATTCATTAGGAAAGTAAGGAAAGCATTACAAATAGCAATGTTAGGATATTTGTTATTTTCATAAGACAGTCATTAAAAAGCTTTTCTAATGAATATGTTAGCTGTGAAAGGAGAAAAAAAATCAAGAGAAATAGTGGAAGGCACTAAGTAGAGCTACAGTAATCACTTAAGATCCCACTGGCGGGAAGGCCGGGGACCTGTGCACCACACACATGCTGAAACGTGGGTGCATTAATCACTTAAGATCCCACTGGCGGGAAGGCCGGGGACCTGTGCACCACACACATGCTGAAACGTGGGTGCATTAATCACTTAAGATCCCACTGGCGGGAAGGCCGGGGACCTGTGCACCACACACATGCTGAAACGTGGGTGCATTAATCACTTAAGATCCCACTGGCGGGAAGGCCGGGGACCTTGTGCACCACACACATGCTGAAACGTGGGTGCATTAATCACTTAAGATCCCACTGGCGGGAAGGCCGGGGACCTTGTGCACCACACACATGCTGAAACGTGGGTGCATTAATCACTTAAGATCCCACTGGCGGGAAGGCCGGGGACCTGTGCACCACACACATACTGAAACGTGGGTGCATTAATCACTTAAGATCCCACTGGCGGGAAAGCCAGGGACCTGTGCACCACACACATGCTGAAACGTGGGTGCAGTAAGCCTGATGCTGCTCCCCAAGCACGCTCACTTCCTGTGCCAGGTCATTCTTCACACATACTCAGGTATAGGGGATGCAGGGAGCTGTTCAGGCTGTTAGATTTTCGTGGGACTTCCTCACCTGTGGAGTTTGTGGATCTTACTGTCAGGTAAGCTACTGACTAGGTGGTCTACTTAAGTAGAGTACACTTTTCTCCTGATTTTCTGGAAGAGGAGAGCAAATGTTCTGGTCTGACTGTGCGGCCTTGACGTCCACTTCTCCCTGAGTGCTGGCCCAGGACCTGGCTGCAGCAGGAGAATGGCTTCTAGCAGCCTGCACCCTTCAGATCGATGCTCGATATTTGTTTTGTTGTTTTTATTTCTAGGCTTCAAAGTGTGCTTGATTCTGTGAAAATGTAAGAGCAGTCCAACCTTTATAACACTTTAGTACTTACGGTGACATTTCAGTGTTACCTCTTGAAACAGTGTTACCTTTTGAAAGTCATTTTCTTTTTTTTTGTGATGGAGTTTTGCTCTTGTTACCCAGGCTGGAGTGCAATGGTGCGATCTCAGCTCACCGCAACCTCCGCCTCCTGGGTTCAGGCAATTCTCCTGCCTCAGCCTCCAGAGTAGCTGGGATTACAGGCACGCGCCACCAAGCCCAGCTAATTTTTTGTATTTTTAGTAGAGACGGGGTTTCACCATGTCGACCAGGATGGTGTTGATCTCTTGACCTCGTGATCCACCCGCCTCGGCCTCCCAAAGTGCTGGGATTACAGGCTAGAGCCACCGTGCCCGGCCTGAAAGTCATTTTAAGTGTGTTTGGAAACTACAGGATTGTTTTCAAGCCATTGGGTACCTTAAAGTTTAATTTTGAGAAGGTCCTAAATGGTATCCAAATATATTCTGGTTTGGGTTCCGTATTGTCAGATAATAGTATTTTGCCTAATGAGATACTTAAGTGAAACCAGAATAATACCAAAGGGAAGAGAATTAACACGATTGAGCATCTACTGTTACAAACAGCCACACTTCATGTCAGTATCTTTTAGAACAAATTCAAGACCAGCCTGGACAACAAGGAGAGGCCCTGTTTTTACCAAAATAATAAAAATATTTAAAAAGCCACAGGTGGTACATGCCTAGGGTGCCAGCTACTGAGGAGGCTGAGGTAGGAGGATCACTTTGGCCCAGGAGGTTGAGGCTGCAAAAGCCTGAGTGACAGAGCGAGAGACCCTGTCTCAAAAAAAAAAAAAAGGAAAAAAGCAAAAGATTTCAATAGTAGAAATTTACATAAATTGTTCCAGTTCATACTTTGTTGAGCAAAACTATTTAAAGAAAACGGTAAATTATATATGTAAAAGCTTACTCTAAATTTTATTAGAAGTATTTTAGTTACATTTTTTGAATTATAAAATCATTATTCAGGGTTTTAGTAAAATAAAGTATGAAAAGTTTGTGTCAGTTGATCAAAATGTAATTGAGAGAAATAAACATTGGAACTCTAGGTAAGGATTGTGATTACAGCCCACCCCGTTTGCACACGTCTTTGAACACCGTATGTGTGGTGTCCATCGTAGGCAGAATGGGAGACTGAATTGTATAACTGTTCACAGCTTTTATGCTCTAATCTGACTGTCTCTCAAGAGTTACCATAAAGCAAGTGTTTAGAAAACCTTCTGTGAGCATTTTTCTAATTGATGTATGGTTTTAGAAAACCCTTGTAAACTTCAGAAGTCTAAAACACTGAAAACTTTTAAAAATGCACTTCAAAATACCTGATGATGTTTTTTCCCTTACAGTTAACTATAGGTATGAATAAATTTAATCCACTGTAAATTAGATTCGATAGCTTGTCCACTAACAAATGCGTCTTCTGGCTGATGGACCAAATCAGAAGTAACTTGGGAACATGAACCTCCTGGGTTAAATAGTTGGCATAAACTGAATTTTCTGACCATTGCTAACGTTAGTGAAAAAAGAAGGCTTTAGTGACATGAACAAGTAAATTATACATCTTGCAACATACTCAGAAAAAATGAGGTTCACCTAATAGGATCCAGATATTGACCCAGATCAACCTGCCCTTATAGAGCTGTGGTATGTACACTAAGCGGTGTATTCAATGTGGTGCACACCACACTGTACCCAGATCAACCTGCCCTTATAGAGCTGTGGTATGTACACTAAGCGGTGTATTCAATGTGGTGCACACCACACCGAACCCAGATCAACCTGCCCTTATAGAGCTGTGGTATGTACACTAAGCGGTGTATTCATTGTGGTGTACACCACACCGAACCCAGATCAACCTGCCCTTATAGAGCTGTGGTATGTACACTAAGCGGTGTATTCATTGTGGTGCACACCGTATTCTAGTTTAGTTGTTGTTAATGCTGCCCTTGCTGTACTCTGCTGACATGTCCTACACATCTCAGGGCTTGATCACTTACTGGATGAGAACAGAGTGCCGGACCTTGCACAGATGTACCAGCTGTTCAGCCGGGTGAGGGGCGGGCAGCAGGCGCTGCTGCAGCACTGGAGCGAGTACATCAAGGTACTGGTGGGTTTGAGGCCGCAGGCGCTGGCGTTCCCTGCAGGGAGCAGAGCCCCTCCTGAGAACGCCCGGTGCCCTGGTAAAGGGAACTGGGCTACTGGAGGGGCTGTTTGCATTTTCATCACAGATGGTGGGTGGACGGTAGGCTTCCATCTGCTTCCCAATCACCGGTGTAAATTTGGTTTTTAAGATACCACCAGCAGTGATTAGCAACCTCCAGGTACAAAGTATAACTTAAAGAACAGCTGTTTGGCTCTTGTTCATCAGCATAAATATTGGTTTAATTTACAGTCATGATTTTTATGAAAGGAATCATTTTTGTAAATCTGCTTGTGAAACATCTTTCATGCCCTTTGCTCAGTGAGAACTATTACATAGTTGGCATATCAGGTTGCATTGTAGACTTTATTTCTTAATGGTCCAGATTTAGGATTTACTGATTAAACTTTCATGTTTCAAAAGCATTTCTTTGGCATCCCTGACAAGCCTGATCCAGCCTGTACATAGAGGGAGTTCTTGGGCAGTACCTTGAGTTTTCACATGTCCTCCCCGGGAGAGCAGGTGCTGACAGAACCTCACTGAAGACTAGGGGCTCTCGGCCCAGGGCACCACCCCACCAAGGGGACACTTGTTGATGTCTGGAGACGTTTGTGTCTGTCTCAACAGAGAGGGTGCTTCTTGTTCTGCTGGGCGACACTAGGGGTACTGCTGAATGCACAGGGCAGCCCTCACCACAAAGAATTGCCTACCCAGAGTGCCAGTGGTGCCCAGCCCAAGAAACCCACTGAAGACCCTCTAATAGAGAAGTCATTTTCCAGACTCCCTTCATGGAAACGGGAGAACTGAGGCAAACAGCAGGACCCTTCACAGATAGCTCGTGTTTCTAGCACGTGCCAGGGGCCTAGCATGAGTTTTCCAGCTTAAATGGTGAACATGCAGCAGATACCTGTGTTTTTGCTTGCTGGTGGCTATTCTTAGATCCTATAATTAAAAGATAAAATTTTCAGAGAATTACGCTGAGAAAAATAAAAAGCCACTCCTAGATACTTAACATACTCTTGATATATTATTCCATAATATTTTGGAAATGTCAAAGTTCAGAAGTGGAGGACAGAGGAAAAGTTACCAGGCGGTAGGGACGGGGTGGGGTGTGTGGTTAGACGAGACCCCAGGAGGTATCCTTCTGGGGGAACGATTGGGATTTCGGCAGAGGCCATAGACGTGCACACCGAGATGAGTTACAAGTAAACTGGGCCATCTGAAAAAGTCTAGGGATTATTAGTATTCGTATCCCAGTTGGAATGCTGCTCTGTAGTTGTGCAGACTGTTGCCATTAGAAGAAACTGTGGAAACGAAGGTACTGGGATTGCTCTGCTATTTTTACCATAATGCAAGTCCTTCATTATCTCAATAAAGATTTCCATTAAATAAAAAAGCTAAGTGAAAGCTTACATGCTGCTTTGTGGAATAATCAGATCTGAAGTCATGTATCAGTCCAGCTTGGAAAGCCAGTACACGCAGCACCCCTCCCGACAAGGTCTCGTAGAGGGCTATTGAACTGGGAGTTACAACTGAGTCACATTAAAGCTACTGAAAATTTAGGATTTTGCCAGTGAGACAGTCTTCAGGGGATAGGAATACATCTAAGTACTAGGAAAGGTTCACCTTTGCAGTTTTTAGTCTGGGTAATAAAAACCAGTGCATGGTGGCTGGCGTGGTGGCTCACACCTGTGATCCCAGCACTTTGGGAGGCTGAGGCGGGTGAATCACGAGGTCAGGAGATCAAGACCATCCTGGCTAACACAGTAAAACCCATCTCTACTAAAAATAGAAAAAATTAGCGGAACATGGTGGCGGGTGTCTGTAGTCCCAGTGACTTAGGAGGCTAAGGCAGGAGAATCATTTGAACACGGGAGACAGAGGTTGCGTGGCGCCAAGATTGCGCCAGTTCACTCCAGCCTGGGCAACAGAGCAAGACTGTCTTAAAAAAAAAAAAACCAGTGAGTGACCATCACCCCTCGGTGTCAGCAATAAGTAGCTCTGCTGTAACAAAATAGTAGTTTACATGCGACTCCACATGCCGTCAGCAAAATAAAGCCGGACCTTATAGTGTGTAAGATGTTGAGTAAGAGGTGAGTCCCTTCATGCCTGCAAGCCACATACTGCCCTCTCCAGGAGGATCTGTGCCCTTTCTGTTGGCATCCTTCCACCAGCCAGCTGCCTCGCCTATGTGTGATGTGAGTGCCTCTGTGCATTCTATTGAGACAAGTTTTTTAAATTCAGTAATTGTATTCAGCTCCTCTTCAGCATGTATAGTTTATGTCATCAAATAGTTAACTGTTTGCTAGCACCACACACAGACTTTTAGGAATGTTTAATACTGCATTTTTAATTTAAAAATGCAAAGTAGCCCAGGTGCGGTGGCTCACACCTGTAATTTCAGCACTTTGGGTGGTTGAGGTGGGTGGATCATGAGGTCAAGAGATCAAGACCATCCTGGGCAACATGGTGAAACCCTCTCTAATGAAAATACAAAAATTAACTGGGCATGGTGGCGTGCACCTGTACTCCCAGCTACTCGGCAGGCTGAGGCAGGAAAACTGCTTTAACCCAGGAGGCGGAGGTTCCAGTGAGCTGAGATTGCACCACTGCACTCCAGCCTGGCGACAGAGTGAGGCTTAAAAAAAAAAAAACAGCGGCCGGGCGCGGTGGCTCAAGCCTGTAATCCCAGCACTTTGGGAGGCCGAGGCGGGTGGATCACGAGGTCAAGAGATCAACACCATCCTGGTCGACATGGTGAAACCCCGTCTCTACTAAAAATACAAAAAGTTAGCTGGGCACGGTGGCGCGTGCCTGTAATCCCAGCTACTCAGGAGGCTGAGGCAGGAGAATTGCCTGAACCCAGGTGGCGGAGGTTGCGGTGAGCCGAGATCACGCCATTGCGCTCCAGCCTGGGTAACAAGAGTGAAACTCCGTCTCAGGGAAAAAAAAAATAAAATACAAACTAGAAACAGCTTTTCATGGTTAGAAGTGATGGAGGAAGAAAACTGTAGCTAAGGAATCCCAGCAGATGTATTGAATTAATAAGAATTAACTTGTCTTCGAGGAACTTATACATAAACGTTCTTTAAGAAGCAGTGCACATTCTCCCAGTCATTTGTAAGTTCTCTCGAAAAAGAATTGTAAGAGCAAGGTATTTATTGTATATTTAACTGTACATTCACACCAAGCACAGGGGCTCATCCCTATAAACCCAGCACTTTGAGAAACCAAAGCAGGAAGATTACTTGAGGCCCAGAGTTTGAGACCAGGCTAGGCAATGTGGCAAGACCCTGTCTCTACAAAACTTTTAAAAAGATTGGCCAGATGTGGTGGCCTGAGCCTGTGGCACCAGCTTCTTGGAAGGCTGAGGTGGCAGGATTGCTTGAGCTTGGGAGGTCAAGGCCGCAGTGAACCGTGATTGCACCACCACACTCCAGCCTGGGCCACAGAGTGAGGCCCTGCCCCATTAAAAAAAAAAAAAAAAAAAAATCAAAAGTATATTCACTTAACTTTTGAAATATGAACTCAATTTGTGAAACTTTTAAAGTTACTGAGTATTTACTACTAAGAGTAATGTATATTAAACTATCCTGATTTTGTGATAGCAGGAGAAAATACCATTTGGTATTATAAACATGTTGCTGAGTTGGTATTGATGTGCTTTTGTAGACTTTTGGGACAGCGATCGTCATCAATCCTGAGAAAGATAAAGACATGGTCCAAGACCTGCTGGACTTCAAGGACAAGGTGGACCACGTGATAGAGGTCTGCTTCCAGAAGAATGAGCGGTTCGTCAACCTTATGAAGGAGTCGTTTGAGACGTTCATCAACAAGAGACCCAACAAGCCTGCAGAACTGATTGGTAGGAAAATCTGTTTTTTTTTGTTTTTTTTTGAGACAGTCTCACCCATTTCTAGACAGTTTTTTTAATGTGGGAAAGTAAGGCAAAACTCAACCAAATTTTTTTCCACAATGTTCAGGCTGCTCATGGGGTGTGTGGAAAGTGTTTTTATCAAGTCTTATTAGGACATACATTTTAAAAAGGGGGCCACACCTGCATTCATGGGTGGAGGAGGGCATTTTCGTAAGGGAGGATGAGGTAGGAATTTAGAAAAGAAGTGTCGCTTGACTTCAGCAAAGAAGGAAGGGGTGATCCACCATCTTTGTGTCCTCTGATCAGTATTAAAATAGGGTAAAATCAGGTAGGATCTCAAATGATGGCATATTTTGAAGTACTGTTTTTTTTTGTTTGTTGGTTTTGAGACGGAGTTTCGCTCTTATTACCCAGGCTGGAGTGCAATGGCGCAATCTGGGCTCACTGCAACCTCCGCCTTCTGGGTTCAGGCAATTCTTCTGCCTCAGCCTCCTGAGTAGCTGGGACTGCAGGCACGCACCACCACGCCCGACTGATTTGTATTTTTAGTAGAGACGGGGTTTCACCACGTTGACCAGGATGGTCTCGATCTCTTGACCTCGTGATCCACCCGCCTCGGCCTCCCAAAGTGCTGGGATTACAGGTGTGAGCCACCGCACCCGGCCTTGAAGTACTATTTTTAAGTTGTACAGTTTTTTCACAATAATACCAAAATAATTTCAGAATTCATAGGCTTTCTGTAGTCAGTAAAAATTTTTTTTAATTTGAAGGAGAAAGGGGGCAAAGAGAACTGTCATACGATGATACTAGATTGACTGTTGATCACGCTGAAGGTGCATGATGAAGCATGCAGCTCATTGTGCAATTGTCTACTTTTCTGTGTGTTCAGAATGTTCCCTTGTAAAACGTTCAAAAGAAAAAAACTAATAAAAGCAGCAACAGAAGGAATTGAGGAGGCAGTTTACTTTGGCTTTTGTACCTGTGTTTCAGTTTTGGTTTCTCTAAAAAGGAATGTTGAGCTTTTGGGAGTTTGGGCTTCTGGAAATGTTGGACGTAGGTCCTCCCTCCCGAGCCACCTCACAGGTGGCTTGTGCAGCCTCAGAAACAGAAAGCCTGAGTAGAAATGCTTCTACCCTGCGTTGCCACCTTGGATGCTCCGAGAAAGTCTTTTTCTTTGAGAATGTCTCCTCTGAGTTCATGACACCAGATCCCAGGAATGGGCTCCTGCGTTCGGGGCAGCCATGTGTCCTGAAACCTGAGCATGTGATCCCTGAACCCATTGTATTTTGAAATTCAGAGATAAGAAAGATAGTTAAACCCGCTTTAAACATTCAGTCCCTGCCTCTGTTAAAATTTTGGGAAGTATTTACTCTCACATGACTTGAGTATTTATCTTAGAAAGTTGGATATTTGCTTTTTCGTCATATAGTAATTTCATTTTGGAAAGGTTCCAGAATGTTACTGTACAGCATTGCTTATAGAAATTAAAGATGCTATGTGTTTGTATGTTTTATGTAGTATTCCTATATGTTTACCCTCACAGCAAAGCATGTGGATTCAAAGTTAAGAGCAGGCAACAAAGAAGCCACCGACGAGGAGCTGGAGCGGACGCTGGACAAGATCATGATCCTGTTCCGGTTCATCCACGGTGAGATTCGGGCACTGAGGAAACGCTGCGTAATCTGGAGGTGTAAACACAGGCTCTGCTTTCTCAGAGGAGGTTTAACATGAGAACGGCGGTCGGTATCAGTAGAGCCAGCTTGCATTAGAATGGACACTTCTAAGGGTTTTCAGCAGTTGAAGCCTAACATTTGCTTATCCACGCTCTGATGCCTTGATTCTTCTCATCTGGTTATAAATAGGTAAAGATGTCTTTGAAGCATTTTATAAAAAAGATTTGGCAAAAAGACTTCTCGTTGGGAAAAGTGCCTCAGTTGATGCTGAAAAGTCTATGCTGTCAAAGCTCAAGCATGGTAAGCATGTGGGGCCTGTGCTCCTCCCCTGGGACTGAGGGCTGCTGCCCTTCGTGCTGCCCCAATCTCACTCCCTCCATTGCTGTTTCCAGAGTGTGGTGCAGCCTTCACGAGCAAGCTAGAAGGCATGTTCAAGGACATGGAACTTTCAAAGGACATCATGGTTCATTTCAAGCAGGTGAGTTGTGTTTCTTCAGGTAAAGCAGCAGTTGCTTTTTTAAAAGTATCTGCTGAGTGTGGTGGCTCATGCCTGTAATACCAGCACTTTGGAAGGCTGAGGCAAGAGGCTTTCTTGAGGCCAGAAGTTCAAAACCAGCCTGATTGACATAGCAAGACCCTGTCTTTACAAAGAAAAAAATTTTAAATGAGCAGGTAGGGTGGCACATGCCTGTAGTCCCAGCTACTAGAGTGGGGCTGAAGTGGGAAGATCACTTGAGCCCAGGAGTTTGAGGCTGCAGTGAGCCATGACTGCACCACTGCACTCCAGCCTGGGCATGAAAGTGACACCTTGTTACAGATGTATGGATAGAGAGCTAGATACACAGATACATAGACACATAGATACGTAGATATGTAGACAGTCAGACACAGAGATATGTAGACACATAGACACAGAGAGATACAGAGAGAGCAATACCTTGTCACAGATAGAGAAGTAAGGTAGGTAGATTCAATAGATTAGATAGAATGAATGAATCTCACTCTAAACTATGTAAGAAAAAAATTACACTATTCTTGTTTCACGAGTAAATTTTAAAAGGAGAAGAAAAAGAAGCTCTAAACCTGTGGCAAGAATTTGATTTCTGTGAGTCTGGTGGTGACACCTGAAGAAGGGGAAAAGGCAGTTCCAGTGAGGCTTCGTATTTCACAGAGTACGTTCTCGGGACTGAGATAAATACTAACACAGATGAAACTTTGTTTGAAAATTACAGTTTATTTTGTTATAAGTTAATTGTTTTATGACTTTCTCAAATGATTATTTGTCTTGGATTTCTCTGTTTTTAGCATATGCAGAATCAGAGTGACTCAGGCCCTATAGACCTCACAGTGAACATACTCACGATGGGTTATTGGCCGACATACACGCCCATGGAAGTGCACTTAACGCCGGAAGTAAGTGTGCCGACAGCGTGCCATCCGCTCCCACAGTGGTGCCCTTTCCAGGCAGTGTGCCAACAGCGTGCCGTCCACTCCCACAGTGGTGCCCTTTCCAGGCAGTGTGCCGACAGCGTGCCGTCCGCTCCCACAGTGGTGCCCTTTCCAGGCAGTGTGCCGACAGCGTGCCGTCCGCTCAAACACTTGTGCCCTTTCCAGGCAGTGTGCCGACAGCGTGCCGTCCACTGCCACAGTTCTGCCCTTTCCAGGCAGTGTGCCGACAGTGTGCTGTCCACTCCCACACTTGTGCCCTTTCCAGGCAGTGTGCCGACAGCGTGCCGTCCGCTGCCACAGTGGTGCCCTTTCCAGGCAGTGTGCCGACAGCATGCCGTCCGCTGCCACAGTTCTGCCCTTTCCAGGCAGTGTGCCGACAGCGTGTTGTCCACTCCCACAGTGGTGCCCTTTCCAGGCAGTGTGCCGACAGCGTGCTGTCCGCTCCCACACTTGTGCCCTTTCCAG
This sequence comes from Saguinus oedipus, assembly GCA_031835075.1. Lineage (NCBI taxonomy): Eukaryota > Metazoa > Chordata > Mammalia > Primates > Cebidae > Saguinus > Saguinus oedipus. The sequence continues at coordinate 1,397,773 of CM063169.1, read as the reverse complement.
GCAGACACGTTGCCTTCAAGAATTGTTTAATGGGAGTTTTTAAAAATAGCCCACTCAGTCCAGAATCAAAGTGCTCTTGTGGTCTTCGGAAAGCAGCATTAGAAAGTGACCGCTTTTGTCACCTTCTGTGGCTCCTCCCAATGCAGCCTGTGTCCACCTGCTGACCTGCAGGGGCCCAGGAGCGCAGGCACTTGTTTGGAAGTGATGGCTGACTGAGCTGTGCTGGTCCGGTGCTTCTTTCTTTCCATTGTAGACATTGCTGACGTCTTGGGAATAGCCTTATTTAGCATCTTTTGTCAGCCACTACTTTAGCCACACTAAACTCTTTAGTGGAGGGTTTGCACGTCAGAGGTAGAATTCTGTGCCCAGTGAAGTTAAAATCAGCAGGAGACGCAGTACGTGTACCATTCATTATAATACTGGGCAAAGGGAAAGGGCTGAAACCCGCCTGGGATCGTCAAAGACGTCCTGGAAAAGGCATCCCTGAAGCTGGATCTCAGCTGAAGGTGAATGATTATTTTCTCAGCTGACAAGGGAAGAAAAACTTAGAGCTACAGTGGTCGCATAGTGTCATTCCTTTTTTATCCATCACAAGGGTCATGGCCAGTGCTCCTTTAACCAAAAGACAATAGGAGGAGAAAACCATAAGAAATGTATTTAATCAAAGTCTTACAGGCTTCAGAAATGAAAAGCAAAGAACCAGGGAGAACTGTCTGTTGTTACGCTTAGGTTTGATCAGGAATGGGCAGCCCTGTAGAAATAGGTGTGTTAGTCTGTTTTGCATTGCTATCAAGGAGTACCTTAGGTGGGGTAATCTGTAAAGAAAAGAGGTTTCACTGGCTCACGTTTCTGCAGGCTCTACAAGCATGGCACCCGTGTCTGCTAAACTTCTGATGAGATCTCAGGAAGCTTTTACTGGAGGTTGAAGGCAAAGGGAGAGTAAGCGGCAGAGAGGGCAAGAGGAGGTGGGGGAAGCGCCCAGACTCCTAAACAATCAAATATCTCATTTCAGAGAGGGCACCAAGTCATTGATGAGGGATCCACCCCATGACACAAACACCTCCCACCAGACCCCACCTCCAATACTAGGGATCACATTTCAATGTGAGATTTAGAGGGGACACACACCCAAAATCTATCTGTGTGACTAGACACAAGGGGGCCATCTGACAGTAATAGAGCAGTGGGAATCCAGTAGGCCTGTCCACATTCTTCTTGGCCTCTCTGGGCAGTGTTCTTTCCTCCCAGGTGTAGGGCAGTACTTAACTATCAGCAGGGTAGGTCAGAGAACTTCTTAATGTCCAGATCCTACACAAAAGGGCAGGGGAAGGATGGATTAGTATCTCCAGGTTTTAAGGCTGGCTTTGGGAAAGAGGGGTTCAGGTTTTCTCTGACCCGTCCCAGGGAAGAGGAGTTCTGGTTCCAGGACTCACTTTGGTGGAGAAAGTGGGGTGGGAGGTCAGTGAGAGAGCTTGCTTCTGAGGCATCCCTGTCAGACTTACAAAATATGTGTAGGATGCTCAAAGAGAGCCAGGCAGCCTGCTTTCCACGCTGACCATGTGGTGGTGTCCCTCCCGCTCTCCGCAGATGTGCGTGCTCCTACACCATTCCCTTTACCCTTGACATTTGAGTGGCTGTCTCCCAAGAACAGAAAGCACCCTGTCAAATGAGGGCATTCACCTGATGTCATGCCTTCATCCCATTTCTACTGGCTCTCTCAAATATGTCCTTCGTAATGTTTTTTTCTGGTACCCAGTTGAGCCCAGGACCCAGGCAGTCTTTGGTGCTCCCTGTGGGTAGCAGGTTCAGGTTGTGCAGGTCCAGCCAGATGCCCCGTGTCCTCATCAGGATCCTGGCAGGAAGCGTGTGCTACCATGTGTTGCGGTATCCTGATGACGTGCGATAGAATCTTTCTGTTAAGGTGCTAGCTAGTTCCTCCACTGTAATTACTGAATCATCTGGGAGGAGACATTTCAGGACCACGTAAACATCTTCATCCTCATCAGCTGTCACCTGTGTGGCAATTCCTGCCTGAATTAATGTTTACCTTTGTGAATGGGGATTTTTTTTCCAGTTCTGTTGTTTCTTTGTATTTAGAAGTTGACTTTCTACTCTAAGGAAGAGCCCTCCTTTCCACCCACTTTATTTGCTTATTTCTTTCTGTCTCTTTATCATTAAGAACTCATGGATTCTTAATTTATGTATAAATTGTCCCATATGTGGTCCGTGGCCGGCCACCGTTACGCTGGCTCCTTTGCTCTTTGATATGTCCACATCATTTTTTAGTACTTTTTTATTTTCTAGCGAAAGATGTTTGAGGCTTTCCCCACTATGTGTTTTTAATGTGGTAAAATATACTTTTAACATACAGCTGACCACTTTAATGTGTATGGTTCAGAAACATTAGGTGCAGTTGTTCCTCGGTATCCATGGGGTGCTGGTTCCAGGACTCCCACAGACTCAGGTCCCTTATTTCATTTAGGCGTGATATCTTATATAACCTAGGCAGACCCTCCCATATACTTTAACCTCTAGATTCTTTATAATACCTAATAAATGCTATGTAAATACTTGTTATACTATATTGTTAATAGTACAATAACAGACTGTTCAGATTCTTCTTGACCTTTTAGGGGATTAATGACAAAAAAGTTCATCCATGTTCAGTACAGACAACCATCCTTTTTCTTTCAAAAATTTTTGACCTGAGATTGGTTGAATCCATGGCTGTGGAACCCACAGACACGGAGAGCCAGTGGTGCATTCACAGGGTTGCAGAGCTGTCGCCCTGTCTGTCCCAGAATTTTCCATCACTCCGTTAGCAGTTCCTCCCCAACCTGCTCTCCTCGGCAGCCACCATCTACTTCTATCTTGATGGACTTGCCCACAGTAGATATTTCACATGAGTGGAATCGTACAACATGTGAACTTTTGTGTCTGGCTTCTTTGACTTAACGTGCTGTTTGCAAAGTCCATCTGTGCTGTACCACACATCAGCCCTTCATTCTTCTTGCTAACGCCGCATTGTTTGGGTAGGTCACATTTGGTTTACCCATTCACCAAATTTGGGCATTTGGGTTATTTCTACCTTTTGGCCGCTGTGCACAATGCTGCTGTGAACGCGGGTGTACAGGTTTTAGTCTGAACACCTGTGGTCGCTCCTTTTGGGTATATACCTGGGAGCGGAACTGCTGGGTCATGAAGTAGCCTGTAGTTTCAGTTCCTGAGGAGTTGCCGGACTGTCTCCCGCAGTGGCTGCACCAGCTTCTATTCCAGTTAGCAATCGCGAGCGCTCCAGCTTCCCGCCTTCTCACCTACGCCTGTGATTTGCCTCTCATTGTAGCCGTGCTCTCGGTATGAGCTGTCTCTCATCTTGCCATGATTTGTATTTCCCTGATGACTATTGATGTTGAGCATCTCTTCATGTCCGATTGGCCATTTGTGTATCTTCTTTGGAGAAGCGTCTGTTCACGTGCTTTGCCCAGTTTCTAACTGGTCTGTTTGTCTTTTTTATTAAGCTGTAAGAGCTCTTTGTATTCCAGATGCTAGACCCTTATCAGATCTGTGATTTGCAAGTATTTTCTCCCAGTCTGTGGGTTGGTTACCTTTTTACTTTATTGATAGTCTGCTTTCTACAAAAGTTTTTAATTATGGTAAAATCACATTTACTTTCTCTTGTTACTTTTGGTGTCATGTCTGAGAAACCGCTGCCAAATTAAGCTCACAAAAAATTCACTAGGCCAGGTGCAGTTCCTCACACCTGTAATCCCAGCACTTTGGGAAGCCAAAGATCACTTGAGCCCAGAAGTTAGGATCAACCTGTACAACATGGTAAAACCCCGTCTCTACAAAAACCAGAAAAACTAGCCAGGTGTGGTGGTGCCCGCCTGTAGTCCCAGCCACTCAGGAGGTCGAGGTAGGAGGACTGCTTGAGCCTGCGAGGTCAAGGCTGCAATGAGCTGTGATCGAGCCACTGCCCTCTGTCCTGGACAACAGAATGAGACCCTGTCTCAAGAAAAGAAAAGAAAATACCACTATGTCTTCTCCCAAGAGTTTTAGAGTTTTGGCTCCTGTGTTTCAGTCGACCCATTTTAGGCCTGGAATGGTAGCTAGCACGTAGTAAGTACCTAAATGATAGCATTATGATTATAATTATCATTGTTAATACTGACCCAGTCCCGGGAATGAATCCCAAGGAGATGATTTTTAGGGAAGATGGGCACTAAGAGGTTTGTCACAAACTATGGTACTTCTCAAGGCAAAAAGAAAAAGGAAAAAGCTTTATCACATCATTGACTTCTGTTTTTCAGTTTGTAATCACATAGTAGATATATTTCCTGAAAGAGTTCCTTTCCTTTAGAGACATGGAAATACTGACAAATGAAATTATATTATGCCTGGGATTGAGTGTCATTGAAAATGGGTCACAGGTCGAAGGGCCAGTGGCGCAATGGATAACGCGTGTGACTATGGTCAGAAAATGGGTAATAGGAACATCAGGTGATTTATATGTTTGGTTTCATGGAAAGGTAACTCTTGGGCTGAGTTTTGAAGCATGAAGAGGAGATTGCCAGGCAGGTGTGAGGTTGGCAGGAACATCTGACAGGCACAGCTTAGACAGAAACAGAGACTAAAAGGGTACAGCATGTCTAGGGAGCAGCAGGCGTTTATGCAGCACCTGCTGGTGCCATGCACAGTACAGCAATGGAGAGTCAGAGGCCCTGCCCTGTGAGCTCCTGTCCAGAGCCCACATTCACACCATGCTACAGATGTGGTCTGAGCTAAAAGGGTGTCAGAGGAGGCTTTGAGGAGGCAGTTCTGGAAAAGAGTAGTTTTCATGAGGGAGATGGGATATGGGATCCAGCAGAAAAAAACACGTGTGAAAATCCGGAGGGATGAGAAGGTATGAAAGACAGTGGAATGATCCACTGGACTGGGCCTGGGGCTGGGAGGGGCATAGCCCAGGTCTGTGAGATCAGAGGTTAGAATTTCCTGCTTTCTTTGTCCCAAGACCTTTGGAAGCCGTCCAAAGAAACAGGGAATGGTGAGAGTGTGGAAGAGGAGTGACTGGTATGGATTTGTGTCCCTGCCGAAATCTCACATGCTGAATTGGAATCCCCAGTGTTGAATGAGGGGCCTGGTGGGAAGTGACCAGATCCTGGGGGCAGACTTCCCCTTGCTGTGCCGGTAGTAGTGAGTGAGTTCTCATTACACCTGGTTATTTAAAAATATGTAGCACCTCCCCATTCCCCCTCTCTCCTGCTCTGGTCATGTGAACACATGCCTGCTTCTGCCATGATTGAAAGTTTCCTGAGGCCTCCCCAGCCATGCTACCTGTACAGCCTGCAAAACTGTGAGCCAATTAAACCTTTCTTCTTTATAAATTACCCAGTGTCAGGTATTTCTTTATAGCAGTGAAAGAAGCGACTCATACAAGGCGTCTAGGTGGATACAGAGTCCTGGAGCACTGGTGTTTGTGGAGTGGACAAGAGCAGGGTGGGGAGGCCATGCCCTGGGCCGTCCAGAGATGGTCTCCTGAGGTAAAGCCGATGAGCCCTCGCGTGTGCAGCACAGGCTCGTCAGAGAGCCTGGGTGTGGTGGGCACCAGACAGGATCAAGCTGAGGAGTGGAGGGTATGGTGGACCAGGAAGGGCGAGCAGAAGTTGGGAAGCGCCACGCACGGGAAAGCCACGCAAAGCCTGCCTCCAAGGCATCCACGAAACAAGCAGGATGTGGGCCGTGGAAAGGCTGGTCCACTGAGTGCTAGGAACTTGAAATGTGACAAACGCAGTTTTTAAGGATCAGTAGAAAGTTTGGAAAATGTAAGAAATTCATCAAGGCCAGGCACAGTGTAATTCCAGTGCTTACGGAGGCCAAGGCAGGAGGAGCACTTGGGCTCAGGAGTTCAAGACCAGCCTGTGCAACATAGAAAGACCCATCTCTACAAAAAAATTTTAAAAAGTCAATCAATTGACTGGGAGTGGTGTCATGTACCTGTAGTCCCAGCTACTCAGGACCCTGAGGCAGGTGGATCACTTGCACCTGGGAGGTCCAGGCTGTAGTCAGCTAGGATAGCCCCACAACCTGGCTGACAGCAAGCCTATGTTCCAAAAAAGAAAACGTCACCCAGAAACTACTCATAAAAACAACTAACTCGTGCTGCACTTTCTGTGCAGGAAGCATTTGCCATCGGCCCCTGCGCAGCGCAACACAAGTGGTGATGGTGTTACCCCTCCCAGCTGAGGAAGCAGGAGCCCTGCTCATTGGGGAGAACGCAGCCAGGGCAGGGCATGGCTGGCCTGAGACACAGGATCTGGCCTCAGACAGCTTTTTCTTGTTGGCTCCAGTCTTCACTCTGCCACTGGCCCCAGCAAACCCAGGTGTGGGCATAGACCACCAAATACAGCTCGTCTGCACCATGGAACACCAGTGCAAGCATTATCTCGTTGGCATTGGGAAGCCCCAGAGTGCAAGGATTGAGATAATGGAATCCACAGTGTCAGAATATAGAGCTGACCTTTCAGTTCAGCTGTGGAAAAATTGTAAAACTCTGTGCACTGAATGTGGGACTGTTTAGATGGATGGTGTGTAGCATAATTTTGTTCTCCTATGCTTGGCAGATGATTAAACTTCAGGAAGTATTTAAGGCGTTTTATCTTGGAAAGCACAGTGGTCGAAAACTTCAATGGCAAACTACTTTGGGGCATGCTGTTTTAAAAGCAGAGTTTAAAGAAGTAAGTTCTTTGTTTCATTTATTTTTTGTTTGTAAATATGTTAATAGAAGTTTTTTATTGTTACTGAATTTTGGTAGCAAAAGGAAAGAATGTTTTGCTTTAGTTTACTAGCTTTTGTAAGCCAATAAAATTAATAACAAAGGGCTCAAGTACAGAAAGTGAAATACCGCATGTTCTCACTCATAGGCGGGTGTTGAACAATAAGAACATATGGACACAGGGAGGGGAGCACTACACACTGGAGTCAGTTGCGGGGAATAGGGGAGGGACAGCGGGGGGTGGGGAGTTGGGGAGAGAGAGCATGGGGAGAAATGCCAGATATAGATGAAGGGGGGAGGAAGGCAGCACATCACACTGCCACGTGTGTACCTATGCAACTATCTTGCATGTTCTTCACATGTACCCCAAAACCTAAAATGCAATTAAAAAAAACCAAAGGGTTAATATTCCGATTGGTAAAAATTATTAAGAAATTAATCCATAGAAAACCATTTACCTGTGGGGGGAGAAAAAGCAGAGACTGTGAAGAGGCAACTAATAGAAGCAAAATTGAAAAAAATTAATGTCCATGAAGATGCATTACACTTCTCTGCTAAACAGAGGGCTTCAAAATAAAATACAGTAAGATACCACTTTTTGACTAAGAGATTTGATGAAGCCTTGAAAAAAGAAAAAACTGACTCTTAGCCACTACTGGAAGAAGCATCAACTGTAGTGAGCGTTTGGAAGAGCAGTTTGGCACTGTCAACTCTTGAGTGTTTGGAAGGGCAGTTTGGCACTGTCCTCTATGGCAACACTGCTGAATTGTTGCCATACTTTCAACTCTAGAACTTTATCTTAATAAGACATTTTCACAGATTACTGAATGCAAATGTTGTGGCAGTGCTGTTATTATCAGTGAGTATTTAAGAGGGGCAAATGCATTCAATGCCCCAGTCAATGAGAGCAGCTTGTCATGAAATAGGGCAATTATATACACTAAGCAAAACTTTATAAAATTCCTATTTTGCTTAGCTATTATATTAATAAGACACTTACCTGTACAGTACCAAATAAGTTATACATACCTACTTTATGTATATTATTGTATAGAGTCACATGTAAAACCATATATACTCTTCCTTAAGGTATGAGGAAAGTTAATTTCTGTTATCCTTACTTGCTGACTTCAGTAGAACTTGACCTCCGCAGGGTTTGTGCTGGCGCCACCGACTGCAGCTCTCTGCAGGTGTGCAGGAAGGGCTCGTACGGGCTCTTGATGAGTCAAGGTTGGGTCTGCAGAGGGAGCCCCTGACTGCCACCCCACCTCGCACGTGCCTCTCGTGGGTCTGACTGAGAGGCATGGGGCAAGTCACTGCAGCAGAAAATCCTGAATAGAAAAGGAGATCATCTTAGGATATATACGGCCAGGTTACATGGCCCCTATGTTACAGTGAGTCCCGAGCAAAAGGCAGCTGGGCTAACGGATTGATTATGCTCCACGAGCTTATTTGTTATCCTTTCTTGTAATGAAATTGCTGATGGTTTTGCCAGTTTCCTCTTTTTGGCATTTTTTTTCTTTGTTCTTTTTTTTTGTTTTGGGACAGGGTCTTGCTCTGTCAGAGGCTATAGTGCGGTAGCATGATCATAGCTCACTGCAGCGTCAACCTCCCAGCCTCCCACGTAGCTGGGACTACAAGTGTGTTCTATCATGCCGGCTAATTTTTAAAACTTTTTGTAGAGACAGGGTCCTACTATGTTGTCCAAGCTGGTCTCAAATTTCTGGGCTCAAGCAGTCCTCCCCTTGGCCTCCCGAAGTGCTGGGATTACAGGTGTGAACCACCATGCCCAGCCTACTAGTAATTCTGAATCACATCACAAAAAGTTTGAGGGTGAAAAGAAGCTTCTTTTAATTTTTCAAAGATTGTACAAGCACAGCTTTCAAAAGTGTGATGAGGCCTTCTCTTCCAGGGAAAGAAGGAATTCCAGGTGTCCCTCTTCCAGACACTGGTGCTCCTCATGTTCAACGAGGGAGATGGCTTCAGCTTCGAGGAGATAAAAATGGCCACAGGGATAGGTATGAAAACCCCAGAGTGTGTAGCTCCGCACGTTGTTTCTAAAGCGTGTGTTTGTTTTAAGATAAGACATAGACTTGTTAGCATGATTTGTTTACTATGTTGAGTCTCATTCACTTGATGCCAACCTCTGCCTGCGTTTGCCTCCCATTCAGAGGATAGTGAATTGCGAAGAACGCTGCAGTCCCTGGCCTGTGGCAAAGCGCGTGTGTTGATTAAAAGTCCCAAAGGAAAGGAGGTAGAAGACGGAGACAAGTTCATTTTTAATGGAGAATTCAAGCACAAGTTGTTTAGAATAAAGATCAATCAAATTCAGATGAAGGAAACTGTATGTATAAATTTTCTCCTTTTACTTACAGGGTGTTTAGCAAGCAATCATTAGTTTTTATAGTGATTTTTTTTTTTGGCTGTTAAGAGGCCTGAAGCACATTTCCAAAATATCTAATTTAACTGTATAATGTTTATAAGAGTACTCATGTTCATTCACTTTCATTAACTTTACATTCTTAGTAGGAAAGAAAATCAGAAAAAAAGCCATTTATGGTTATTCCTATTCACAAAAAACTGTGAGCTAAGCTAGAACTTCCCATATCGAATTGCATTACCATAGAAAGTATGGGGGATTTCTGACACCCTATCACTGTCTTTATATTTTCTGCAGCACACTTCAGCCATTCTCTGAGCCTCAGCCTCAGGTAGGGTTCTGGGTGGAAAAGTGCAGGGTCTGTGGCTGGGCCTTTGATGTCATGGAGCCATTGCAGTGGAATCTGTGTTACTGTGACCACAATGAGGTCTTTAGATTAGATCAGACTCTTGAGGGTCCTGTGTCCACACAGTTAGGAACCACTGCTCTAGGGTACCTTCTGATGCAGCAGACCCCACCCTGTGTGCCCACCCCCACCCCCACCAAACTCACATGTGTAATGGGCCAGCTGGCCTCCTGGTGGTGCCTGTAAACACCGTGTCTAATGCAGGATCCCTTCCCCCATCACATATGTGTAACATGGACCAGCCGCCCTCCTGGTGGTGCCTGTAAACACCGTGTCTGATGCAGGATCCCTTCCCCCATCCCATATATGTAACATGGACCAGCCGCCCTCCTGGTGGTGCCTGTAAACACCGTGTCTAATGCAGGATCCCTTCCCCCATCCCATATGTGTAACGTGGACCAGCCGCCCTCCTGGTGGTGCCTGTAAACACCATGTCTGATGCAGGATCCCTTCCCCCATCACATATGTGTAACATGGACCAGCCGCCCTCCTGGTGGTGCCTGTAAACACCGTGTCTGATGCAGGATCCCTTCCCCCATCACATATGTGTAACGTGGACCAGCCGCCCTCCTGGTGGTGCCTGTAAACACCGTGTCTGATGCAGGATCCCTTCCCCCATCACATATGTGTAACATGGACCAGCCGCCCTCCTGGTGGTGCCTGTAAACACCGTGTCTGATGCAGGATCCCTTCCCCCATCACATATGTGTAACATGGACCAGCCGCCCTCCTGGTGGTGCCTGTAAACACCGTGTCTGATGCAGGATCCCTTCCCCCATCCCATATGTGTAACATGGACCAGCCGCCCTCCTGGTGGTGCCTGTAAACACCGTGTCTGATGCAGGATCCCTTCCCCCATCACATATGTGTAACATGGACCAGCCGCCCTCCTGGTGGTGCCTGTAAACACCGTGTCTGATGCAGGATCCCTTCCCCCATCCCATATGTGTAACATGGACCAGCCGCCCTCCTGGTGGTGCCTGTAAACACCGTGTCTGATGCAGGATCCCTTCCCCCATCACATATGTGTAACATGGACCAGCCGCCCTCCTGGTGGTGCCTGTAAACACCGTGTCTGATGCAGGATCCCTTCCCCCATCCCATATGTGTAACATGGACCAGCCAGCCTCCTGGTGGTGCCTGTAAACACCGTGTCTCATGCAGGATCCCTTCCCCCTACAACCCACATGTGTAACATCGACCAGCCAGCCTCCTGGTCCGTGTAAATACCAAATCTAGACAAGAGTGTGTAACAAAGGGCCTTGTGAAGGAGTGGAGTCGTTTTAGACAATAAAGACAACATTCATTGATCTGAAGCTGGATCACAGATACCTCTGGCAGGAGATGATGATACCTCACCCACCTAGAGGGGTTCAGCTTTGGCGCAGTCAGAACACACGGAAGTAAACACAAAAGACCAATCAAGATATAAAAGATGTGGCCGGGCACAGTGGCTCACTCCTTTAATCCCAGCACTTTGGGAAGCCGATTCGGTTGGATCACCTGAGGTCCGGAGTTTGAGAGCAGCCTGACTAACATGGTGAAACCCCATCTCTACTAAATACAAAAAAACAAAGTAGCCGGGTGCATGCTTGTAATCCCAGCTACTTGGAAGGCTAAGGCAGAGAATTGCTTGAACCCGGGAGGCAGAGGTTGCAGTGAGCTGAAATGCTGCCAGTGCACTATACAGCCTGGGCAACAGAGCGAGACTCTGTCTCAGAAAAAAACTGGGTGGTAAACTTGTGTGAATGTTGCCTTTTTTTTTTTTTAACAGACTATTTTCAGTGTTGTTTAGATTCACAGCAGAATTGAAAGGAAGGTACATAAGTTTCTAATGGGCCCCCAGTTACCAACATCTCCCACCAGTGTCCTGTTCTTACCATCAGTGCACCTACATTGACGTGACTATCATCCAGAGGACACGGTTTACACACAGTCCACTCTTGGTGTTGCACATTCTGTGGGTTTGGACAAATGTATAATGTCACGTGTCCACCATTGTAGGATCACACAGGACAGTTTCCTTGCCCTAAAAATTGTCTTAGCTCTGTCATTGTATCCCTGTCTCCCTCCCAGACCGTGGCAACCCCTGACCCTGTTACTGTTGCCATAGTTTTGCCCTTTCCCAAATGTGTGCTGTTGGAGTCATAGTGTGTAGCCTTTTCAGATTGGCTTTGACTTAGTAGAATGCGTTAAGATTCACCATGTCTTTTCATGGCTGGGTCACTCACTGCTTTCTGCACGGAACGATTCTCCATTGTCTGGATGCAGCACAGCTCACCCTTTCCCCACTGAAGGTCATCTTGGTTGCCTCCAAGTTTTGATGACTGTGACTAAAGCTGCTGTAAGCATTTCTGTGCAGGTTTTTATGTGGACTTGGGTGCAACTTTTATAGTGAGCGGAAGTGGGTAGGTCTGTCAGTTCTTTCTCCTGAAGAGAACCACCGTTGCCCGTTTTGTTTGTGGTCACAGCCTTTTTCTGTGGAATAAGTACATGTAAACTTTTTTTAAGTGGGATCACTAAGCCAGGCACGGTGGCTTGCACCCGTAGTCTCAGCTACTCGGGAGGGTCTCTTGAGCCCGGGAGTTTGAGGCCATCCTGAGCAATGCAGTGAGATCTCCACCTCTACGAGAGCAAACGCCTGGGAATCACTGTATAAATGGCACCTACCAGGGCCCTCCTGTGGCCAGTTCTCGTTGCTTGTCACAGTCATCTCCTGGCCAGGACTTGTTGTAGGAGCAGAGTGCCGGTTGTGTGGACCCAGCATGGCTGGCAGTGCCCTCGGCCACAGGCACTCGCACTTCTCCATTTCCCCTCCTGGTAATAAGATTACGTTAAACACCCTGGCACAGACGTTTCTGTGCGCTTGTTGGATTCTTTCTTTATATGATTCTTGCTCTGGAGCTGCTAGATAAATAACATGACATTTCTCAGTTTACCCTTTTCAAAATTGAAGTCTGGCAGATTTCACCAGATCACAGCTTCTGCTTTTAGGAGAGCACCTGCCCCACCTCCCTCTGTCCTTGGCCCACGCTGTTCTGAGCAGCCCAAAGATAATTTGTTACAGTTTTCATTTTGATTTCTTTGATTGCTTTGAGCATCTTAGTACCACTGAGTAGTTTATACAAATCATATAATCTTTCTAATACTCAGTTTCTCATATTTCAAATAGACATACTGCTGCCTCAAGGTGTGACAGTCAAATGAATTGTTTATAAAGCTCTTTGCCACGCACTGTAAGCACTTCATAAATGTCGGTGCTGCTCTTTTTATGTTTAGCCATTTGTAGTTTTCTTTTTTTAATTGATTTTCAAGTCATGTATTTATTATAATGTTCTTTCTTTTATTGATTAGTAGGTTTATACATATATATATATATATATATATATATATATATATATATATGTTAAGGATATTAATGCTTTGTCCTTTTTTGGGTTGGGGGGAGTCTCACTCTGTCACCCAGGCTGGAGTGCAGTGGCGTGGTCTCGGCTCACCACTACCTCCGTCTCCCAGGTTCAAGCAATTCTCCTGTCTCAGCCTCCCGAATAGTTGAGATTACAGGCACTTGCCACCACACTCAGCTAAGTTTTGTCTTTTTAGTAGAGATGGGGTTTCACCAGGTTGGCCAGGCTGGTCTCGAACCCCTGACCTCAGATGAGCCACTCACCTGGCCTCCCAAAGTGCTGAGATTACAGGTGTGAGCCACCATGCCCACCCTACTTTGTCATTTTTGACAGATGATTTTGTTGTTTTTAGTGGGTTTTTTTTTCCACATAACAGTTTTTAAGTTCTCAAATACACTGTCCTTTTCTTTACGGCTCGTGATCTAACGTGTCACGTTGTATTAGGCCATTCTTGCGTTGCTGTAAGAACCCGAGACTGGGTAATTTATAAAGAAGAGAAGTGAAATGGGCTCACAGTTCTGCAGGCTGTACAGGAAGCATGGCACCAGCGTCGCCTCAGCTTCTGGCAGGGCCTCAGGAAGTTTCCAGTCACGGCAGAAGGTGCAAGAGGAGCAGGCGGCTCACATGGCAAAAGCAGGAGCAAGAGCAGGGAGGGGCCTCACCTGTTTAAACCATCTCATCACAAGCGGAGGGGCCCAAGCCATTCATGAGGGACCTACCGCCAGGCCCCACCTCCAACACTGGAGACCACACTTCAGCATAAGATTTGGAGGGTACACATGTTCAAAACTGTATCACAAACCTAAGGAGAAGTTTCCTTAACCAGATTTTTAAAAAACATTCTATGCTGTTTTCTAGAAGTTTTTACATTTAAATGTTTCTTTGCATGATGTAGAAATTATCCACTCACCCTTTCTAAAACCAAACTTAAAATATTACCCTTGGACAAGTTAATTGAATGATCACCTTATTATGTATCAAATTGATATATTACAGGTCAGTTTCTCAATTCTCTTCCATAAATTCTGTATCTCTTTCATAGCCAGCCCTCTCCCCACCCCAGTTTTTGGGGTGTGTGTGTGGGGGGGGGTGTTTGGTTTTGGGTTTTTTTGTTTTCTTTTGCGACAGGGTCTGGCTGTGTCATCCAGGTTGGAGTGCAGTGGTATGATCATAGCTCACTGCAGCCTCAACCATGTGGGCTCAAGAGATGCTCCCACCTCAGCCTCTGAAGTAGCTGGGACCACAGGCGTGTGCCACCAAGCTTGGCTAATTGTTTGTGTTTTTGTGGAGATGAGGTCTTGCCATATTACCCAGCTAGTCTTGAACTCCTAGGCTCAAGCAGTCCTCCTGCATTGATCCCCACGAAGTGCGGAAGTGTGGGATTACAGGCATGAGCCACCACGCCTGGCACCAGGTTCTTTTAATAATGCAGCTCTTCTTGTAGTTTTATTCTCCCAATGAACTTCACAATAATTGTATCATGTCTTTGCTCCCCTAAATAAGAACATTAACATTTTAAATACACACTGCATTAAATTAATTTGCAGTTTTTGTTTATGTTACATGTTCTGATTCGTATATATGTGTATGTATAAAATGTATATGCAAACCTTTTCTCTTAGAGCTTTCTAGTTTTAGTCGTGCATATTTCTTGCTAGTTATAAATTTTAATTCATTCAACAAATACTGAGCATCTGTGGTGAGCCAACTCCTCTATGAAGCACTGAGAATTCATTCATTAACAATAAAGAACAAGTCCTTGTTTCTAGGCACGTTCAGTCTTTTCTGGCAGAGAGGTTGCAGGGGATCACACACATTGACTAACCTGTAAGAGTGGAGGAAAATGATACGACAGAGAAGTGCAGCAGAGCCTAATCAAATGCTGGGGTCAGCCAAGGCTTTCCTGAGACATGACTGGTTTTGCTTAGGAACTGAAAGGCCTCTGGCTGCAGCATCATTGCCAAAAGGGGAAGCTGAGTCAGACAGGCCTAATCAGGCAGCCATAGCCGGACCCTCTGGAGATGGCTTAGACCTGTGAAGCATTTGGAAAACCATTAGAGGTTTAAGCAAGACGGGCGAACGAAATGTTGATATCTTATAAAGCGGGTCTTTTTTCTTTACATTTCTGACAGTTTTTATCAGAATGTATATATTAATGCTATTTATTTATTTTATTTCCAGCCGCTTTACAAAACTTGTTCACTTTTGAAGTTTTTCTGTTGATTTTCTTGGACTTTCCAGCTCATCTATAAATAATGATCATTTTTTCTACACCTTTTCAATGTGCCTCTTTAGTCTGTTCTCATATTGCATAGTTAGAACCTTTAAAGTAACGTTTTTAAAGATTAGCAGTGCAACTAAGCTTCCTAATCTTGTCTGTGGCTCAGAGAATATTAACTTTGGGGGTCGTGGATCCTGTTGAAAATGTGATGAAAGCTTGAAGTCTGTCCTGTGCTGAGGCATACTTGCCTCACATGTATGCATAGACCCTCATTTCAGCTGCAGACCACAGCCCGTCAGGTTCCTATTTGACCGAGGTTAAGTTGCCTCTGGTATTTGTTCTTTGTTTCTGATAACCACACTTCATCATGTTCAGATTCTGTCCTTTTTTTATTCATCCTTGTAGGATAATGTTTATTTTAAATCAAAAGTCAGTTTTCAATTTGATCATGCCTTTTCCAGCATCTATCAAGATGGTCATATAATCTAACCTTTCAGCTATGACAGTGCCTTTACTTATATTCACAGATTTCCTAATGTTGATCAACGCTTACATTTCTGGACTATATCCTGATGGTCATTATCTTTGTTTTGTTTACTGTACTGCTAGTTTTAATCTACATCATATATAGAGTTGTTACAGCTTTCTTTTAAGGAAAATATAACTTTAAAAAATATTTTCTAAGCTTTGGTTTGGGAGTTTTGCTATTCTGGGAAGGTACATTTTACTAGAACAAATAAACCTGCGTAATAAAGTAGAATTCATCCAATACCTGACCTTTCTTTGCATCAGAAGAACATTTCTCATCATATTTGGTAATGTAAAATCATTAATTTTGAAAATAATAGGTTGGGTACAGTGGCTCACATCTGTAATCGGAGGCCGAGGAGGGCAGATCACCTGAGGTCAGAAGTTCATGACCAGCCTGGGCAGCATGGTGAAGCCCCGTCTCTACAAAGAAACAAAAAGTAGGCAGGCATGATGGCGGGTGCCTGTAGTCCTAGCTACTAAGGAGGCTGAGGCAGGAGAATCACTTGATCACGGGAGGCAGAGGTTGCACCATTTCACTCCAGTCTAGGCGACAGAGCAAGACTCCATCTCAAAAAAAAGAAAGAAAGAAAATACAGCTTTGCACTTAACTTTTTTTTTTCTTTTTTTACAGGTTGAGGAACAAGTTAGCACCACTGAGAGAGTGTTTCAGGATAGACAGTATCAGATTGATGCTGCTATCGTCAGAATAATGAAGATGAGAAAGACCCTTGGTCATAATCTTCTAGTTTCTGAATTATATAATCAGCTGAAATTTCCAGTCAAGGTAAATGTAACATTAGCATAATTAAGTTTGTAGTATTATGCTAGGTGATTGACAAAGCGTGTTTAATTCTCACTGTGTTCAGTCATATGATTTGACCTGCGTTATTCATGATCATTTGTGTGTACACTGAACATGGAATAAAGACTGGTGAATGTGAAGACCCTTACTCCAGATGTCGTTCGTTGCCACTGTAGAAATAATAGTGTCCGAAAACTCTCCTTCCCAGGGATAGTGCGCTTGCTCATATTTTCAAGAAGGGGACAGGAAGATACAACATGGAAAGCTCAACACTTTTCTTATGGTAGCAGCAGTCAAGGTTACATCACAAGATTTTAAGGAAACTGTGACAATAACTAATTTATTCAGCGTGTGCAGGTTGCCCAGCATTTCCTAACACGGTAACAGTCCACTGTTGCTGTTGCTTATGAAAATCAGCCCAGACCTGTCAATCTGCACTGTGTATTTAGAACAGAGATTGACTGTCCTGCCGCCTGTGGGAGGCAGGATAAGCCAGAAAAGTACTACAAAATGTTTTTACATGTATTTATCAACCCAGAAAATCCCAAACTCTGTTGACACCTAGCCCCTCAGGGACTGGATCAGCCACACGTGCTTCGGAGGGAAAGTCCCCAGATGCCGCGTTATGCAGTTTGACGCCCCCGTCAGGAGAATGAAGTCGGCATGCACTGAATAGTCAGATACATACGAGTCTGATGGAAGCGCCACCATCCATCAGCCTGCGCCTGCCTCCTTCCCTGCAGGGGTGAGGCATCCTCAGGGCCCTGCGCAGCTTCGGAAGCACCGTCAGGGACACTGCCCCTTCCTCCCACCAGCTGCAGCACATCTCCTGTTCCCACTGGAAACAGCCAGGCCCAGCGTGAAGCAGAAGGCGGCGAGGGCACAGCGTGGCCAACCAGGGCGCCTGCTGTGCTCTCACGGGGAGTTAGGTTTTCAGCCACATCTTGTAAAATACGTAGTTTATCACTGAATAGAAGGTTATGTTTGTTTGGAAAATAGGGGTTCTCCCTTGTATAGGAGAACCTTGCACATAAGTGCTCGCACAGATTTGCTTCCTCATACAGCAGAGCTGGAGTGGGTGCCCCCTCCTGGGCAGAGACAAGCATGGCTGTGGATTCGTCTAGTCAGTTACCCACTTTGACCACAGGAACACTTGGGATTGTAGTTTCACGTATGTAGACGTAGCATGTAATAACTATATAAATACATAAGAATAAAAATACAGCCGGGCGCGCTGGCTCGCGCCAGTGATCCCAGCACTTTGAGAGGTTGAGGCAGGCAGATTGCTTGAGCCCAGGAATTTGAGACCAGCCTGGGCAACATATTGAGACCTCTTCACCACAAAAAATAAAATTAGCCAGGCATGGTGGTGTGCACCCCTGGCCCCAGCTACTGGGGAGGCTGAAACAGGATTGCTTGAGTCCAAGAGGTTGAGGCTGCAGTGAGCTGAGATGGCACCACTGCACTCCAGCCTGGGCAGCAGAATGAGACTCTATCTCAAAATAAATAAATACATAAATAAAATAGGGTACTTAGGCAGAAGCATCCTTACAAAGGATAAAAATGCCCCAATAAGGCCAGGCAAGGTGGCTCATGCTTGTAATCCCAGCACTTTGGGAGGCCGAGGCAGGTAGATCACAAGGTCAGGAGTTCAAGACCAGCCTGGCCAACACAGTGAAACCCCATCTCTACTAAATATACAAAAAATTAGGTGGGCATGGTGGCAGGCTCCTGTAATCCCAGCTACTTGGGAGGCTGAGGCAGGAGAATCACTTGAACCGCAGAGGTGGAGGTTGCAGTGAGCCAAGATCGTGCCACTGCACTCTAGCCTGGGTAACAGAACCAGACTCTGTCTCAAAAAAAAAAAAAAAAATGCCCTAATAAGACATGATGAGATTTTCTTTTCAAACAAAAATGTGTCATGTGATGGGCTCTACCTTGCTTGTGTTCTCTTTATGATGGTAGATGATATATGTATATTTCACAAGTTTCACATCTCCCTCAGGAAGCCACCCTCTGACCATAAACTCACATGGACACATTTTTGATCTAGAGGTAACGTTAACTTTGAAATAGACAGTTGTATTCCTTTTATAAATGTGCATAATTATAAATGATTTATATATAAATGTCTTTGTGTATATATTTCAATAATTAGAATTACATACTTCCTGCATATACCCCTATGTTTGTAAATTTATTGCCACTATAATTAGGGGGGTTGTTTCATTTTTCTTTTTTAGCCTGGAGATTTGAAAAAGAGAATTGAATCTCTGATAGACAGAGACTATATGGAGAGAGACAGAGACAATCCGAATCAGTACCACTACGTGGCCTGATGCATCTGCAGACAGTCCCCCTCATGAAACACTAGAGCGTACCCTCAGAGCAGGGAAGCACACCTGTGCCATTTCCAGGACTCTGTGATTGATCCAGCTGTGGACATTGAAAGAAAGAAGGAAAGTGACTGCTTCTGGGTCATCCTTCACAAGGCTCAAGACTTCAACTGGCAGATGTGTCTTTTTTTCCTCTGGTTTTTCCTCTAGTTCTTTTAGGCATTTAAATTGTTTCTGTTACTCTGCAAAACAACTTTGAGATTGGACAAGAAGATACTGCTAAAAAGAAGTTCCTTTAAAAGGTCTTGTTCTTGTGTCAAAAAGCTGAAAGTTTGTTCTTGTGTGTGATCATGAATGCACAATGAAGAAGACCCTAGATGCTGCATTTTTTAGCTCTAAAGATTCCTTAGGTACCCCTGAAGACAAGCTCGCTCAGATGATCGGCACTTAGACCCTTTGTGGGTGAACATTAGAAAGAGCCGGGGTTCGAAGCTGGCAAAATGGATGGTGCATCCTAGCCACTGGCCTCTCTGTGTCATGTATTTCCAAAAGTTTTAAACTTCGATGGCTGGTTTTTTGTGAGTCCGGTTTCTAAGTGAGCTCCCTGAGGTGCCAAGGCTGTGGTGTCCGCCCTGCCACGTCTGTTCGTTTCAGCTGAGTTGCTTGTGGATCTCTGTTTAAGGGTCTGGGGCTGGTGTGTTTGTTTCCACTCTAAGATTGAGTCTGGCAGTTCCTGGCTTGTTTTTTGTTTTTTGTTTTTTTTGCATTGGGGTAACTGCTCTTTGATTTTTTTTAATTTCAGTATTTGTATGATTGCAATCATTAAAAGTTTGGTTTGGTTTCACAGTCATGTGCAGGGGCGATCCTTGTTCTCTGCTGTAAACTGTAAAAGTTTATGAAGACTTAGCCTTGATGTTGTGAAGCAGAGGGTATTTTGTCGGAAGATTAAAAGGATTCTGTTGGTACCTGGTTTTGTGTTGTGTATATATACATGAGGTTGAACAGTGAAATTAAAGTTCAGTTGTGATGTTAGAATGGTAACTATGACAGATACTTTTGAGATAACATTTAAAAGTACTTTATATTTTACATAATAGCATGTTTCATTTTGATTAAAAGCTACCAAAGGAATTTTGACCATGGCATAAATGTTTAAAGCAATATTTTCTGGAATATACCAAGTTTATATAATTTGATTTTGTGCTAAATTATTAAAAGATTCCCTTTTTGAAACATGCGGGTTTGAAATATGACACCTTGTGCATTTTCATATTAAAATCCTCACTCTCTAATTGTCATTTTTATCTTTGAGGATTTTCATTTATTCTATGATATGTGGTCTAAGAAAGATCAGATTTCTATTTTTATTTCTTATATTTTAAGTTCATTGTGCCTAGTGATTAATACTGTAATTTAATGTAGACTTACTTCGAATAAAATCAGTTTAATTGGCCTTAAAATTACATTAATAAAATTTTGTGACATGCAAACAACACATTCTTCCTAACTCTTTAGCAGCTTTGACTACTAGTGGGCTAGACAGAAGTCAGGAGCAGGGAGCACCTGTCCCTTCTCAAGTGATTTTACTTTCCCGGTCACCTGTACCACAAACTGCCGTGGCAAATGGGTCTCTCTCACTCTGATGATTCATTGTGCTGTGCCTTTAATTCTGTTCTGTTTCATTCAGACATAGTGGCTCATGCCTGTAATCCCAGCTTCGGGAGGGCAAGGCGGGAGGATCATTTGAGCCTGAGTTCCAGACCATCCCGTGCACCATGGGGAGATCCTGTTTCTTTTTATTTTATTTTTTTTTTTGAGATGGAGTCTTGCTCTGTTGCCTAGGCTGGAGTGCAGTGGCGCGATCTTGGCTCACTCCACCCTCTGTCTCCCAGTTTCAAACAATTCTCCCACCTCGGCCTCCCGAATAGCTGGGATTACAGGCACCCGCCATCATGCCCAGCTTAGTTTTGTATTTTTATAGAGATGGGGTCTCACCATGTTGGCCAAGCTGGCCTTGAACTCCTGACCTCAGGTGATCTGCCCACCTCAGCCTCCCAAAGTGCTGGGATTTACAGGCATGAGCCACAACGCCCAGCCTGCCTATTTGTATTTTTAAAAAGAAAGGAAATTCTATTTGTTTCTATCCTCTTATTTAGCAGTATTTAATGTTTTATTGTTAAAGGTCAGTGTGGTAAAGCAAACTATGGAGGAAATGGAAAAAGAAACAGCCCTTAGACAAGCAAAAAGCTGTAAAGTAGAAAGGAAAAGGTGAAATTATTTGCAGACTAGATGATTGCATACCCAGGTCATCTAAGAGGAGCGAATGGAAAGCAGTTACTGAAGAAAGAATTCACCAAGTTAACTGTACACAAAATTGACAAAAAAGTAAGTAGCTTTGCCATAAATACAGATTCTAATGGAGGGTAATTTTTTATTTTTATTTAAAGACAGGGTCTTATTGTCACCCAAGCCGGAGTGCAGTGGCATGATCATGGCTCACTGCAGCCTCTACCTCCTGGGCTCAAGCGATCCTCTCCTCAGCCTCTGGAGTAGCTGGGCTTACAGGTGCGCATCACCACACCCAGATAATTTTTATTCTGTTTTTTTGTAGAGCCAGCATCTTGCTATGTTGCCAAGGCTGGTTTTGTGTTCCTGGCCTCAAGCGAAACTTCCACCTCAGCCTCCCCAAATTCTGGGATTATAGGCATGAGCCACTGCACCTGGCCAAAGGTCATTTTTTCAATAGCAACCCCAAAAAATGATAAAATACTGGGACTGGGCACAGTGGCTCATGCCTGTAATCCCAGCACTTTAGGAGGCGGAGGCGGGCAGAGCACCTGAAGTCAGGAGTTCGAGACCAGCCTGACCAACATGGAGAAACCCCGTCTCTACTAAAAATACAAAATTAGCTGGGTGTGGTGCTGCATGCCTGTAATCCCAGCTACTCAGGAGGCTGAGGCAGGCGAATCACTTGAACCTTGGAGGCAGAGGTTGCGTGAGCCAAGATTGCGCCATTGCACTCCAGCCTGGGCAACAAGAACGAAACTTCATCCCAAAAATAAAATACAATACCTAGTAGCATATAGGGAAACACCTCTGTGAAAGGCGTTCTAAAATCACTAAGGAACACAGGCCCTGAATCAGTGAAAGGTCTTATTTCAGTATGCAGTACCTTAAGATGTAAAAAACTTCCTTCAAAACACCAGCTGATTCTAAAAAGAAAAAATATGCAAGAATAATCAAACTGTTTCCAACTCTTGTTTGTTTTTAGAACAAAACGGTTCCTGGAACAAGAAAGTTCACGAATAAGGCAAACACACGGGCATGCGGCGTGGCACGAGAGCCATGTGTGGTCAGGAACTAGGGGCTTGCAGCAGGTGCCCACGCTGGGAAGCTTGGGTCACCGCCTTGAAAAGCGAAAAGTCGGATTAGATCCCTTTTTATACGAAGAAATTCCAAGTGGTTGAGTATTTACGTGTAAAAACTATGAAACCAGAAACATGAGACATTTTTGTAAGTTGGCAATTTGTATAAATTTAAGAGTTTGAAGTGATCTTACAACGTATGCATACAATGTGGACTAGTCAAGGTAGTTGGATCCATCACCTCAAATACTTAACGTTTTCATAGTGAGAACGTGAAATTTATTTGTAGCAACTTTGACATGTATAATACTCTATTTTTTACTATATTCACCATGCTGTGCAACAGAACTCAGAAGAAGAAAAATACATTCCTCCTTTCTAAGATTTTTGTACCTATTGCCCCTTTATTCTTTGCGTTTTCCACTAAATAATCTAGTGCATTAACATTGATTTTCTTAAAAAAGGATTGACAGGCCAGGCGCGGTGGCTCATGCTTGTAATCCCAGCACTTTGGGAGGCCGAGGCGGGTGGATCACAAGGTCAAGAGATTGAGACCATCCTGGTCAACATGGTGAAACCCCATCTCTACTAAAGATACAAAAAATTAGCTGGGCATGGTGGCGCGTGCCTGTAATCCCAGCTACTCAAGAGGCTGAGGCAGGAGAATTGCCTGAACCCAGGAGGCGGAGGTTGCGGTGAGCCAAGATCGCGCCATTGCACTCCAGCCTGGGTAACAAGAGCGAAACTCCGTCTCAAAAAAAAAAAAAAAAGGGATTGACATTAAATGACATCTTTTAAAGTCAACATAGGGAAGAGCAAGATTTAAGAAACTGAAACCATCTTGGATAAAATGTATGACAAAATACTGGTTAGTTTAATGTTAACAGAACTGGAAGTTAACAAGGAGACCACCACCAAACCATTGGGTAAGTGTGAGCTCTTCATTACCTCTAAGAGAGTGGGACAGAGGAAACGGTGCCTGAGGACAGACCCTGCTTTCAAGAACAGATGGACGGTGGGGGAGATGACTCTGAGGCTACAGAGCAGAGCTGCATTTCAGTGGCAGGTGACTGGGCGTCATCCTGCTGTAAGGCCCTAATATCCCAGGTGAGGGTGGGACCGAGGGCACAGGAAGTGGGGGCTGGTGCGGGCTGGCTGTAGTGTGGTGGTACCAAGGGAGATGCTGGTTGTGACGGTGACCGTGGCCCTAGGCTGGGGGATGAGGGGTTGTACAAGGTGAAGATTTAGGAAGTGAGCTTGGAGGGCACAGCTGTTGGCAATGATGGTCTTGGTGAGGACAGATGGGGAAGTGGGGCCAGAGCGCAGGGGACAAGACCTGACGATTGTCCAAAAGTTAGGGACACTGACAGGAGCCAGTGCTGGAGGCCGAGGTCAGGACAGCCCTGGGCCTAGAGGTGGGCCCACCAGTGGGAAGGGTGCACCTCCCGGGGTGTCCAGTGGCATGGAAGGGGTATAGCCTGGAAGTGGCAATGGGCAGAAGGGAGGGCCTCGCCCCACCTGCAACCCTAGGCAGATGTCATGAAGTGAGTGGTGGGCCTCTGCCCCCCTCCCCTTGGGGGGAATGGACACGCTGTGGTGGGTTTGGAAGGAGAAAACAGGCAGTGGCCAGGCCCAGGCCTCAGGGAGCAGCCCAGGAAGTTCTCCTGGGAGGAAGGGTGCAGGTGTCAGGGACCATCTGGCAAAAACGTTTAGGAGATGGAGGTTTTATGAACCACAGACTGAGTTCAGCAAGGTCAGTAGAAAGGGCTGGAGTGGGGAGAGGTGACAGCTGGGCCACTGAGAGTGAAAGGCCCAGCAGTGGTGGGGCAGATCACCTGAGGTCGGGAGTTCGAGACCAGCCTAACCAACATGGAGAAACCCCATCTGGTGATGGAGGCAGCTGGAGGGGTCTGAGACATTGTGAAATGATGGTTTCGCGGGTGAATTTGTGAGGGTGTGTTAAATTTGAAAATGCCCACCCTTTGACCCAGTACGTTTCTTTTTTTTTTTTTTTGAGACGGAGTTTCGCTCTTGTGGCCCAGGCTGGAGTGCAATGGCACGATCTTGGCTCACCGCAACCTCCGCCTCCTGGGTTCAAGCAATTCTCCTGCCTCAGCCTCCTGAGTAGCTGGGATTACAGGCACGTGCCACCATGCCCAGCTAATTTTTGCATTTTTAGTAGAGACGGGGTTTCACCATGTTGAGCAGGATGGTTTCGATCTCTTGACCTCGTGATCCACCCGCCTCGGCCTCCCAAAGTGCTGGGATTACAGGCGTGAGCCACTGTGCCCGGCCGACCCAGTAAGTTTCATTCACTCATGTGGAGTGATTCTAGTACTGTTCCAGCATACATAGAAAATAAATGTTCCTCAGTAAGGAAACTGGCCACGTGCTAAGTCCATGTGTGATGTTTTGACCATGCGATTTTGAACCGAATAAGATCTAGATGTCCATCTGCAGTGAGTGTTGAGAGCTACAAGGTGGGAAAAGGATGGAGCGGTGTGCCTGCTGCCACTGTTTGGGCGGCCTGTGTGTGAATGAATCACAATGGCTGAACCCCAGAATGGAGTTCTGGAAGGCTGGGAGGGTACACGAGAATCTACCCATAGACCCTTCTGTATTTTTTTTTTTCCAGAGATGGAGTTTTGCTCTTGTTACCCAGGCTGGAGTGCAATGGTGCGATCTCGGCTCACCACAACCTCCGCCTCCTGGGTTCAGGCAATTCTCCTGCCTCAGCCTCCCGAGTAGCTGGGATTACAGGCACGCGCCACCACGCCCAGCTAATTTTTTGTATTTTTAGTAGAGACGGGGTTTCACCATGTTGACCAGGATGGTCTCGATCTCTTGACCTCATGATCCACCCGCCTCGGCCTCCCAAAGTGCTGGGATTACAGGCTTGAGCCACCGCGCCCGGCCCCTTCTGTATTTTTTTAATTTTGCGTCAAAAGAATGTTTAAAAGTAGTTACAGATTATTAAGAAAACAAAATGGCTCCACCCACTGTGTTGTTTCTTTACCGTAAACCACAAGGAATCAGCCCACCCAAAGTAATTGCACTTCCCCGCCTGCCCTCCCTGTCTAATCCACTGTCGCCATTTGTTATTTTATGGGTCACCTTTGTAACTATAAAGAACTTATTGAAACCCCTATTCTCTTGATCCGTGAATGTACTCAGTTTCTCAAGAATATATTCTGTATAAAATGAAAAAAATCACTTTCCCCATGATTTCTCCCTGTCTTTCCCAATTTCTGTATAAAATGAAAAAAATCACTTTCCCCATGATTTCTCCCTGTCTTTCCCAATTTCTGTATAAAATGAAAAAAATCACTTTCCCCATGATTTCTCCCTGTCTTTCCAATTTCTGTATAAAATGAAAAAAATCACTTTCCCCATGATTTCTCCCTGTCTTTCCCAATTTCTGTATAAAATGAAAAAAATCACTTTCCGTATGATTTCTCCCTGTCTTTCCCAATTTCTGTATAAAATGAAAAAAATCAGTTTCCCCATGATTTCTCCCTGTCTTTCCAATTTCTGTATAAAATGAAAAAAATCACTTTCCCCATGATTTCTCCCTGTCTTTCCCAATTTCTGTATAAAATGAAAAAAGATCACTTTCCCCATGATTTCTTCGTCTTTCCCAATTTCTGTATAAAATGAAAAAAATCACTTTCCCCATGATTTCTCCCTGTCTTTCCGATTTCTGTATAAAATGAAAAAAATCACTTTCCCCATGATTTCTCCCTGTCTTTCCCAATTTCTGTATAAAATGAAAAAAATCACTTTCCCCATGATTTCTCCCTGTCTTTCCCAATTTCTGTATAAAATGAAAAAAGATCACTTTCCCCATGATTTCTTCGTCTTTCCCAATTTCTGTATAAAATGAAAAAAATCACTTTCCCCATGATTTCTCCCTGTCTTTCCGATTTCTGTATAAAATGAAAAAAATCACTTTCCCCATGATTTCTCCCTGTCTTTCCCAATTTCTGTATAAAATGAAAAAAATCACTTTCCCCATGATTTCTCCCTGTCTTTCCAATTTCTGTATAAAATGAAAAAAATCACTTTCCCCATGATTTCTCCCTGTCTTTCCGATTTCTGTATAAAATGAAAAAAATCACTTTCCCCATGATTTCTCCCTGTCTTTCCCAATTTCTGTATAAAATGAAAAAAATCACTTTCCCCATGATTTCTCCCTGTCTTTCCCAATTTCTGTATAAAATGAAAAAAGATCACTTTCCCCATGATTTCTTCGTCTTTCCCAATTTCTGTATAAAATGAAAAAAATCACTTTCCCCATGATTTCTCCCTGTCTTTCCGATTTCTGTATAAAATGAAAAAAATCACTTTCCCCATGATTTCTCCCTGTCTTTCCCAATTTCTGTATAAAATGAAAAAAATCACTTTCCCCATGATTTCTCCCTGTCTTTCCAATTTCTGTATAAAATGAAAAAAATCACTTTCCCCATGATTTCTCCCTGTCTTTCCCAAGTTCTGGCAACCCCTGTCAGATTGCTTCTATGATGATCTCACGATAATTAGACTTTGCATGTTTTGTCTCAAAGATGAAAACTCATAGGTGGCATTCCTGCTATCACGGTAATTCTCCCTAGAGACAAGGGGCACACCTAAATCATAAAAGAGACGTAATTCTGCATTTGTGCAGCACCAAAGTATTCTAAGCATCAGAGACAAGTGATTTCCACACTCCGTTAGAGCTGAAAACGTGTGTCATATTTTAATTGAATTTATACTTGCACTCTGGCATTTTTATCCAGCTTTCTGTTTTTCTTAGAGTTTTTAATTGCTATTGTTGACCAGAAAAAAAAATACCTTTGTCTTATCACTGAGATAATCAATTGCCTTATCACAGTTTGCATAAACCCAATTTTTTCCTTAACACACAGTTTTCAGGATCCTCTAATGGTGGTTTTCTTGTTGTTTTAGGGTTTTTCTTTGTTTTGAGATGGAGCCTCGCTCTGCCGTCCAGGCTGGGGTACGTCCAGGCTGGGGTGCAATCTCGGCTCACCACACCCTCCGCCTCCCCAGTTCAAGTGATTCTCCCACCTCAGCCTCTGTAGTATCTGGGATTACAGGTGTGTGCCACCACACCTGGCTGATTTTTGTATTTTTAGTAGAGACAGGGTTTCACTGTGTTGGCCAGACTGGTTTCAAACTCCTGACCTCGAGTGATCCACATGCCTCAGCCTCCCAAAGTGCCAGGATTACAGCAGTGAGCCACTGCGCCCAGCCCTCTGATAGTGTTTTAAACTGAACCGTTGGCCAGGCCCGGTGGCTCACAGTGTTAATCCCAGCACTTTGGGAGGCTGAGGTGGGAGGATTGCTGAAGGCCAGGAGTTTGAGACCAGCCTGGTTAACATAGACCTCAGCTCTGCAAAAAGGTTTAAAAATTAGCCAGGCGTGCTGGTGCTTGTTTTATTAAGTAGATTCATTTTTTTTTTTTTTTTGAGACAGTCTGACTCTGTCACCGAGGCTGGAGTGCAGTGGCATAATCTCAGCTCACTACAACCTCTGCCTTGTGGGTTCAAGCGATTCTTCTGCCTCAGCCTCCTGAGTAACTGTCATTACAGGCACACCACCGTGCCCGGCTAATTTTTGTATTTGCAGTAGAGACGGTTTCGCATTTAGCCAGGCTGGTCCCGAACTCCTGACTTCAAGTGATCCTCCCACCTCAGCCTCCCACAGTGCTGTGATTACAAGCATGAGCCACCACACCCAGCCTCATTAAGTAGATTCTTAAATGATCTCAGAAAGAATGCGTGGGAGACAAATCTCCCGAATCCTAGCTGGACTGTTTTATTTTGCACTGTGTTCCATTGTTTGGCTGCATAAAAACTGGGCTCGAAGTCACTTTCCCTCAGAACTTTGAAGGGATTCCGCTGTTACAGTCTTCTGTTTTCTAGCTCTAAAGTCTGAGGCCATTTCTAACTACGCTGTAGTTCTTTCAGACAACTTTTGGAACCTTCTCCTCCTGGAGTTCCGGCGTTTCACGAGTGTCTCAGTGTGTGTCCACTTGGATCCGGCCTGCCGGCCGCTCACTGAACCTTCAGACCGGAAGACTCAGAGCTTCCTTCTGTTCCGGGAGACGATCCTTTCTGACGCTCTGCGTCGCCTCTTCCCCTTCAGCTTCTTTGCCATCACTTTCCTGAGCACTAACTTTTCTTTTTTTTTTTTCTGCTCGTGTTTATTAACCACGTGTCTGCATAAGGCGGGGTGGGAGGGCAAAGTTATTTCGTGCACAGCAGTTTTTTGGCGATCTCTAGGTGGCTCTGAAAAGAGCCCTTGGGGCTTGGCCGCAGTTTTCACACGCCAGCTCCTACTTCTTTTTGGCAGCCGCCTTCTTGGCCTTTGCAGCTTTAGGTTTTGCTGCTTCGGGCTCTGCTGCCTTCGGCTTAACCGCCTTGGGCTTGGCAGGACTCCTGGTTGCCTTTCTTTGGCCGCCCTTAAAAAAGCACTGACTGGCCAGGCGCGGTGGCTCAAGCCTGTAATCCCAGCACTCTGGGAGGCCGAGGCGGGTGGATCACGAGGTCAACAGATTGAGACCATCCTGGTCAACAAGGTGAAACCCCGTCTCTACTAAAAATACAAAAATTAGCTGGGCATGGTGGCGCGTGCCTGTAATCCCAGCTACTCAGGAGGCTGAGGCAGGAGAAGTGCCTGAACCCAGGAGGCGGAGGTGGCGGTGAGCCGAGATCGAGCCATTGCACTCCAGCCTGGGTAACAAGAGCGAAACTCGGTCTCAAAAAAAAAAAACTTGCTTCATATGTTTTTCAGATGCTCTATTGCAGCAGAACAGCTGATATCAACCAGCTCAAGACTCAGGGAGCTAAGCCGGCATGAGAACACAGTTTCCTCCTCTCCCCATCATGACTTCACCCTGCACGCTTCAACTATCAGCAACTCCAGCCACTCCAAAACCCTCAAAATCCCGAGCCCCAGATTTCCCAGCGAGGTGGATGAAGGCTTCCTCCTGCCTGTTGCTCAGCTGCCCTTTGGCTGTTAAGCTCCGCCTCTGCCGCAGTTCCAGGTGTGTCAGTAGAGCCACTTCCGCACAGCAGGCAAATGAAGCCATTAGGGTTAAAACTGCACAACTCGGGCGGAGGCAGTGGCTCGCCCTTTGGGAGGCCTGTGTGGGCAGACTGCTTGAGCTCAGGAGCTCGAGACCAGCCTGAGCAACACAGCAAAAATCCGTCTCTACAAAAGTTAGCCAGGTGTGGTGGCACATGGCTGTCCTCCCAGCTACTTGGGAGACTGAGGCAGGAGGATTGCTTGGTCCTAGAAAGTCAAGGCTGCGGTGGGCAGTGATCACACCACTGCCCTCCAGCCTGGACAGCAGAGCTAGATCCTGTCAAAAACAAAATGAAACAAATCTAGTGTCCTCAGAGTTTTGTAATTTTTTTTTTTTTGAGATGGGTCTCGACATCAAGCCCATGCATTATGATCTGGGCCCCACGTGTCAGGCCTCTGAGGTAGTGTTTTTAGGCACAAGTCTGTCCCGAGTCTGCAGCACCTGCTGCACAGTGCTCAGTAAACGCTGAGGAGTGAATGAAGCAGAGCCAGTAGGAGGAACGAAGGCCAGCGAGGGCGGAGTGAGAAGTACGGGTGCGACGACCGAAGGAGGGGTTTGCAAGGTGTGAGGGGCAGAAACCTGCAGCTGGGCCGGACAGGTCGATGGGTGCGGTGGGCGGTCACCCGGGACAAGGCAGAGGCCGGGGAGCTGCCCGGGTGTGAGGACTGAGCAAGCATCAAATTGAGGAAGCAAGAAAGAACAGGGGCGGTCTGAGCCCATGGAAAGGAGAAATAACTCAGGCGAGTTTCCCAGGAACAGAACAGAGGAAACCAAGGCCCAGGGGAGCGTGTCCTCCCCGACAGAGGTCGCCCGGGAACGGGCGGGGGCACAGCTGAGGACACGTGGGTTTCTGTTGTGGGTGACGGAGGAACTGAGGCAGCTGCACCGTGAGTTGAGGCATCGTTGCCCTGAGAAGTGGATGCCCATCAGGAGCCCACTCCTCACAGAACGAACAGCACCTTCAGGGCATGGGATGAGCAGGGAGTTGGGAACACTGGCTGGGTCCTCCCTCTGTCACTCTCTGGGGCCCCCGAGCAAATTCCTGCAATGCTTTAACCCTCAGTTTTCTTACCTTTCTTTATCGCAGATGATAATCTCGTACCTCATGGGGTTGTTGCAGTGAACACACCACACACCAGTAAAAGGGAATGAGTCACAGTCACGCGTGAGCACAGTGCGGTCATCAGGACAGCCCCGTTCCTTACAAACCTCAACCGCTGCTCATGGAGAGCTGGAGCGAAACCTGTCAACGTGGAAGTCCAGGTTCGGTGAAAACGCCTCCCAAACGAGGGCAGAGTAACGCCTTTTCATCCGGAGACCTCGGGCAGGAGACGTGCGGAGGAGGGAATCTGCTTCAGCCAGCGGGAAGCCAGGGTCTGCCGGAGGCATGGCAGACACGCAGTCGGCTTCACAACGTTCTTATTCGCTTTAAAGACAACTGTGAAAGAAAAAATTATTTTGGCATTAATAACATGTAGAAATAGAATGTATGATGCAACACCAAGAATGGGAAAGAGGAAACGGTCCAGTGAGCGTGACGCACTGGACGCGTGTGGTAACTCCAGCAGAGACACGGAGACCACGCCACACCGAAGAGCAAGCCAGGAGAGACCAGTGTCGCTCTAAAGAACACTCACTGCAAACCGCTGAGACTGAGACTGAAAGATCTGAAGAGATTCATTCAGAGCCAAGTGTGAGTGACCAACGGCTCATAGCAGCCCTCAGGAGGTCCTGAGAACATGTGCCCGAGGTGGTCGGGACACAGACTAATTTATTTTTACGGTGACACGAGGCATCAATCACATGCATGTAAGATGTACATTGGTTTGGTCTGGAAAAGGGGCTGGAGAAGGCTTCCAGCTTACAGGCAGATTTAGTGTTTCTGATTGACAGCTGGCTGAAAGGGTTAAGTTATTACCTAAAGACCTGGAATCAACAGAAAGGAATGTCTGGGTGATGATAAGGGGCTGTGGAGACCAACTCTCTCCATGCAGATGAAGCCTCCAGGTAGCAGGCTTCAGAGGGAAGAGATTCTCATGAGGCTTAAGGAGTCTATTCGATCAGTAATTCCAAAAGGCAGAGGGTATCACGAGGCCTGTCTGCCCCCTGCCCCCATCATGCGCTGAGCCAGCCCCTCAGGCTACCTTGGAACGCCCTCCCTGACAGGAGGGGTCCATTCAGATGGTTGAGGGGGATTAGAATTTTATTTTTGTTTCACAAAAGGCCTACAGGAAATTCTTTTTTTTTTTCTTCTTTTTCTTTTTTTTAATTGAGACGGAGTTTCGCTCTTGTTACCCAGGCTGTGCAATGGCGCGATCTCGGCTCACCGCAACCTCCGCCTCCTGGGTTCAGGCAATTATCCTGCCTCAGCCTCCCGAGTAGCTGGGATTACAGGCACGCGCCACCACGCCCAGCTAATTTTTTGTATTTTTAGTCGAGACGGGGTTTCACCATGTTGACCAGGGTGGTCTTGATCTCTTGGCCTCGTGATCCACCCGCCTCGGCCTCCCAAAGTGCTGGGATTACAGGCTTGAGCCACCGCGCCTGGCCCTGGGAAATTCACTTTTTAAAGTGAATAAAGAACAGATAAGACAGAAGTGGAAAGAGGGTGGACTTGAGCCTGACCGTGTCGTTGATTTCATTAGTAACAAAGACACAACACTCCAATTAAATGACAAAGATTTTCAAACTGTGTAGAAAATTAAGACCAACGTATATGTCATCTACCAGAAAGCACTGTTTCTTCAAGAGAGGATGTCACTGTCACCCAGGCTGGAGTGCAGTGGTACAGTCACGGCTCACCGCAGCCTCAGCCTCGGGCTCCAACGCTCCTCCCACGTCAGCCTCCTGAGTAGCTGGGACTGCAAGCGTGCACCACCACAGCTGGCTAGTGTTTGATTTCTTGTAGATACGACATCTCTCTGTGTTGCCCACCTTGGTCTCGAATTCCTGGGCTCAAGTCGCTCCTCTGCCTCAGCATCCAGAACTGCTGGGACAACAGGCATGAGCCATCGTGCCCAGCCCAGAGAGTCATTTTAACAAAGACACGGATGAGTTAAAAGGATGAAAAAAGACAAGACCCACGCAGCTGGCACTGTCTTCTCTATACAGCTATTACAGTGGTTTCCAGAACCTTCTCTCCTGTACACAAGGGCATTTCTTAAGGAAAAACTCATTGCACCAGCTGCAGAAGAAGAGGCAACAGTCCCAAACAAGATCACCGTGGGGGCTGGGACGAGCTGGTGAGGCGTGTGCTGTCCGCGTCTGGGAGGGTCTCTGACGAGCTTGCTCTCGTGCGTGCTACGGAAGAGCAGTGTAAAGGAGGGATGCTGGATCTGCAGATGTCTGCTTATTTCTTCAGACCCCTGAAACTGTGGCAGATAAAGGTGATCACTGGTGCTAAGATTGTGTAGTAACTACAGGAGTCCATCAGCAAGGAGAGAGTCGTCTCAGTCTGCTGCAGAGAGAACCTGATTGTATCACAACTGAGGTTTCCCACGCAGCCGACTTTCTTACATATGCTGGATAGCCCCAGCACTGTGCGGTTGGAAGTGGGTGTGATCTGGATTCTGCCACGGATGGATTTTGGGAGAACGCAGTGACCGAAGCGTGGCTGTGTGGAGCAGTGGAACATGGCAGGTGTTTCTCTCCAGGAATTGAATCCGGAAATGGAAACTAACGTCGTGAAACTTGGAAGGAAGCATGAGAGGGTGATCGAAAGTGCCTGCAGTCATCAGGCTAAAAGGATATACCAGCTGGGCTACGGGATTGAGTGCAGCTGATCTTGTTGAACAATCTATCCAGCGTTCATCCAGTATCAGCAACAGTGAAGGGGATGCAGGGCACCAAGAATGAAGCCCTTTGGAGCCTTCCGTGTGCCCCAGTGCTCGGGGGTTAACCAGCGTTACCAACTAGAGCTAAGGGATGAGGCCATTCTGCTCAAGAAAAGTGCAGATACCCCGTGGGACGTCCAGAAGGACCTAAAAGACCTGTGGCTGCTGAGCTGTAGAAATGTAAAAACCAGCATGAGATGAGCCCTGAGCCTTTAGTGTTCATCCACAATCATGCATCGGCGTTCGCTTTTATCTTCTTCAGTGTGTGAATTTGGGCTCACAGGATCAAATCCCATGCTTGATTTAATGCTTGCAATCTGAGTCCTTGGACAAATAAACTATGGCAGTATGATTCTTTAAAAAAATAAGAAAAGGCTGGGTGCAATGGCTCACGCCTGTAGTCCCAGCACTTTGAGAGGCCAAGACGGGCAGATTGCTTGAATTCACAAGTTCAAGACCAGCCTGAACAACATGGCAAGACCCCCGTCTCTACAAAAAAAAACAACAAAAATTAGCTGGGCATGGTGGTGAGTGCCTGTAGTCCCAGCTACCTGGGAGACTGAGGGGAGACTGAGGTAGGAAGATTCCTTGAGCCTGGGAGGCAGAGGTTGCTGTGAGTCAAGATCATGCCACTACACTCCAGCCTGGGCAAGATAGAGCTTTTTTTTTTTTTTTTGAGATGGAGTCTCACCTATTGCCCAGGCTAGAGTGCAGTGATGTGATCTTGGCTCACTGCAACCTCCGCCTCCCAGGTTCAAGCAATTCTCCTGCCTCAGCCCCCCAAGTAGCTGGGATTTCAAGTGCCAACCGCTATGCCCGGCTAACCTTTGTATTTTTAGTAGAAATGGGGCTTGGCCAGGCTGGTCTCAAACTCCTGACCTCAAGTGATCCACCCACCTCAGCCTCCCAAAGTGCTGGCATTACAGATGTGAGCCACTGCACCCGGATGAGACCTTGCCTAAAAAAAAAAGAAGAAAGACATACTATGAAAATGAATGAGGAAGATGGAGTGACTATATTAAAATCCAACTAGACTTCAGGACGAGGAATCTCACCAGAGATGAGAGGTACATTTTCTAACGGTAAAACACAGACGTTCGTCCCAAGACTTAATCCTGACTGTGCAGGTCTCTATTCACAGACCTCAAAATATGTAAAGCAAAAGCTGATGGGAGGACCCATGGGTGCAGCAGGAGTGCCAACCCTCTTTCTGTAACTGAGAGGAGATGGCAGAAGATCAGGAGTGACAGGAAACTTGAAAAACACTCTTCACTAATTCGAGCTAGTTGACAGTCATGTAGCATTACATCCAACAGCAGCAGCACACACTGGAACACGCACAGGTGGCTCATGAAACAGGTGTTAATATATTTAAAGGATTAAAATTATGCAGAATGCATCCTCTGACCACAATGAAATAAGATAATTAAATAACTAAATGGTTAGAAATTAAGTGGCCGGGCATGGTGGCTCATGCCTGTAATCCAAGCACTTTGGAGGCCAAGGCGGGTGGATCACCTGAGGTCAGGAGTTCAAGACCAGCCTGACCAACCTGGTGAAACCCCGTCTTGGAAAAAAAAAGTAAAATTAAAGAAATTAAGCAATATATTTTTGGATGAATCTAAATAAGGAGGTAATCCTAAATAAATAACACACTTGTAAATCAATAATCCACCAGTCAAAAATCACAAAGAACATTATAAAATGTTTTGAATTTGATGAATATGAAATAATTGACCAAATATTTGTCAGATGCACTAGAGCATGTTTTGAGAGACATTGATGGATTCAGATGGTTACATGACGCTGTGGACTAGTGTGTACCCCCAAAATGTGTGTGTTGAAATGGTCACCCCCAGTGGTGGTATCAGGAGGTAGGGTCTGTAGAATGTGACTGGATCGTGTGGGTGGAGTCCGTGAATGGGATTCGTGCCCTCTAAGAGCCCAGAGAACTAGCCAGTCCCTTCCCCATGTGAGTACACAGCAAGAAAGCACCGTTGAAGATCCAGGAAGCAGCCTGCACCAGACAGCGAACCTGCCGGCACCTTGACCTTGGACTTCCCAGCCTCTGGAACTGTGAGAAATGCTTTTCAATTGGTTATCAATCAACCAATTTACAGTGTTTTGTCACAGCAGCCCAAATGATCTAACACAGTGAAAACCACAAAACATGGTTGGAAAAAAAAAGACTGAAGTAAATGGAGATGTTTACCACGGTACCGTCAAACCCGATGTTAAGATGTCAGTACTCCCCGAATTTATACGTAGATTCAGTCCTAAGCCCAGCAAAATTCTGGCTTTACAGAAAAATGACAAGCTGATTCCAAAGTGGATATGGAAGTGCAAATAGTCAAAAGAAAGTTTAAAAGAACAAAGTTGGAAGACTCACTCTACCTAATACCAAGATTTATCACAAAATTGCCAGATTGTGATACTGGCCAAAGGCTAGACGCATAGATCAACTGAGTTACACAGAGAGTATAAAACTTCATCCACCTGCACTGGGTCAAGTTATTTTCTTTTTTCCTTTTTTTGTTGTTGTTGTGGAGACAGAGTCTTGCTCTGTCGCCCAGGCTGGAGTGCAGCGGCACAGTCTCAGCTCACTGTAGCCTCCGCATCCCAGGTTCCAGCGATTCTCCTGCCTCAGCCTCCCACGTGGCAGGGGTTATAGATGGGCACCACCACACCCAGATAATTTTTGTATTTTTGGTAGAGACGGAGTTTCACTACCTTGGCCAGGCTAGACTCAAACTGCCGACTTCAAGTGATCGACGTGCCTTGGCTCCCAAAGTGCTGGGATTGCAGACATGAGCCACCGCGCCCAGCCGGCTCAAGTTATTTTCAACAGAAATGCCAGACTGGGTGCAGTGACTTACACCTGTAATCCCAGCACTTTGGGAGGCCGAGGCGGTGGATCATAAGGTCAAGAGATCGAGACCATCCTGGTCAACATGGTGAAACCCCATCTCTACTAAAAATACAAAATTAGCTGGGCATGGTGGCACGTGCCTGTAATCCCAGCTACTCGGGAGGCTGAGGCAGGAGAATTGCTTGAACCCAGGAGGCGGAGGTTGCAGTGAGCTGAGATGGCACCATTGCACTCCAGCCTGGGCACAAAGAGTAAAACTCCATCTCAAAGAAAAGGACTTGAAGTCAGTAGAAAGAAAGCTTGAGATAGGATAAGGGGGTATTGGGGTGGATGCGGTGGCTCATGCCTGGAATCTCAACATTTTGTGAGGCCAAGAAAGGTGGTCATTTGAGTCCAGGAGTTTGAGACCAGCCTGGGCAATACAGTGGAACCTTGTCTCTAAAAAAAAAAACTCAAAAAATTAGCTGGGCATGGTGGCACATGCCTGTAGTCCCAGCTACTCAGGAGGCTGAGGCAGGAGGATCTCTTGAGCCTAGGAGGTCAAGGCCACAGTGAGCCATGATTGTGCCACTTTCCTCCCGCCTGGGTGACAGAGTAAGACCCTGTCTCAAAATAAAATAGATTTAAAAACATAAAATGAGAAGCTTGGACAGAAGATACCATTAAGAAAACAAAAGGACGAGGCATAGAATGGGAGAAAGCATTTACATTACGTAGAGCTGACAAAGGGTCTGTGTCCAAACTATGTCAAGAACACTCAGAATTCAATAATAAGAAAACCCATTCTTAAAAACATGCCAAAGTTTCAGTAGACACTTCACTGAAAAAGATACAAATGGACATTAGACACATGAAAGGGAACTCCCTGCCGTTAGTTGTCGGAAAATGGGATGCTATTACAGTGCTAGTGTAACTTCTCTTAAAAACCAACTGTGTGCTTCTGCAGACCTGTAATCCCAGCTACTTGGGAGGCTCACTGGAGGCTAGGACTTGAGAGGAACCTGGACAATGTAGCAAGACTCTGTTGCAAAGGACAAACAAGAAAAGATTTACAAAGAAAAAGACTGACAATACCAAGTGTTGGCAGAGATGTGGTGACGCTGTTGCCAGGAATGTGCAATGGTGCAGCCACTTTGGAGAAATAGGGAGCAGTTTCTCCGGAAGTTAAAGGCGCACCTACCACACGCCCCAGCCATTCCACTCCCAGGGTCCACAAGACCTGTACGCAAATGTTCACAGCAGCTTTATTTGTAACAACCAAAAAACTGGAAAGAACAACCCAAATGTCCTTCGGCAGGTGAATGAGCGAACAATTATGGCAGAGCTAAACAATGGGACGTGCCTTCGCATTGGGAAGGGTGAATGCGTGGTGTGTACGGCTCGTGGGTGAGCCTCAGAAACGTCACCCAAAGACAGAGAACCCGGACACGACAAGGTGCACACTCTGGGATTCCAACCGAGTGAGATTCTGTGATACAAAAACTCACCTCTAGACCTGTGGTCGTGTGGGTTTAGGGGTCAGGGTGCATGAGGGAACCTTTTCGATTGAGGAACATGTTTCCTTTTTTTTGAGACCGAGTTTCACTGTTGTTACCCAGACTGGAGTTTCGCTTTTGTTGCCCAGGCTGGAGTGCAATGGCGCGATCTCGGCTCACCGCAACCTCCGCCTTCTGGGTTCAAGCAATTCTCTTGCCTCAGCCTCCCGAGTAGCTGGGATTACAGGCGCGTGCCACCATGCCCAGCTAATTTTTGTATTTTTAGTAGAGATGGGGTTTCACCATGTTGACCAGGATGGTCTCGATCTCTTGACCTCATGATCCACCCGCCTCCGCCTCCCAAAGTGCTGGGATTATAGGTGTGAGCCACCGTGCCCAGCCGAGGAACATGTTTCCTATCTTGATTGGGATGGTGGTTTCATGGGTATGTATACTTGGCAAAATTATTCAAACTGAGCACCAAAAATGAGTTTCTTTATTTTATGTAAACTAACCTCAATGAAGTTGATTTTTAAAGTTAAAAGAGACCAGGCGCAATGGTTCACACTTGTAATCCCCGCACTTTGGAAGGCTGAGTCAGGTGGACCACTTGAGGTCAGGAGTTTGAGACCAGCTGGCGAAACCCCCTCTCTCCTAAAAATATAAAAATTAGCACAGCATGGTGGCATGTGCCTGTAATTCCAGCTACTTGGGAGGCTGAGGCAGGAGAATCACTTGAACCTGGAAGGTGGAGGTTGCAGTGAGCCAAGATCACACCACTACACTCTAGCCTGGGAAACAGAGCAAGACTCTGTCTCAAACAATAAAAGAAAGAATGGAAGGCCAGGCGCGGTGGCTCACACCCAAAGTGCTGGGGCACTTTGGGAGGCCAAGGCGGGTGGATCACGAGGTCAAGAGATCGAGACCATCCTGGTCAACATGGTGAAACCCCATCTCTGCTAAAAATACAAAAATTAGCTGGGCACGGTGGCACGTGCCTGTAATCCCAGCTACTCAGGAGGCTGAGGCAGGAGAATTGCTTGAACCCAGGAGGCGGAGGTTGCGGTGAGCCGAGATCGCGCCATTGCACTCCAGCCTGGGCAACTAGAGCAAAACTCCATCTCAAAAAAAAAAAGAAAAAAAGAAAAAATGGAAAATGAAGAAGGCATTTACATAGCTCTACCTAGATAAACCAATAGTTCTTCACTGAGGATCTTTTTCAAAGTCAGTACCACGGTCATTGTGAGCTTCCTTAATGCCCTTGTCCGGTCCTAAAGTTTTCTTCCTATGAAACAGAGAGTCTGATGACTGATGCCACTGTGTAGTTCCTAACTACACAGAGACCACCTGGGGACCACAGAGGAGCAGGAGTCTGCAGGTCTCTCGTCACACCCTCCGTCTCATCGCCAGCTCCTCAGGCGTGACGTGACGCACATCTGCCCTGTGATGATGCTCAGTGGTCTATTGCAATGGCTGCATAGAGCCTTTTTCTTTTCGGTTTTTTTTTTTTTTTTTTTAGATGGAGTTTTGCTCTGTCCCCAGGCTGGAGTGCAATGTCACCATCTTGCCTCACTGCAACCTCTGCCTCTTGGGTTCAAGCGATTATCCTGCCTCAGCTTTCCGAGTAGCTGGAATTACAGGTGTGCATCACCATACCCAGCTAATTTTTGTATTTTCAGTAGAGACGGGGTTTCGCCATATTGGCGGGGATGGTCTCGGTCTCCTGACCTCGTGATCCTCCCTTGTGAGCCTCCCAAATGCTGGGATCACAGGCGTGAGCCACGGCACTGGGTCTCACAGAGCCATGTTTAAATTCGCCTTTGAGGTTAGTCATGAGTTCAGATGAAGAAGTGGCTTCATGTGGATTTCAGTTCCCACTCTGTGTTTGCCATTATTAGGAATAGGCTCTGGTTAACAGAATTTCATTCTTAAAGACAAACAGGCTCTAATTAACCACACCTTGGACCCCAGGGCTCTCAGGAGACAGCATAAGGTGAGTCTGGAGTGGGAACATGAGCATTATTGCCGTTACCGAATATCTCTTGCCGCAAATGACTTTCAACCTCTTTTTTAAAAAACCTGCTTTCGAAGAATGTAAAAGTTTTGGTTCTTTTTTGTGAGAGGGTTCCTGTTTCATGACCTGCTAAAAAGAAGCCTACCATGGTTTAAGTACTTCCAGGAAACTGGCAAACCTTGCCCATTTTAAGAGGGTTAAGTCACAGCACCTAACACTCAGGACAGTATTGTGAGGCCTTCTTGTGAGCAGCTCCTGGAAAGCAACTCAGAAACAGATGTCAAAAGGCTGACACTTTCTGACCCAGCCATTCCCCGAAGCTCTCAAAGGGAAAAGGAGACTCTCCAGGTGAACCAACACACTGGCATAACATATGCTCCCAAAGGCATCATTTGATTTTTTTTTATTTTTTATTTTATTATTTTTGAGACAAGGTCTTGTTCTGTTGCACAGGCTGGAGATCAGTTGTACAATCACTGCAACCCTGACCTCCGGGCCTCAAGCAATCCTCCCACCTCAATTTCCCAAGTAGCTGAGACCACAGGCGTGCACCAACACACTCAGCTGATTTTTGTATTTTTTGTAGAAATGGGGTCTCCCTATGTTGCCCAGGCTGGTCTCAAACTCCTGGGATCAAGTAATGCTCCCACTTCTGTCTCCCAAAGTGCGGGGATTATAGGCATGAGCCTCTGTGTCTGGCC
This sequence comes from Saguinus oedipus, assembly GCA_031835075.1. NCBI lineage: Eukaryota > Metazoa > Chordata > Mammalia > Primates > Cebidae > Saguinus > Saguinus oedipus. The sequence continues at coordinate 1,357,574 of CM063169.1, read as the reverse complement.
CCAAAGGCATTATTTTAAACAGAAAAAAATGCAATTAAATTTCCATAGAGGGGGCTCATTTTAAAAAGTTATATCATGGGAGTTTTGCTTCTTTTTTTTCTGCTGATTAGCACATATTTTACCTAAAAACTCCCTGTTTTATATTTTTCTACCGTGTTGTTAACCCTGACTGTACACTCACTAGCAGACTCAGTCGTCTCTCACTCACTAACCCTGACTGTACACTCACCAGCAGGATCTGTTGTCTCTCACTCACTAACCCTGACTGTACACTCACCAGCAGGATCTGTTGTCTCTCACTAACCCTGAGTGTACACTCACCAGCAGGATCTGTTGTCCTCACTCACTAACCCTGACTGTACACTCACCAGCAGGATCGGTTGTCTCTCACTCACTAACCCTGACTGTACACTCACCAGCAGGATCTGTTGTCACTCACTCACTAACCCTGACTGTACACTCACCAGCAGGATCTGTTGTCTCTCACTAACCCTGACTGTACACTCACCAGCAGGATCTGTTGTCTCTCTCTCACTAACCCTGACTGTACACTCACCAGCAGGATCTGTTGTCTCTCACTAACCCTGACTGTACACTCACCAGCAGGATCTGTTGTCTCTCACTCACTAACCCTGACTGTACACTCACCAGCAGGATCTGTTGTCCTCACTCACTAACCCTGACTGTACACTCACCAGCAGGATCTGTTGTCTCTCACTCACTAACCCTGACTGTACACTCACCAGCAGGATCTGTTGTCTCTCACTCACTAACCCTGACTGTACACTCACCAGCAGGATCTGTTGTCTCTCACTAACCCTGACTGTACACTCACCAGCAGGACCTGTTGTCTCTCACTCACTAACCCTGACTGTACACTCACCAGCAGGATCTGTTGTCTCTCACTAACCCTGACTGTACACTCACCAGCAGGATCTGCTGCCTCACTCACTAACCCTGACTGTACACTCACCAGCAGGATCTGTTGTCTCTCACTCACTAACCCTGACTGTACACTCACCAGCAGGATCTGTTGTCTCTCACTAACCCTGACTGTACACTCACCAGCAGGATCCGTTGTCTCTCACTAACCCTGACTGTACACTCACCAGCAGGATCTGTTGTCTCTCACTCACTAACCCTGACTGTACACTCACCAGCAGGATCTGTTGTCTCTCACTCACTAACCCTGACTGTACACTCACCAGCAGGATCTGTTGTCTCTCACTCACTAACCCTGACTGTACACTCACCAGCAGGATCTGTTGTCTCTCACTCACTAACCCTGACTGTACACTCACCAGCAGGATCTGTTGTCTCTCTCTCACTAACCCTGACTGTACACTCACCAGCAGGATCTGTTGTCTCTCACTCACTAACCCTGACTGTACACTCACCAGCAGGATCTGTTGTCTCTCACTAACCCTGAGTGTACACTCACCAGCAGGATCTGTTGTCTCTCACTCACTAACCCTGACTGTACACTCACCAGCAGGATCTGTTGTCTCTCACTCACTAACCCTGACTGTACACTCACCAGCAGGATCTGTTGTCTCTCACTAACCCTGAGTGTACACTCACCAGCAGGATCTGTTGTCTCTCACTCACTAACCCTGACTGTACACTCACCAGCAGGATCTGTTGTCTCTCACTCACTAACCCTGACTGTACACTCACCAGCAGGATCTGTTGTCTCTCACTCACTAACCCTGACTGTACACTCACCAGCAGGATCTGTTGTCTCTCTCTCACTAACCCTGACTGTACACTCACCAGCAGGATCTGTTGTCTCTCACTCACTAACCCTGACTGTACACTCACCAGCAGGATCTGTTGTCTCTCACTCACTAACCCTGAGTGTACACTCACCAGCAGGATCTGTTGTCTCTCACTCACTAACCCTGACTGTACACTCACCAGCAGGATCTGTTGTCTCTCTCTCACTAACCCTGACTGTACACTCACCAGCAGGATCTGTTGTCCTCACTCACTAACCCTGACTGTACACTCACCAGCAGGATCTGTTGTCTCTCACTCACTAACCCTGACTGTACACTCACCAGCAGGACCTGTTGTCTCTCACTAACCCTGACTGTACACTCACCAGCAGGATCTGTTGTCTCTCACTCACTAACCCTGACTGTACACTCACCAGCAGGATCTGTTGTCTCTCTCTCACTAACCCTGACTGTACACTCACCAGCAGGATCTGTTGTCCTCACTCACTAACCCTGACTGTACACTCACCAGCAGGATCTGTTGTCTCTCACTCACTAACCCTGACTGTACACTCACCAGCAGGATCTGTTGTCTCTCACTCACTAACCCTGACTGTACACTCACCAGCAGGATCTGTTGTCCTCACTCACTAACCCTGACTGTACACTCACCAGCAGGATCTGTTGTCTCTCACTAACCCTGACTGTACACTCACCAGCAGGATCTGTTGTCTCTCACTCACTAACCCTGACTGTACACTCACCAGCAGGATCTGTTGTCTCTCTCTCACTAACCCTGACTGTACACTCACCAGCAGGATCTGTTGTCTCTCACTCACTAACCCTGACTGTACACTCACCAGCAGGATCTGTTGTCCTCACTCACTAACCCTGACTGTACACTCACCAGCAGGATCTGTTGTCTCTCACTCACTAACCCTGACTGTACACTCACCAGCAGGATCTGTTGTCTCTCACTCACTAACCCTGACTGTACACTCACCAGCAGGACCTGTTGTCTCTCACTCACTAACCCTGACTGTACACTCACCAGCAGGATCTGTTGTCTCTCACTCACTAACCCTGACTGTACACTCACCAGCAGGATCTGTTGTCTCTCACTAACCCTGACTGTACACTCACCAGCAGGATCTGTTGTCTCTCACTCACTAACCCTGACTGTACACTCACCAGCAGGATCTGTTGTCCTCACTCACTAACCCTGACTGTACACTCACCAGCAGGATCTGTTGTCTCTCACTCACTAACCCTGACTGTACACTCACCAGCAGGACCTGTTGTCTCTCACTCACTAACCCTGACTGTACACTCACCAGCAGGATCTGTTGTCTCTCACTCACTAACCCTGACTGTACACTCACCAGCAGGATCTGTTGTCTCTCACTCACTAACCCTGACTGTACACTCACCAGCAGGATCGGTTGTCTCTAGTTTCATTAACGGACCAACAGGAAATGCTGCTGACGTAAGTGTGCAGTAGCAGGGTAAAGAAGTGAAATTCAAGGACCCCGGTGACAAGTGACCACAGGATCTTCAAGCCCAGGTCCACCTGGTGCCAAAGCCCACACTCTGAGCAGCCTCCCCAGAGCTCAGCTCTGATGGGACCCCTGGGAGAATGGCAGGGTGGTGGGAGGAAGACCTGCTTTCCCCCCGGCGCAGTGCTAGAAATTCTAATCACAACAGTAGTCTCTTCTGATATGGAACTATTTGCTGATTCTTGGGAAAAGAAAACCATAAGCCTATGGGGAGATTTGCTAAAGGAGAGCGGATACCAGGAGGAGTGAGCTCCAGCATTCCACAGGAGTGTGACTACAGTCCCAATCAGTCAGAGCGAGGATGCTGAGTGACCCCAACAAGAACGGATAAACGTTTGATTTGACAGATATGTTAATTACCTCGATGTGATCAGTACGCATTAGATGAACCGGACATCACTAAGTGCCCCACAAATACGTGCAATTATTACGTGTCAATTAGAAAATAAATAAGGCAGGGCACGGTGGCTCATACCTGTAATCCCAGCACTTTGGGAGGCTGAGGCAGGGAGATGGCTTGAGGAGAGGAATTCGAGAACAGCCTGGGCAACGTAGCAAGACCCTGTCTCTACAAAAAATAAAAAATTAGCCCGGCACGGATACATGCAGCTGTAGTTCTAGCTCCTCTAGAAGCGGAGGTGAGAGGCTCTAAAAATAAGAAATAAACGTGGAAAACAGAATAGTAGATAATTTCAGTAAAATACAAATATAAACAAATGATTCAGCCTGTTTAATGAATGGCTAAATGAAAGAATAAAATAGTATGCCCCTTACTGTTTGCTAGAGGGGCATAAACTGGCCATGTGTTAAACACCATTGCCTCTATCCAGTAAACCTTATCTATGGGAAAATCATAAGCACATATGAAAAATTTTATTCTCAAAAATGTTTACCATATTATTACTTACAGAAATCATCAACATGGGGTATCATTAACTAAAACGTTGTAGCCAAATGATATAATATTACAAAATATAAAAACTGTATATCTAAAGAACTTGTAATGTCATGAAAAACATTTCTGTTATAAGTGAAAAAAGTATGATATAAAATATGATGACAATTACTTTTAAAAGCACATATGCTTGGATAAGAGACGTCGAACATATGACATAGAATTGATTATTGGTAAGCAGTGAATTTTACATAAGACATATAATCGATTATTGGTAAGTGGTGAATGAATTGGCTATTGGTAAGGAGTGAATTTTCCCATCTTTTCCAATTATTCTACATCTCTCAACTTACCTATTACATACAACTATTATTTTCACACAGTAAAACAATAAACTATTTAAAAATAAAATTAGCCAGGCGAGGTGGCTCATGCCTGTAATCCCAGCACTTTGGGAGGCTGAGGCAGGTGGATCACCTGAGGTCAGGAGTTCAAGACTAGCCTGGCCAACATGGTGAAACTCCGTCTCTACTAAAAAATACAAAAATTAGCCAGCTGTGGTGGTGTACACCTGTAATCCCAGCTACTCGGGAGGCTGAGGCAGGAGAATCGCTTAAACTCGGGAGGCAGAGGTTGCAGTGAGCCAAGATCATGCCGTTGTACTCCAGCCTTGGCAACAAGAGCGAAAACTCCATCTCAAAAAAAAAGATAAATAATAAACATTTGAAAAGATCTTCAGCCTCACTCATAAGGGAAATCAAAACTACAAGAATATAATTTCTTACCTATCAGATTGGCCAAAATCTAAAATACAGACAGTGCACTCTTTTGGCAAAGCTGAGGGAAAACAGGCAGCTCACACGTCGTTTGCTAAGATCGTACTGGGATAGGAAGGAATGACGTAGGACATAGGACACTTTATAATATGCCATCTTTAATGCAGGAACAGGGAAAGAATATTATAAAGTATTTTTATGGCTGGGCACAGTGGCTTACACCTGTAATCCCAGCACTTTGGGAGGCCAAGGTGGGCGGATCACCTGAGGTCAGGAGTTGGAGACCAGCCCTGCCAATGTGGAGAAACCCCATCTCTAGTAAAAAATACAAAATTAGCTGGGCTTGGTGGTGGATGCCTGTAATCCCAGCTACTCAGGAGGCTGAAGCAGGAGAATTGCTTGAACCCAGGAGGCGGAGGTTGCAGTGAGCCAAAATTGTGGGTGACAGAGCAAGACTGTCTAAAAAAAAAGGAAAGAAGGGGAGGGGAGGGGAGGGGTAAGAAAGGGAACAAAAGGCCCTCCTTAAAACTTGGAAAGGAATGAAGTCAAGGAGCCTAACTGTATGGAGTGTGCAGAACACTCGCACAGTGAAGATGCCTTTAGTGACTTTTACACAGAGCACCGGCTGCTGCCCGGGGAGGACGTGCCCACAAGATGAAAACGGGCTGCAGACAGACCCTCAGGACACCCGGCAGTCCCGGTGGTAAGGCAGGTGCTTCGCTGCAAAGCTGTCACTCATGCATTGTAGGAGAAAGCAAATTATAGGACTGTTGTCAGGAGTCAAGATTGTCAGTGAAAGAAGAAACAGATGCAACTATAGACATTAAAAGGAAGTGAAAACTCCCTAATTTTCATTTGCACAGAAAATCCCAGCATAAAGTCCTGATTTTCTCTTACTTGAAGATCCCTTCTTAGCTGTGCACTGAAAAGACCTAAAAGCTTGCCAGACCAGTTGCTAAAACAGATTGCGGTCTTAGTGAAAGTTGATCAGGGAAACTGGGTCGTTCTTGCCACACCCAACTTAACTAGTCAAGGAGCCGAGGTGGAAAGCACTCAGGACACAGAACGTTGCTAAAAATGTAATTCTCTTCACGCCTGGCAGCTAAAACCGCTGCCATAACTCGAATTCAGTTCCATCCATGGCCGCTGAGACCCCCGAATGTCCCAGAGGACTACCTTTCCCCACCCCCCTGCCGCCCTCCTCCCACCCCAGACTCTGCCAGCTGCCCACAGCTTTACCAACAGCAGGGAACTAAGACTTTCCTCCTTCTTACCAAGCCCTCAACCTTCTCTTTGTTCTTCAGACCTACTGAAGACGTGCAGTTTGTGTGTTTGCCCCTGTGAAATTAAATGAACCAAACATAAAACCATTGTAGCTGCCAATTATCCTGAGCCTCGAGGGGAACCGGGCTATGCAACCCAGGTCATGCCACACGCAGCTGCTATTTCTGCCTTTTTTCCTGTAAATATGAAGACCAAATGGCACCTGAGACAAGACCCCCTCAGATCACTACCCCTCCTCATGGAAAGCAATCTTCCTTGAAATACAGGGACCCTGACCAATCCAGTCACTGCTGCGCGTGCCCTGGTCTCCTGTGGAAGCGGTGGTGATCCTGCTGGAGCTCCTGTGGCTGCCTGGTGAAACCTGAGCTTCTCCGCCTGGAAATGCTGACCCCATTTGTCTGCAATCAGTGCCTTCCCGGGTGGCCGTCCTCAAGCTCTGTGCTCAAATACACGCTATAGGTAATCATATTTTCTCAACCCCATTATTTGAGGTTGAAACCTGAATTGCAGTGCTTTCTTCTCAAATAAAATGTTAAATTTGGGGAGTCAGCTCTACATTTTTATTTTGACAGTGATATCTCTAAAGACCATTTTTCATCACAATAAACCAGGGCTTCTTCTTTTTCTTTTTTTTTTTTTTAAGATGGAGTCTTACTCTGTTGCCCAGGCTGGAGTGCAATGGCGTGATCTCAGCTCACTGCAACCTCTGCCTCCCAGGTTCAAGTGATTCTTGGGCCTCGGCCTCCTGAGTAGCTGGGACTGCAGGCGCGCGCCACCACGCCTCGCTAACTCTTGTATTTTTAGTAGACAGGGTTTCACCATGTTGGCCAGGCTGGTCTCGAACTCCTGTCCTCAGGGGATCCTCCCACCTGAGACTCCCAAAGTGCTGGGATGACAGTGTTCAGGCCACTGTGCCCCACCTGAACCAAGGCTTCTTGATAAAATCATGGATCCCAACTGTGACCTAGAAATGCCTAAGGCGAGCTCAGCCATAATGTTGGTAACTGGGCTGGACATCGTGGCTCACACCTATAATCCCAGCATTTTGCGAGGCCAAGGTGGGATGATCACTTGAGCCCAGGAGTTTGAGACCAGCCTGGGGAACATGGCAAATGCTGTCTTTTACTTATAAGTAAAAATAAATTGGCCAGGCATGATGGTGCATGCCTGTGATCTGAGCTACCTGGGAGGCTGAGGTGGAAGGATCACTTGAGCCTGGAAGGCTGAGGCTACAGTGAGCAAGGATTGAGTTACTGTACTCCTGAGTGGGCAAAACAGTGAGGCTATCTCTTAAAATTGTTTTAAGTGGTAACAGTGGTAGGCACGATGGGGTTCATTATATTATTCTATTTTTATTTAAAATATCCTGTAAAATTGTCATAAAAGACTGCTTATATCAATTTTACCTATTAGTCACTACTTTATTTATTTCAAATACTGACCCCTTTTATCAGCTACCAAACCTCAATTCCAGTGGCAGAAATCGTAGAAGAAATTTCAGGAGCCTCTACGTTTCTTGTGCCCGGGGGAAGCTAAGCCCCGTAGCCTGGTCATGCAGCATGCTTGACACTTCAGCTTCTTGGACTGCTGAGGCTCACAGGTGACCACTCGGCCTCGTGTTCTTGTTCTGTGAATGACTAGGAGAGACCAGAGACCAGACTTCCCTCCTTCCGACGACTGACCTTTGCTGTGGACCAACCGCCTCCTTCATTGCCCTCCCTGTGCATCTGTCCTCAGACCAGACTGTACAACCACCCCACAATACTCAGTGTGAAACACCAAACATACCTCTCTCAGGAGGAAAAGACTACCTGGCTAGTCAGAGCGCGGTAACTGTGCATTCACCCTGAGAGAAAGATGCTGAAACTGAAATTTAAGCTTCCCTAAACCTCATCTATAGAAAGGATTCCAAACTGCTACATTTCAGAACAGACTTCCATGCTTTGGAATCTGCACTTCCTCGGCAGCCTGTCCTCAAATTTTGTGCTTGAATACTCTCTCTCTAAACTAGATTCTGACTCTTGATTATTTTAGGTTGACAATGTCTTCAGAGAAATATATTCCACACCAAATTACTAATTTAAAAAGAAAAGAAAAAATATAAAAAGCGGAAAAAAAAAAAAAAAGGCCAGGCACAGTGGCTCATGCCTGTATTCCCGGCACTTTGGGAAGCCAAGGTGGGTGAATTACTTGAGTTCAGGAGTTCAAGACCAACCTGGGCAACATAGTGAAACTCCGTCTCTACTAAAAACACAAAAAATTAGCTGCGCATGGTGGCGCGTGCCTGTGATCGCAGCTAATCTTTTAAAAATTGTCCAGGTGTGGGCCGGGCGTGGTGGCTCAAGCCAGTAATCCCAGCACTTTGGGAGGCCGAGGCGGGTGGATCACGAGGTCAAGAGATCGAGACCATCCTGGTCAACATGGTTAAACCCCGTCTCTACTAAAAGTAAACAAAATTAGCTGGGCACGGTGGCGCGTGCCTGTAGTCCCAGCTACTCGAGAGGCTGAGGCAGGAGAATTGCCTGAACCCAGGAGGCGGAGGTTGCGGTGAGCCAAGAACGCGCCATTGCACTCCAACCTGGGTAACAAGAGCGAAACTCCGTCTCAAAAAAAAAAAAAAAATTGTCCAGGTGTGATGGTGTGTGCCGGTAGTCCCATCTACTTAGGACGCTGAGGTGGAAAGACTGCCTGAGGCTGCAGTGAACCATGACTGCCCCCTGCACTCCAGCGTGGGAGACAGAGAGAAATCCTGTCTCAAAACAAAACCGAAGAGAAAAGAGAAGGAAAGAATGAAAAAAAGAAAGAGGAAAAGAAAAGGAGGGAGGGAGAGAGAAGGGCATCACTTTGTCTAAATAATTGTAACTGCAAAAAGGTGGAGGCGGGTAAGGTAAATAGGTGACTTTGGCCCGAGCATGGGGCAGGAGCGAAGGAGAGAACAGATAAAAAGCCTCTGGTAGCAAACTAAGGACTGTGACTTGTATCTTCAGGCAACAGAAAATCAGCTGAGAGAGTTATTTTAGGAAGGTCCCAGCATCGGTGACTTCCATTTCTTTTTCTGTAGGATGTATGGCTTAGACTAGGCGAGTGCTTCTGAGCCTTTTTTGATAAATGCCCTCCCTCCATTCTGATACTCACTTTAGGACCCGGTGTAGGAATCACTGTAACTTCGGAACCTCCTTCAACCGAGATTTTGTCTGGCATTAGATTCTATTTTGGCCTCGTTAAGCAAGATTTTTTTTTTGTTTTGCACCACGAAACTGTACTGTTCAGTGTGCTTGTTCAAACACCTCTCCCACTTTCCACACCGCACTTCGAGCCTCTTTAAGAAGCAGTGGATGAGAGGAGTCCTCAGATTTAAAACTCCAGAGTTTCGAGTCATTACCTCATTCCACTACATAGAAATTAAATATATAGGCCGGGTGCGGTGGCTCACGCCTGTAATCCCAGCACTTTGGGAGGCCGAGGCGGGTGGATCACGAGGTCAACAGATCGAGACCATCCTGGTCAACATGGTGAAACTCTGTCTCTACTAAAAATACAAAAAAATTAGCTGGGCATGGTGGTGCATGCCTGTAATCCCAGCTACTCAGGAGGCTGAGGCAGGAGAATTGCCTGAACCCAGGAGGCGGAGGTTGCGGTGAGCCGAGATCGTGCCATTGCACTCCAGCCTGGGTAAGGAGAGCGAAACTCCGTCTCAAAAAAAAAAAAATTAAATATATAATTCAATTTCTCTTCTTTCTCTATTAGTTGAGATTCTCCTGAAAGCAAAAGTCAGAGCAACAGAAGAACAAGCAGACATATATTAGCACTTGCTGTACCCGTCATGTGAGAGGCCTCAGTTCAAAAGCACTTCTCTCTCAGGCATGTTGTGAACAGACTTAACCAGGTCCACACGTTTGTCTTTCCACAAGGTCAGACTTTTATTGAAGCTACTTCTTTCTTTCTCTCTCTCTTCCTCTTTTTTTTTAAGAGATGAGTTTCACTCTTGTTGCCCAGGCTGGAGTGCAATGACGCCATCTTGGCTCACTGCAAACTCTTGCCTCCTGGGTTCAAGAGATTCACCTGCCTCAGCCTCCCAAGTAGCTGGGATTACAGGCACGTGCAATCATACCAGGCTAACTTTGTATTTTTAGTAGAGATGGAGTTTCTCCATGTTGGTCAGGCTGGTCTCAGACTCCTGACCTCAAAGTGCTGGGATTACAGGCGTGAACCACCACAGCTGGCTATTGATATTTCAATCACAAAAGCCACGAGCCATGTGGAGTTGCCTCGATGATGTGAGCAGCAGTGTATCCCGGCCTGATCCGGACATGTCACCCTCTTCCAAGGAAGTCTTCGATGTGCAGACCCTTAGGCAGCAGATGCAGGGCGCTAAGTACAAGTGACAGCAAGACAGGGCCCTTTTCACGGCCACAGTCCTCTGGTGAGGAGTGATAGTGAGAGGGTGCCTGCCTACGTCTTTCTTTGATTGAATGCTAATGCTGTCTCTATTAACCAGGCGAACATCTGCTCCCTGTTGGTATGATGCCTTTTGAAATGTAAGATTAAGTCTTTATTATTATTATTGAGACCAAGTCTCGCTCTGTCCCCAGGCTGGAGCGTACTGGTGCAATCCTGGCTCACTGCAACCTCTGCCTGGATTCAAGGGATTCTCCTGCTTCAGCCTCCCAAGTAGCTGGGACTACAGGTGTGCACCAACACGCTCTGCTAATTTTTGTATTTTTGGCAGAGATGGGGTTTCACCCCCTTGGCCAGACTGGTCTCAAATTCCTGACCTCAAGCAATCCACCCACCTCAGCGGCCTCCCGAAGTGCTGGGATTATAGGCATGAGCCACCATGGCCAAGATGAAATCTTTTTCTAAGATGTAGTTACTTATGTGAAGGGTGCTTTATACAAGGCAGTAGTTAAGGTGCCTTGCTTAAATAATATTTTAACATAAAGCCATAAATCCTATTGGTGACAAGCCAAAAAAACATAGCATCTTCAGGCTTCTAAAATGCAGGAGTTGGACACGATGGTTCATGCCTGTAATCCCAGCACTTTGGGAGGCCCAGGCTGGTGAACTGCTTGAGGTCAGGAATTCGAGACAAGCCTGACCAATAGGGTGAAACACCGTCTCTACTACAAATACAAAAATTAGCATGCCGTGGTGGCCCATGCCTGTAACCCCAACACTCAGGAGGCTGAGGCAGGAGAATCGCTTGAACCTGGGAGGCGGAGGCTGCAGTGAGCCGAGATCACACCACTGCACTCCAGCCTGGGCAAGAAAGTGAGACTCTGTATTTAAAAAAAAAAAAAAAAAAAAAAAGGCAGAAAAACGCAGGAAGTAGGCTTATACAAGACGAAAGCCTGCACCTAGATACTCTGCCCTCACTGCCGCTGAGCGGGTTAGGAAGTGTAAAGAGGCCCATCTTCAGGGGATAAAGGCAGGCAGGGTGCGCCGCTGTGTTTTAAACTTTTTTCTTGCTTAACAATCCTCAGTATTTTAGGGAAGAATACTTTGGTTTCCTTCACAGGAGGAAAATGTTTCAGCATTGTGTTCCTTGTGGAAATCTTTAATAATCTCAGGCGGGACTGAGCCTTGCGGTCTTCTATCAAGGACTGCTCGCCGGGAGCAGTGTCTCGCGCCTGTAATCCCAGCACTTTGGGAGGCCGAGGCGGACGGATCATTTGAAGTCAGGAGTTCGAGAGCAGCCTGGCCAAAACAGGGAGAAACCCCGTGTCTACTAAAATACCAAAACTAGCCGGGCGTCGTGGCGCGTGCCTGTAATCCCAGTTACTTGGGAGGCTGAGGCAGGAGAATCGCTTGAACCCGGGAGGTGCTGAGATCACACCATGTACTCCAGCCTAGGCAAAAGGAGCGAAACTCCGTCTGAAAAAAAAAAAAAGAGTGCTCGACAGGAAATTTATATTTTCTTTTTCTTTTAAGATGGGGTTTCACCATGATGGACAGGCTGGTCTTGAACTCCTGACCTCAGGTGATCCACCCACCTCGGCCTCTCAAAGTGCTGGGATTACAGGCCTGAGCCACCGCGCCCGGCCCGACAGGAAATTTACATACGCCTGACAACATCGCCATCACCTTCACCTTCACCCGGGACAGCCCGGTGACCTCGTCCCTCAGCCTGAGATTCACGAGTGGAAAGCCGCCCTGACCTGATTGCAAATCCCTTCTTTCCTTCCTGAAACCACTCAGGAGTTGGGGCACAGCAGTCTCCCTGGGTGACCCTTCGCCCGCCCCTACTGCGCACACGGCCGGTCACCCACGCTGCCACCCCGGCAGCCCTCCAGTCCATAAGGACGCCCACGGCCGGGACGCGGCCGCTCCGGCCTGGCAGGGTGACGAGAAGCCTCGGCGTCCGCGCTCCGCCTGCCCTTTCGCCCCTCGCGGGCTTCCTCTCTCCCCACTTTCTCCAGCCACGACGCTTCCTCTTCCTTTTCACTGAGCTCAGCACACTTCCCCTTTCCTGGCCGGCGTCGCCCTGGGGCCGCGGGGCAGGCCGGGTCACGTGGGTCCAGGGTCACATGCTGCCGCGGGTCACGTGCCTGCCTCTATCACGCGCGAGGCTGTGCGGTGCTGGGGGCTGCCGCACCTGCGGGGAGCGCAGCCGCCACCGCCGGACGCGCGTGCTCTCGCGAGACCCGCGGAGTCACGTGACGTCAGGGCGCGGCGCAGCTCACGTGACAGGCGCTGCTGGCCGGGGGGTCTCTTTCGTGCCGGCGTCGCGGTGGCTCGGCCTCTCGCGTCCGGGAACGCCGCGGTCTCCCGCGCCCGCCCTTGGCTCCCGCGTCCCGCCGCCGCTCCCGGCTTTCCCGCGGCCCAACCGCCTCCGCGTCCCGGCCCCACGCACCGGCCCCGGCCGCCTCGCGCCATGGCGGCCCCCGGCAGCGCCCGGCGGCCCCTGCTGCTGCTGCTCGGTGAGGGGGTCATGGCGGGACCTGGGAGCGGCGGGACGGGCGGACATGCGGCCCCTGGGTCTGGGGGATAGGGGGGGCCACCGGGTCGTTGTCCCGCGGGTCGCCCCTCACCCACTGCTCCCAGCCCCCTGTACCCTCGGGCGGGTCTTCCCCGGCGTCGTAGGGTCGCAGAGCCCAGTGGCAGGTGCTTGGGGGACCAGGAGGTCTCGTTCCAGGACCTGGCTCCTCTCGGGTTTGAGTCACTGAGCTGAGTTTTTCTCGGGTGTTGTGTCTGATGGGAACTTCGAGGGCTTGCTCGGCGTCTGGTGCTTTCAAGACAGCTGTGGTCTTGTCTAGTTTCCTGGCAAGTTGAGGCGGTGAGATGTAGACGAGGCTGCGCCCCCGAAGGTGGCAGGGACGTGAGTGGTCTCAGCCCCTGGGCGGGTGACCTAGAATCGAGCATTTCCCGACGTGGATTTCACCCAGGACAGGGAGAGGCCAGCGCGAGCATTCCCCACCTTTGTACTTGAACCTTTCTCCTCTTTCAGCGGTGTGGGGCTGCGTGTGTGTGCATGTTACTGTGAATTCACTTTTATGTTAAAATAATTTTTAGAGTTATCTTTGGGATTTTACGAAATTCCATGGCAGACAAGATGAGGGAAAGCTGGTGTCAGACTCGCGATGGCAATGTTCATTTAGTAAGTAAAGAGCGCTGTTCCTGTAAGCCGAAACGAGACCCGGGAACACGTGGGGAAGCACTGTTCTCTTCTGCCGGTTTATAGGGCTCAGACAGACGGGCAGTAGGTGCCCCATATTGTATTGACTAGTGAATTTCGTTCTCATTTATTCTGTCTTAATAACAGGCTGCGTGCTGTCTCTTTAAGACAGTCCCGAGGGCCTCCCCCTGCCCCGCCCCCAAACCCCCCGCCCCCGACGCTGTTTTCTCAGTCCCTCCTGGTAATTTGGGAAGATTATCTTAAGTGGCAGTATCTGAAAGGTGATGTAGAATTAAGCTGGGCGAGTCTATGGGAGTTAAGTGGATACAGAAATACGCTCCCTACACACCTGCCTTCTTTAAATTCCTCATAAGCCCCATTCAGCTCTAAAACTCTGTTATGTGAGTGGATGGATTTTGGTTTCACTTTTTTGTTTCGCTTGAAATGAATTACTTGAACCGCGTGGATAGCCACAGAGGTGAACTTACTGCAATGGTAAGCCTGAAGCCTTGCTCAGGTCCTGAGACAGTCAGGTGTAGTAAATGAGAGGAGTTGCAGAAACAAGTTCTGTCACGTCACAACAACTGCATTGTTCTGTTACAGAGGCTCACAGGCCTCATGACTGATGTTTCATGTTTTAAAAACTCACTTTAAAAATGGGAAAAATCCATGACTCCCTAATACTGTGGTAGGAATACTGGAATATTCTTCGTGTAATTAGCCTTCTAAGGTCTGTTCCATTTGTCTTTTAAGTTTTATATTTAAAATCCAACTTCGTTTGTTTGAGATGGAGTCCTGCTCTGGCCCCCAGGCTGGAGTGCAGCGGCACGATCTTGGCACACTGCAACCTCTTTCTCCTGGGTTCCGGCGATTCTTCTGCCTCCTGAGAAACTGGGATTATAGCCTCGAGCTACCATGCCTGGCTAATTTTTGTATTTTTAGTGGAGACGGAGTTTCACCATGTTAGTCAGGCTGGTCTGAAACACCTGACCTTGTGATCTACTCACCTTGCCCTCCCAAAGTGCTGGGATCACAGGTGTGAGCCACCGCACCTAGCCCAATTTTTTGTTGTTTTTTTTAATTGTTTTCACCTCTTCTCTGTGCTTTTTGGTGTGTTTTTATCACTCTATCACCAAGGCTGGAGTACAGTAGCTCAATCTGAGTTCTCTGCAACCTCTACCTCCTGGGTTTAAGCAGTTCTCCTGCCTCAGCCTCCCTAGTAACTGGGACTACAGGTGCATGCCGTCATGCCCAGCTAATTTTTGTATTTTTAGTAGAGACACGGTTTCGCCATGCTGGCTAGGCTGGTCTGGAACTCCTGACCTCGTGCCTCCCGAAGTGCTGGGATTATAGGCATGAGCCACTGTGCCTGGCCAAAATCTAACTTTAAAATAAAAGTTTTTAACAACTTTTATTTAAAGGTATTTAAAATGTTTATTTTAATGTGCAATTTCACCAAAAAGCATCTTTTAAAATACTTTTTAATTACTAATTTCCCCTACATTAATAATTAGGCATTGCTTAAAGCTACTGTGTTTGAATACTTAGAAAGCTCAGAAAAGTGGCTGGGCCGGTGGCTCACGCCTGTAATCCAAGCACTTTGGAGGCCAAGGCGGGCGGATCACCGGAGGTTGGGAGTTCAAGACCAGCCTGACCAACATGGTCAAAACCCGTCTTAAAAAAAAAAAGAAAAGAAAAGCATGAACTGAAACTTTGTCTTGATAGATAGGATTAGCTGTGATTGCATAATGTGACCCTTTAAACCATTAATGTCAGCAGGATAACGTCCTTACCCTTTCCACATGAACAGCTGTCACTTAGGAGGTTTGAAAAATTTCATACTCGGCCGGGCACGGTGGCTCACGCCTGTAATCCCAGCACTTTGGGAGGCCGAGGTGGGTGGCTTGCCTGAGGTCAGGAGTTTGAGACCAGCCTGGCCAATATGGTGAAACCCCATCTCTACTAAAAAAAAAAGTACAGAAATTAGTTAGGTGTGGTGGCAGGCACCTGTAAGCCAAGCTACTTAGGAGGCTGATGCAGGAGAATTGCTTGAACCTGAGAGGTGGAGGTTGCAGTGAGCCAAGATCAGACCATTGCATTTCAGCCTGGGCAACAAGAGTGAAACTCTGTCTCAAAAACCAAAAATTTTCTACTAACTAATGTTACCTTTGGTTGTGGAGATTGTCAATTGTGCAGTGGAAAGAATGAATTCATCAGTAGATTGGAGATCAGAATGTCTTTGTAGCCCTGTAGTTTTGAGTTGTATTACGTTAGACCCATCCTGGACGGTGTTCCCCTCTCTCCTCTGTACCCCAGGACTTTAACTGTCTGTGCTTCTACATGGCAGCATCCATTCAGCTGCGCTGGGATTAGTCTGTGTATCTCCCTTCCTTAGCTGCCACGTAGTAAGTGATGAGTACCTGTATGAAGGAAGGATCAGTGTTGTAGCAGTGTCTCTTAAACACATGCACAACCTCCACCTCTGGGGTTTGAGTGATTCTTCTGCCTCAGCCTCCCAAGTAGCTGGGACCGCAGGTACGCACCACCATGCCCAGCTAATTTTTATATTTTTAGTTGGGATGGGGTTTCACCATATTGGCCAGGATGGTGTCACACAGATTAGCTTTTTAGAAATATACATACCTCAGCCAGGCACAATGGCTCATGCTTGTAATCTCAGCGCTTTGGGAGGCTAAAGCAGGAGGATTGCTTGAGACCAGCCTGGGCAGCATAGCGAGACCAATGTCTCTACAAAAAAATTATAAAGAAATATATACACTTATACCCTCTAGAGGTTGTGATTCAATACCTGGGTTGGTATTTTTTTTCCTTTAATTCTTTGTAAATGTTCATCACTGGTTAAGTAGAATAAAAATACCATTTTTAAAAGAATCAGGCCGAGATAAACCAAGATGTGGTTTTTAAATAAAATTTTTTAAATAAAATTTGTGTGTGTGTGTGAGTGAGAGAGAGAGAGAGAGAGAAAGAGAGAAAGAAAGAAATGGAGTTTTGTTTTGCTCTTGTTGCCCAGGCTGGAGTGCAATGGCACAATCTCGGCTTACCGCAACCTTCACCTCCTGGGTTCATGCAATTTTCCTGCCTTAGCAGCTGGGATTACAGGCATGTGCCACCACACCCAGCTAATTTTATGTTTTTAGTAGATGTGGGTTTCTCTCTGTTGATCAGGCTGGTCTGGAACTCCTCACCTCAGGTGATCCGCCTGCCTCGGCCTCCCAAAGTGTTGGGATTACAGGTGTGACCCACCCTGCACAGCCAAAATAGTTTTTTTTTTGAGACGGAGTTTCGCTCTTGTTACCCAGGCTTGAGTGCAATGGCGCGATCTCGGCTCACCGCAACCTCCGCCTCCGGAGTTCAATTCTCCCGCCTCAGCCTCCCGAGTAGCTGGGACTACAGGCGTGTGCCACCATGCCCAGCTAATTTTTTTTTGTATTTTTAGTAGAGACGGGGTTTCACCATGTTGACTAGGATGGTCTCGATCTCTTGACCTTGTGATCCACCTGCCTCAGCCTCCCAAAGTGCTGGGATTACAGGCTTGAGCCACCGCGCCTGGCCCCAAAATAAAGTTTTTTACTCATTTCTTCAGATGGTACTTTTTTCTTTTTTTTGAGACGGAGTTTCGCTCGTTACCCAGGCTGGAGTGCAGTGGCGCAATCTCGGCTCACCACAACCTCCGCCTCCTGGGTTCAGGCAATTCTCCTGCCTCAGCCTCCCGAGTAGCTGGGATTACAGGCACGCGCCACCATGCCCAGCTAATTTTTTGTATTTTTAGTAGAGACGCGGTTTCACCATGTTGACCAGGATGGTCTCGATCTCTTGACCTCGTGATCCACCCACCTCGGCCTCCCAAAGAGCTGGGATTACAGGCGTGAGCCACCGTGCCCGGCCCCCAAATTTATTTTTTTTAAGAGACAGTGTCTTGCTGTGTTTACCCATGTGGTCTAGAACTCCTAGCCTCAAGCAGTCCTCCATTTCAGCCTCCCAAAGTGCTGAGATTACAGGCATGAGCCACTGCACCCAGCCAGTGTTTCCTGATTTGAAGCCTATTCCCTCAGTCTTCAAGTGCTGGAGAGGCAGTGGGCAGTGTGGTTCTGAAGTGGCAGGTGCTGTGGGTCAGAAGATACCCTGCTAGATTGGGGTGTGCACCCTCACTGGCTGCGTGACCTAGGCAGGGTAGTTGACCTCTCTGTGCCTTAGTCTCCCTATTGGAGTTGTCTGATAATTGGGATGTGCTTAGAGCAGTGCCTGGCACAAAGTGAGTGCATTCCAAGTGCTTGTGAAATAAGATCATTTTCGATATTTTGTGTCAATTACTGAGGATCGAATGATGAACTTGATGGGAACTCTGTGTATCTGTGTGGATGTTTAATAATAGCAGACATCAAAGCTGGTGTCAGCGCCGGGCACAAGGTGCTCAGGTGCTCCGACGGCCCCGAGGCGTTGGCGCATCCTCCTCCTCATGGGCAGGTCGACTGGGGATTGGCTCTGCTGCTGGCTATGGTCGCACAGCTGCTAAGTGCTGAAGGAGCTGCCCAGAACAGGCCTCTGACTCCGAAGCACACGTGCTTCCCACAGCGGCAGCGGTTTCAGAGAACAGAATTACTCCAAGTGGGAGTCTTTTGAAGGAGCAAGCCGCAGTTACTCCTTTCTGTGATGCCTGGAGAAGTGATCCTGTGTGTGTGATTACAGGACTGCTGGAGATAGCAGTCACCAGGAGGCGGGCACCCAGCTTGGCAGTGCTGCCAGCGGCTGTCCTGTTTGGCTGTGACACCTGTTAGGTTACTGGAAACATTGTCACTTACTTGAGAAGGGTTTTTTCATCTTTTTTTCTTAACCAATGCCACTGTTGTGGAATTTTTTTAAAAACTTCTGATCATTAGCATACATACATTTCCCTTACAATTCTGTGTGCTAATGCTGTTATTTTCCTCTTTACCAAAATTGTCTTCTGAGGGTAAGTTTATTTTAATGACTCAAAATTTCTGGGCCTCTCCAGAGTAACACAGGCATCTTGTGTTGCCAAAGCATATTTTAAATTTGTTTTTATAATATTTATTTTCCTCTGAAAACAGACCTGGCCGGGTGTGGTGGCTCATGCCTATAATCCCAGCACTCTGTAAGGCTGAGGCAGGTGGATCACTTGAGGCCAGGAGTTGGAGACCAGCCTAGCCAACATGACAAAACCCTGTCTCCCATATCTCTACTAAACAGACAAAAAGTAGCTGGATGTGGCGGTACAAACTTGTAGTCCCAGCTACTCAGGAGGCTGAGGCATGAGAATCGCTTGAACCCGGGAGGTGGGAGGCCACTGCACTCCAGCCTGGGCAGGAGTGAGTCTCCAAAAAATAAATAAAAAAGCTGAAACCCTCAGCATATTTACTAAATGAAAAAAAAATTGTGTAGTTGAAAAGTGACTCAGTGTGAAATATTTCCTAATGAAGTGCTTTGGGTCAGTAAAAAGTGTTTGAGGAAACTTTTATTTTTGGACAGCTTAATAAAAGCTGGCTTGTGGGTGCTTCCATGTGGCTGTCCATCTTGTCAGTGGTGGCTGTGAGCCATATGGCTTCTCAGCTGAGGGCGAGGGTGGGCAGTGGCCCCGTCCATGCTAAGTTCCAGTCAACAGTAAACTTTTCTCTGGTATCTGCTGGGTCTGCCTGTCCACTGCTTCTGCCTTTCAGGGTGGGCAGTGGCCCCGTCCATGCTAAGTTCCAGTCAACAGTAAACCTTTCTCTGGTATCTGCTGGGTCTGCCTGTCCACTGCTTCTGCCTTTCAGGCATCTGCTGTCGCTTCTGTACGCTCATTTGATCTCTCACAAGAATGAGAATATTTTATCTCTTTTTAAGAAACCTTTACTATGTGGAAAAGGGATAGAATATTCTAGATTCTCTAGATTCATTGGAAGTGCTATTAGTATGATCTTGCCTGAGTGTTGAAGGGTGTGGGTTGAAAAACTCAGTAAAGCAGACATTAGATCACAGATTTCCTTGCACACCCTGCTTTGTTTTACTGTCATTTAGCACCTTTTCTTTTCCTTTTTTGAGACAGAGTTTCCGCTCTTGTCGCTCAGGATGGAGTGCAGTGGCACAGTCTTGGCTCACTGCAACCTCCGCTTCCTGGGTTCAGTCAGTTCTCCTGCCTCAGCCTCCCAAGTAGTTGGGATTCCGGGTGCCTGCCACCACACCCAGATAATTTTTGTATTTTCAGTAGAGATAGGGCTTCACCATGTTGGGCAGGCTCCCAGGCCAAGGCAGGTGGATCATGAGGTCTTGAACTCCTGACCTTGTGATCCACCCGCCTTGGCCTCCCAAAGTGCTGGGATTACAGGCATGAGCCACCGCCCAGCAGCACCTTTCCTTTGTGGACATAGATTTTGGCATTTCCTTTACCAGAAGCTCAAGGGAAGACAGGTGGGACTTCTGGTCATATGCCTTATTTTATGCTTGAAGAATAGTTGCTCTAAAGATTTTATTTTGTGAAAGACCCGAGGTTGAAATGAGTTGGATTTGTTAGAATCCATTACTTCTCCAGGGAATAAGATTTTCAGTGAAAAGCTGAGCGTCCTCTCTTTCAGTATCGGCCCTCAAAATGTCACCTCAGAGTGACAAATGAGACCCAGGTGTGTGTGTCATTGGAAGGCTGTGCTGCTGAAGTGTGAGATGAGCCTCCGGGTGTCGAGTGCTCACTGGACTGGCGTGCATGCGCTTGTAATGGCAGAGACAAGTGAAAGCATGTCATTTTTGCATGTTCACTGTGGTGGCTGACAGGTGTTTGGCTTTAGAACAAGCAAAAACACCTATTTTTGCCAATCTGTAATGAAAGAACTGTGCAGTGTGCGATTCGTACAATTACTAGTGTCTCTACTGTAGTGATCAGATTATGTTTGTTGCCAAACATCTTGATCAGGGAAGTGGGGTATGAATAAGCCAGAGAGGTAAGACTCAGCAGTGACCACTGTCAAGCTGGAAAGACTTACCGGGCTTCATTCAGTTCTGTCCCTTTGCTTGAGGGTGGGGAAGGGAAGCCACTCCACCGGATGTGCGGCGCCGTGAGGACCTTTCTGAAATTGGGCAGAGAGCTCAGCTCTTTAAGTCCATGGCTTTTTCTTTTCTTTGCTTTTTCCAAGATGCAGTCTCACTCTGTCCCCTAGGCTGGAGTGCAGTGGCATGACCTCGGCTTACTGCAACCTCTGCCTTCTGGGTTCAAGAGATTCTCCTGCCTTAGCCTCCTGAATAAGTGGGACTACAGTGCGTGCCACCATGCCCGGCTAATTTTTTGTATTAGAGACGGGGTTTCACCATATTGGTCAGGCTGGTCTTGAACTCCTGACCTCGTGATCTGCCCACCTTGGCCTCCCAAAGTGCTGGCATTACAGGCATGAGCCGCTGCGCCTGTCCTGAGTCCATGGCTTTTCTTGCCATATCACAGTGTGTGGGAAAGAATACTGACCACATGTTAAGTAGCAGTTGAGGACCACAGGGAAAGCTCGTACATACTCCCGTGGATTTCCGCAGAAGGGCGGGTTGTACCTTCAAGGCCCACCACATCTTACGGAGATCCTCTGAGAAATGTGCAGCAATGCTTGCCTAGGATGAGCCTTCCTGATAAGTGTTCTGAAATAAAGCACTAAATAGCAATGGACCAGGTTGGCAAACTTGTCAGATGGGTTTAGAGAAAACAATTCCAGAATAGTATCCGCAAGGGACAGGGCACCAGGTGAACTGGCCACAGAATCCACGTGTCTGGTTCTTCAGTGGATTTAAGAAACACAGGGCTGGGCGTGGGGGCTCTCACCTGTAATCCCAGCACTTTGGGAGGCCGAGACAGGTGGATCACCTGAAGTCGGGAGTTCAAGACCAGCCTGGCCAACATGGCAAAACAGCATCTCTACTAAAAATACAAAAACTAGCTGGGTTTGGTGGCACATGCTTGTAATCCCAGCTACTTGGGAGGCTGAGGCAGGAGAATCACTTGAACCCGGAAGGAGGAGGTTAGGAGGTTGCTGTGAGCTGAGATCATGACAGTGCACTCCAACCTCTGCACCAGAGCGAGACTCCGTCTCAAAAACAAAAATGAACAAAAAAAACGCACAGTGGAGTCTCATAATAAAGCCCGTCGCTGCTACAGCCGTGGAAATGGGGGTTCTCAGTTGTGTTTTCTGAAGTCTTTGATGCTCTCCGTCTTCCCGGCAGTGACAGGCCTCCTGCATTGTGCGTCATCAGTGTTTGTGGTGAGAAACAGCAACGGCACCGCGTGCATAATGGCCAACTTCTCTGCTGCCTTCTCAGTGAACTACGACTCCAAGAGCGGCTCTAAGGTAGGAAGCACCAGGACGTTTCACGCTTGTGTGTGCGGGAACGTGGTTTTGAACGTCCCTGCCGAGTCTTCCAACAGTGGCCCCGTCTGAGCCTGGTGCTTTCCCTCCTGCGTGCCTCCTCTGGCGCGGTCAGTGTCCTGTGCTGTCATGCGCCGTGGCCACAGTCAGTCACAGGCCTTTCTTGGTGCTGCATCTCACCGTTACGAACATGTTTCTGCTTTTCTCTTTTTGAGACGGAGTCTTGCTTGTTGCCCAGGATGGAGTGCAGTGATGTCTGAGCTCACCACACCTTCTACCTCCTGCGTTCAAGCAATTCTCCTGCCTCAGCCTCCTGAGTAGCTGGGACTACAGGTGCCCCCCACCATGCCTGGCCAGTTTTTGTGTTTTTAGTAGAGATGGGGTTTTGCCATGTTGGCCAGGCTGGTCTCAAACTCCTGATCTCAAGTGATCTACCTGCCTTGGCCTCCCAAAGTGTTGCGATTACAGGCGTGAGCCACTGCGCCCGGTCTAGTTTTCTTCCTGGTTGTCTTTTGTAATACTTTATTATGTTCACCATAATTTGTTACACACTCTCCTACTGGTAGTTGGTAAATTGTCTTGAATTCTTTTTTCCTTTTTCTTTTTTTTTTTGAGACAGAGTCTTGCTCTGTCGCCAGGCTGGAGTGCAGTGGCACAATCTTGGCTCACTGCAGCCTCTGCCTCCTGGATTCAAGCAGTTCTCCTGCCTCAGCCTCCTGAGTAGCTAGGACTACAGGCACATGCCACCACACCATAGAGAGGTGGTTTCACAGTGTTGGCCAGGGTGGTCTCTATCTTTTGATCTTGTGTCTGCCCACCTCCCAAAGTGCTAGGATTACAGGCATGAGCCACCGCACCCAGCCTTGAATTCTTTCTCATGCTCTGTGAATGTGGCTTTTTTGCTTTATTTTAGAGAAATTCTTATACTCCAAGAAATGTATCTAAATGGTTATTTGACATGCAGTGCTACAAACACTGGACTAGTTTGATTAAAATGTTCCTGAGTAGTTTTGTTGAAATGGCTTTGTGTTTCTATGGGATTACTAAAGCCTTTTGTAATTTAGATTTCTAGCAAATGAGTGGCATGCATTTATTGTACTTGTTAATTATCTATTGTAGACATTCGCATACTCTTTGTAATGTTTGTTTTGTTTTTGTTTTTCCGAGGCTGGTTCCCACTCTGTGGCCCAGGTTGGGGTGCAGTGGCATGATCTCAGCTCACTGCAGCCCTGACCTCGTGGGCTCAAGTGATCCTCCCACCTCAGCTCCCCAAGTAGTTGGGACTTCAGGTGCATGCCACCATGCCTGGCTAATTTTTTATATTTTTTTGTAGAAACAGAGTTTCTCCATGTTACCCAGGCTGGTTTCGAGCGCATGAATTCAAGCAATCCTCTCACCTCAGCCTCCCAAAGTGCAGGGATTACAGACTTGAGCCACTGTGCCTGACTATTTTACGTTGGTTCTTTTGAATATATCCCTGAACAAAGTGATCTTCAGCGCTTTGTTGAAATGACCCTTCTTCCTTTCACACCTCCACATTGACACTAATCTCTCTACTGCCACTCAGAGGGTCGTGGCAGGCCCATGACTGCTGGGAGGACTGCAGTTCTTGAGTGTGTGCTGGGCTTTCTGCCAGCCGCTGGGCCCTTACTGATTCATTCGTGCTGGTCTCTAGGTAAATGTGGCCTCTGTCAAAACTGAAGAAAAGGGCCGGGCTTGGTGGCTCACGCCTGTAATCCCAGCACTTTGGGAGGCCGGGGCAAGTAGATCACCTGAGGTCAGAAGTTTGAGACTAGTTGGGCCAACATGGTGAAACCCTGTCTCTACTAAAAATACAAAGAAAAAAATTAGCCAGGCGTGGTGGCAGGTGCTTATAAACCTAGCTACTCAGGAGGCTGAAGTAGGAGAATCAGTTGAACCTGGGAGGCAGAGGTTGCAGTGAGCCAAGATCGTACCATCGCATTCCAGCCTGGGCAACAAGAGCGAAACTGCGTCTCAAAACAAACAAAACACTGAAAACTGAGAAGGTTTTGTTCTATAAAAATGTCTCAGGGCTGGGCATGATGGCTCATGCCTGTAATCCCAGCACTTTGGGAGTTTTGGGAGGCTAAGAGGATCACTTGAGCCCAGGAGTTCCAGACCAGCCTGGACAATATAGTGAGGTCATATCTCTCTTTAAAAAAAAAAAGGCCAGACATGGTGGTGTGTGCCTGTGGTCCCAGCTACTTGGGAGGCTGAGGTAGGAGGATTGCTTCAGCTTGAGAGGTCAAGGCTGCAGTTAGCTATGATCTTGCCATTGTACTGCAGCCTAGGTGACAGAGTGAGACAGTATTTTAAAAAAAAAAAAGTCTCAAATTATAACTTGTCAAAGCTTTTTTGCTTTTCTTCTGAGACAGAGTTGCACGCTGTCCACCAGGCATCTGGAGTACAGAGCCAAGATCTTGGCTCACTGTGTCCTCCGCCTCCCAGGTTTGAGTGAGGAGTCTCATGACTCAGCCTCCCGAGTAGCTGGGATTACAGGCATGCACCACCACACCTAGCTAATTTTTGTATTTTTAGTAGAGACAGGGTTTCTCCATATTGGTCAGGCTGGTCTCAACTCCCAACCTCGGGCGATCTGCCCGCCTTGGCCTCCCAAGTTACTGGGATTACAGGCGTGCTCCGCGGTACCTGGCCTCCAAGCACTTTTTATTTCATTTCTATATCACTTTTTAAATATTTGGTCTTGGCGACTGGATGTTTAAAATATTTTGTTATAAATTATGTTTCGCAAATGAGGTCACCTGTATGCTGTTAAGCACTTTTTTATCTCACAAAACGTGTCTCTATGCCCTCGTGTAGTTCTTTTTGCTGTGTTTTGGACCACATAGTGTACTGCTTCACTGTCGTTCATTTGACCCGTCCCGTTTATTTTGATGAACATAGGTGGTTTTCCAGTTGTTCGTTTTGCTTATAATAGTAAATTCAAACACTTCTGCAATAAACACCTTCTTTGTTTAAAGAAACATTATTTAAATGAACATTTCAATAGCAAAAAAAGTAGTGATCGCTTTTCTCAAATATTTATCTCACCCTGAAACTGGTATGAATTGTTTCAATTTCAAGACACTTTAAATGCTGTTTGAAATTTTATTAATAGAAATTGAGTCTGAAGGGTTGTTTTGTTGCTCTGTTGCCCAGGCTGGAGTGCAGTGAGCAGTCGTAGTTCACTGCAGCCTCAGACCTAGGCTCAAGCAATCCCCCTGCCTTAGCCTGCTGAGTAGCTGGGATTGCAGGCGGACACCACCATGTCTGTCATTTCTTTTGTCTTTGTAGAGCTGGGGTATTGCCATGTTGTCCAGGCTGGTCTTGATCTCCTGGGCGCAAGCAATCCTCCCACCTCAGCCTCCCAGAGTGCTGGAATTATAGGTCTGAGCCACCACACCCAGCTACAAATTTTTGATTGTATGAATAAGCCAACTTTCTCTTAGACTCGAAATACTTTTTAGTCTGTTTACTGACATGTAATACTGATGTTTTTTGTTTTTTTGTTTATATTAGAAATGAATATCTCAGTAGTGATACCTCAGGTAGAAATGGAGTATTAAGTTTATATCAGACTTACAGAAAATCTTTCTTTGAACTTTTAATAACCTAAACCCAATTGGGTTATATTTAATTGTGTTTATTCTAGAATGTGACCTTTGACCTGCCTTCAGATGCAGAAATGCTCAACAGTAGCTCCTGTGGAAAAGAGAACACTTCTGACCCCAGTCTCATGATTGGTTTTGGAAAAGAACATGTGCTAACCCTCAAGTTCACCAGAAATGCGACACGTTACAGTGTCCAGCTGATGAGTTTTGTTTACAACTTGTCAGACACACACCTTTTCCCCAATGCAAGCTCCAATGGTAAGAACCACAATGGGCTGATTGTGAATCGATAGAGAATTGGGTTGGAGGATTGTCTAAAGTTACGTTTAACTAAGTATTACAGGCTGGGCGTGGTGGCTCACCCCTGTAATCCTAGCCCTTTGGGAGGCTGAGGCAGACGGATCGCTTGAGGCCAGGAGTTTGAGACGAGCCTGGCCAACATTGCGAAACTCTGTCTCTACTAAAAATATAAAAATTAGCCAGGTGTGGTGGTAGGGGTGCCTGTAATCCCAGCTACTTGGGAGGCTGAGGCAGGAGAATCGCTTGAACCCAGGAGGCGGAGGTTACAATGAGCCAAGCTGGTGCCACTGCACTCCAGCCTTGGTGACAGAGTGAGACTGTCTCTAAAAACCAAAAATCAAACGGCCGGGTCTAGTGGCTCATGCCTG
Source organism: Saguinus oedipus (assembly GCA_031835075.1). Lineage (NCBI taxonomy): Eukaryota > Metazoa > Chordata > Mammalia > Primates > Cebidae > Saguinus > Saguinus oedipus. Next base: position 1,331,079 of record CM063169.1, on the reverse strand, counting down.
TAATCCCAGCACTTTGGGAGGCAGGCAGATCACAAGGTCAGGAGTTTGAGAGCAGTGTGACCAACATGGTAAAACCCCTTCTCTACTAAAAATACAAAAATTACCTGGGCATGATGGCATGCCTCTGTAATCCCAGCTACTCAGGAAGCTGAGGCAGGAGAATCGCATGAACCCGGGAGTTGGAGGTTGCAGTGAGCTGAGATTGTGCCACTAAACTCCAGCCTGGGTGATAGAGCAAGAATCTGTCTTAAAAAATAATTATAAAATAAAAAATATAAAATACATAAAATAAACTAAGCACTACAAATACTTTGCAGTTGTAATTAGCCAGGTGTTTCTAATTGTGATTTTGATTTTTTTTTTTTTTTTTTTTTTAATCTAGAAACCAAGACTGTGGAATCTAGAACAGACATCAGGGCAGATATAGATAAAAAATACAGATGTGTTAGTGGCACCCAGGTCCACATGAGCAACGTGACGGTCACGCTCCGAGATGCCACCATCCAGGCGTACCTTTCCAACAGCAGCTTCAGCAGGGGAGGTAGGACGCTGACCTCGACCCTCTGGTGCTAACGATGGGGTGGTTGGGCTGCAGCGACTGTGGGTGACCTCACTTCTCTGTGGCCTGGCCCTGGGCTCTGTGCTTGGAAGGCGTGTGCACACAGCCAGGGACACATCTCTGCAGAATGTTCTCAGACTTCTTTCTAGGGAAGGTGACCTGTAAATGAGGGTGGACACACGTCAATTAAAAAGGGTGGAAGATGGGGGTGAAATGTGCCGGGACAGATACAAGCTATTGTGTGGTCTCACTCTATATGGGAGCTACAGAAATGGGACTCGGGGAGGTAGAATGGTGGTCACCAAGGGTTAGGGGTAAAGTTGGTCAAAAGATAGAAAGTTTTGGGAAGACCAGGTGCGGTGGCTCATGCCTGTAATCCCAGTACTTTGGGAGGCTGAGGTGGGTGGATCATGAGGTCAGGAGTTCAAGACCAGCCTGGCTAAGATGGTGAAACCCTGTCTCTACTAAAAATACAAAAATTAGCTGGGCGAAGTGGCGGGCGCCCGTAATCCCAGCTACTGAGAGGCTGAGGCAGGAGAATTGCTTGACCCGGAAGGTGGAGGTAGCAATGAGCTGAGATCACACCACTGCACTCCAGCCTGGGAGACAGAGCAAGACTCTGTCTCAAAAAAAAAAAAATTTTTCAGGAAGACAGGAGGAATAAGTTGGAGAGATCGCTTGTATAGCATGTGACTGCAGGTGATAATATATTGTGGCTTAAATATTGCTAAGTAGATCTTAATTTTTCTCACCATAAAAAGATAAGTATTTGATTTTAGCTGTCACACAGGTAGATGTATTTCAAAACATGACACACATGGTAAATACGTACAATTATGACTTGAAAATGTCAGAAGGGCAAAGCAGTTGAAACCTTTGTGCCTTCACTGGGCCAGAGATGATGGGGTCAGGGTCACACATCTCTCAGTTTGAGCCAGTTGCCTTCGCACAGAGACCTAGTGTTACTCTCCATCCAGCTCTGGCCGGCCAGCTTAGGGACAGGTGCAGAAAGACCAGCACTGGCTCTCTGAGGAGCTCAGGGCTGCAGTGATGCACCTGCTAATCCAGCCGCCGGGCTCTGGGGTCAGGCCGGGTCCAGGCCACCTAGCCCCGAGATATTGGGCAGGGTAGTTAACCTCTCAGTTTCTTTGCATGTGGGATGAGATTAAATGCCTTTCTTAGAAGGTTGTTAGAATTAAAAGAGAAATGTATGCAGAGTGTGCATCTCAGCATCTGGCACAGAGCAAGTGACAAACACCCAGTAAATCCTGTTACTGTTGAGCTTCTCTCCCGAGCCTCGCAGTCCAGGCAGGTCATAGGTCATAGGTCATTGTCGTTTTGCTGAAGGTTGAGTGCCTGTGCTTTGCCTTAGGGCGGCTCCTGGCTGGTAGAAGTATGTATGGAGACATGACAGCCTTCTCTGATCTTGAGAGCTGCTGCGGAGACCTTTGGTTTGCAGCATTCCTCAGCATTCTTGCTTGAGGCGGAGGAGTGACTGCTGGGCTCCAGGCTGGGGTGGTGGGGGATCGTCCTGTCGTACCCCTCCCGGAAGAGCCAGGGCTCCTGCAGGTCGGCCCCTCACTGTCCTGGGTTGGTCCTGCCCACCTCCGGTTTCCATAGGGTCCATGAGCTAAGAATGGGTTTTATGTTTATAAACTTAACATACCAAAAATCAGAAAAAGAGTATTTCATGACACATGAAAATGGTGTAAAATTCAGTGTCTATAAATTAAGTTTTCTTGGAACCCAGCCACAGTCATTTATTTACACAGTATCTGTGGCTACTTATGCGTGAACAGTGGCAGGGCTGTGTTGTCTTCCCAGAGAGCCGCAGCCCACAAAGTCTAAAATACTTACTTTCTGTGACCAGAAGGCTCTCATTCATCGTGCCTTTCAGTTCATCACGTCGTCCTATCTAAGGAAGCTTGGGGACCTCACAGATTTTATTTTTAGAGGAAATAAAGCACAAGCCATCTTTGAATGGACTTCGCTTTTGGTTTTGTACCTTCTCTCCCAAGGATCTTTAAAGTAGGGCTGATGTGGCCGGGGGGTGGCTTATGCCTGTAATCCCAGCTTAAATGGAGGGAAGATGGTAAAACATCTTACCCTTTTGTGTAGGGAAAACTCTCTAACTGCCTCTTTCCTCTGCTCTCACTGCAGCAGCCACCATCAACACAGAAGGCCTCTGTGACCACATATGGCCAAGCTTTTCCCCACACACCAAGCAGAGGACACCAGCTGGGTGTCCTCTGATTCAGTTCTAACCTGTCTGCCCAGAGAAAGGTCAGGTCCCACAGGAAGAGGGCTCCATCCCCAAGAGTGCCCTCCCCCCGGTCCAGTCGCAAATCTGGGCCTTCGGAACTTCTGACCAACCAGCTTCAAGTTGGGGCTCTCATGACCCCCTCTTGGTTTGATTAATTTGCTGGAGTGGCTCACAGAACTCAGGGAAACATTTACGGGTTTATTATAAATGATAGTGGAAAGGACACAGAGGAAGAGACACGGGGGCCAAGGTATGGGGAGGGACACGGACACCACGCTTCCATGCCCTCCCTTTCCAGGGCGCCACCCTCCAGGAACCTCCCTGGGGTAAGCCGATTTTGATCTTCCCAAACCCAGTCCTCTTGGGCTTCTGTGGAAGCTTCATGACCTCAGCGTTTCTTCTCCTAGCCGGTAGGGCAGGACCGTATCTGCGGGTCTTAAGACCTACAGTCAGGCCTAGCCAGGTACTCAAACCTGTAATCCCAGCACTTTGGGAGGCTGAGGTGGGTGGATCACTTGATCCTAGGAGTTGGAGACCAACCTGGCCAACATGGTGAAACCCTGTCTCTGCTAAGAATGGAAAAATTAGCCAGGCGTGGTGGTGCACACCTGTAGCCCCAGCTACTCAGGAGGCTGAGGCAGGAATATCACTTGAACCTGGGAGGTGGGGGTTGCAGTGAGCTGAGATGGCGCCCCTGCACTCCAGCCTGGGTGGCAGAGAGAGACTCCATCTCAAAAAAAAAAAAAAGACCTATCAGATAGGCGGGGAAGATGAGAGTCTGCCTTAGGACAGGTGAAAGGGGTCGGAGGCAGTCAGGCCTGCCCCGAGGCCTGACCCACCCAGCATTATAGCCGAAGACTTTAACAGGCTGTGGGTAAAAATCATTCTAATCTCACATACACCCTTGAGGCTCGGAATTGCAGCATGCAGGTAGGTGTGAGTGTCTGCTGCTTCCGGAGATGAGGAGAGGCCTTCAGAGCACGTGGGCTTTGGAAAGACAGCAAAGTCTGGGAGGACCCGGCTGCACGCTGCTCTCCGGAGGGGGTGGGGGAGGTGTGCCCCTGGCCCCCCGGACAGTGCACGGCTCCCCAGAGGCTCCTGCACCACCATCTCCCCCACCGGGCAGTGCAGGGCGCTCTCCAGCGTGTTCGTGATGATCTCTCCCTCCGTGTCCTCTTGTCCTCTGCAGGAAGGACTTCGGTGTTTTGTATGCGATCAAGGAAGGAGAATGCGGGTTTGCATTTGTAATTCTGGTAGAAGGAAGAGGACATTTTCCACACTTATTTCTCGAGTTCCGACTTTTTAAACTGTTGGTTAGACGTGATGTTTTGTTCATGTTTCCAGCCTAACTTGTTGTGACCACTTTACAGAAACAAGGTGGTAAATGAATGTGGATCACAGGTTAAACATTGTCAGAGCAGCGTAGGTGACGCCTTTTTCCTGTGTTGTGTGGCCATCTAGACTAGAGTTTGGAGACTGGCCGGTTTTGATTGGGTTTTGCACATGAACTTTTGCCTGCTTAGCCGTGTTCTGTAACATTTTATGAAGGAGCAGTGAAGCTGCTTTTTTTTGTTTTTGAGGCAGGGTCTTTGCTCTGTCTCCCAGGCTGTAGTGCAGTGGCACAGTCAGGCTCACTGCAGCCTCAGCTTCCCAGGCTCAAGTGACCCTCCCGAGTTAGCCTTCTGAATCGCTGGGACTACAGGCACATGCCACCATGCCTGGCTAATTTTTTATTTTTATTTGAAACAGTTTCACTCTGTTGCCTAGGCTGAAGTGCAATGGTGCGATCTTGGCTCACAGCAACCTCCGCCCCACCCACACCGGGTTCAAGTGATTCTCCTGCCTCAGCCTCCTGAGTAACTGGGATTACAGGCATCTGCCACTGTGCCTGGCTAATTTTTGTATTTTTAGTAGAGATGGGGTTTCACCATCTTGGCCAGGCTGGTCTTGAACTTCTGACCTCATGATCCACCTGCCTCGACCTGTCAAAGTGCTGAGATTACAGGCGTGAGCCACTGCGCCTGGCCCTGGCTAATTTAAAAACAAAAAAAATTTGTGGAGATGGGGTCTGGTCTTGAACTCCTGGGCTCAAGCAGTCCTTCATCCTTGGCCTCTGAAAGCACTGAGATTGTAGGCATGAGCCACTGCGCCTGGCAGCTGAGGCTGTTTTGGAAAGGAGTGGTCAACCTGCAGCTTAGCCAAGGGCAGTGAGCGGGGTCTGTGAGCACATCCTGGGTGGGACGGCTCCTGGTGGCTGTGGCGCATGTCACTTCAGAGCTTGGTGTGGTTACCGTAGCTTCTCTCTGCCATCTTCTGCTCTGTCCAGAAAGGGCTTTTACACCGGGGCGCGGGGGGACTCCTGAGTTGTGTGTCTCAGAACCACTTGGGGTGCAGTTGTAGGCAAAGGTTCCTGGCTCTCTCCTCCCCCAGGCAGAGGGGACGTGAAGCTGGGAATTGGCCGCTGAAAGTTGAGATGGAAGCGGAACCAACAAGTGGCCGATGGAGTCACAGGCCGCAGATTCCCCACAGGGTTGCCCACCTGGATATTTGGGGCTCACTTGTGCTGACTCAGCCTACTGGAGATGTGGAAAAGGTTGAATTGGGTAGAAATTAAATAAATCCTGTTTTTGAGTACTCACAGAAACAAGGTGGTAAAAGAAAGAACCTAATTTCAAGGTTGATGGTGTGTGGCTGTGGGAGTGTCAGCCAAGAATAGTTGGCAAAGCTCTACCTCGAGTTTGGTCCGCCTTGACTTGGAATATAAATGTGTGTTGTGAACATCTTGGTGGGTCAGATGCTGAGGGACAGTCACATTCAGACTGCTCAGTGTCCTCGGGGTGCCACGTGGCCCCTCTCCACAGACTCCCTGGACTGGATGCACCCATACCTGCTGCTTTCTCCCTAGTGAGGATGCTTGTCCATCCCCCCACTGCCCCCTCCCCAAATGAAAGCCCAAGGTAGCTGGCTGGCCTCGCCCACCTTTGCGTCTCTGCTCACACGTGGGGTCCTCACAGAGCCGCCTGACCCCTGTCCTGCCAGAGGGCCTCCTTGGCTGCTCTGTCTCACCTGGCCCGGCTGTGTGCACCGTGGACCCTCTTTTCTAGGTGGTGTTTCCAGCGCAATCCTGGCACCCATTTGATAGCTCAGGGAGCAGTGACTGAGTTATCACCATTTCCCGTGGGGTGGGGTGGGGTGGTCAGCCACACAGCACAGCCTCCTACGTTCACTCCTTTGTGACAGCGTTCAAGGCCCTCTCACCCTCACTTTAGGAAGAGGGTGGCACAGTGGACACTGTCCAGCCACAGGGCATTCTGGGTAGTGGGAGCTGGAGGCTGAGGGTGCCCTGCGAGCCTGAGCCACCTGCTGTCTGCAGGACTCAGCTCTGTCCTGCACGTCTAGAAAGGCATTAGTGAGAGCCACCTTGGCAGTTTGGTTTCTGAGTTTGGATCTTACTGTAACTGCTGATGATGAGAAACCCAGACCTGGATTCCCTCCACTGTACCTGCAGAGACGCGCTGTGAACAAGACGGGCCTTCCCCGACCACAGCGCCGCCCGCACCACCCAGCCCCTCGCCCTCACCCGTGCCTGAGAGCCCCTCTGTGGGCAAGTACAGTGTGAACGGCACCAACGGGACCTGCCTGCTGGCCAGCATGGGGCTGCAGCTGAACCTCACCTACGAGAGGAAGGACAACACGGTAGGGCCAGGGCCTCACCTGAGAGAGGGGGACAGCAGTGTAGGGTGGGCCTCACCTGAGGGGGAACAGCGGGCCTCTGTAGGGCTGGGACCTCTGCTCCATGTGTACTGAGAGTGCACATCTCTGCAAGTCACGCTTTAAGTTGCGGGGGTGGGAGCGCAGTTTGCAGGATGGGACCCTATAGGACAAGAGCTGGGGTGTCTGTGTTAGTGAGTCCGTCTCATAGGCGCACAGCTGTCCTGCTGGTTGTATTGTCCAAGGCTGCTGTCCCAGCAGGCCTGCGGAGTAGTGTGGCCCATGGAGCATGAAACATTTACGTGGTCCCTGATAGAATATAAGGTTTCTTTACATGTTTATCATTGAAACATTTAAGTGTTACATGTTCATACTTTTCTTTTGAAATAGTTTTTCTCCCCTAATAGTGACAGGCTATGGGTTTGTGGGGGCGAGTTTGCAGGGTTGACGGCTGCAGGGGGAGGTGGTGCTGGCTAGTGCCGTCCATGCAGGGACGCCACACTCTGAGAGCAGCTGTCACAGTGGCCGGGAGTCATCTTGGGATCCCGAAATCTGTGCCAGTGTGGACTTGCAGTGTTTCCTGTGCCGTGAGAGCTCCTGCAGGCCCCGCTTCTCAGAGACTCGGACTCTATGAAGAGGTCTGGAAGGAGCAGCCTGGCGGCACAGGAAGGCTCTGTCTCCACAGTAATAAAGCGATCGCTTGAGCCCAGGAGTTCAGCTTGCAGTGAGCCACGATCGCACTGGTTTTGGTTAAAACAAATGTGGCCTTGAATTCATGGTTTCAGGACTGTTTTTCTTTTTTTGAGAGTGTGGAGGACCTGAGCTGGGGTGATGACTTGCTTGCTTGTCTTACACAGACGGTGACAAAGCTTCTCAACATCAACCCCAACAAGACCTCGGCCAGCGGGAGCTGCAGCGCCCACCTGGTGACCCTGGAGCTGCACAGCGAGGGTGCCACGGTCCTGCTGTTCCAGTTCGGGATGGTGAGGCCGGGCGTCCCTTGTGCCCTGGGTCTGCTCATGGGTAGCAGAGTTAGGAACGAGGCAGCCTCACTTTTTTCTGCCTTTTTAAAATCCTGGTTACTCAGCATTCGATTTGGGCGGGGCTGCCGTGCCCACAGTGGGGTGGCTGCAGGGGTAAGGCTGCTGCTGTGAGGCCACGAGGCCTTCTGGCCTCAGACGCTGCTGCCCTACGGCCCCGGGGTGGCATTTCTGCCTGGAGCACTCCTGTGCAGTGAGCAACACAGATAGGAAGAATAGAAATGTCACTTGTCAATCTTTTTAAGTCGCTGTGCAGATGAATTAGCAGTTCAGTTTCTTATTATTTGAACTTTCCAAATCATGCTTTCCTGTGCCGTGAGAGCTCCCGCAGGCCCCGCTTCTCAGAGACTGGGACTCTATGAAGAGGTCTGGAAGGAGCAGCCTGGCGGCACAGGAAGGCTCTGTCTCCACAGTAATAAAGCGATCGCTTGAGCCCAGGAGTTCAGCTTGCAGTGAGCCATGATCGCACCGTTGCACTCCAGCCTGGGCGACAGAGCAAGACTCAGAAAAGGGTGTGGAAGGAACAAACTGAAATTCACTGGCCTTTTATAGACAGGACATTCTGTAGTTTTGTTCAAACGCTAGAAACATGGGAAGTCAGATTTTTTACCAAGTGACCTTTCAAGTTTGATGATAAATGTTCGAAACTACTCAGTGGTTAAAGATCATCTTTGTTTTTAAGAATGCAAGTTCTAGCCGGTTTTTCCTACAAGGAATCCAGCTGAATACAACTCTTCCTGATGCCAGAGGTGAGAACCCACAATCCCTGGAGCCCCGCCCCCCACCTGGCGTGTCCAGGAGTTACTTCACTTGTGTGTGTGTTGCAGACCCCACATTTAAAGCTGCCAACAACTCCCTGAGAACGCTGCAGGCCACGGTCGGCAACTCCTACAAGTGCAACGCCGAGGAGCGCGTCCGCGTCACCACGGCGTTTTCCGTCAACATAGTTAAAGTCTGGGTCCAGGCTTTCAAGGTGGACGGTGACCAGTTTGGCTCTGGTGAGTGTCGCCGAGGGCAGCTGTCCTGGCGGGTAGAGGACGCGCTTCAGACTCCACCTGTGGATATTTAATCGCTTCTGTGTGGGCTGGGGCAACACCCCTGTTCCTCTTGCAAGCCGTTTCTTCTTCCCGGTCTGAGATTCTAGAGGAAACTCCCCCTGCTTCAGAGAGGCCCAGCGTATCTCTGAGCTAGGAACCCCTGGTACCATTTGAGAGTAAGGGTGTCATTTTAAGAGCAGTGGTGGCGTTTCTCCCATGAAAGTTGAATACAAAACCATCATCCGATGCGCTCTGTGTTCCAGGAAGCCCAGAGGCTCTGGACGCAGCACAGCTGCCCAGCCACAGCCCCTGATTCCAGCCGGGGGAAAAACGTGTGTAGTTTCCCAGCTGTGCAGAGCGCGACAGTCTCTGCAGCGGCTTCCCCAAGCGACAGCTGGACCTGGAGCCGTCTGCCAGAGTTCCTCTTGCCTTGTGGCTGATGTGGGGGAGTGGTGGGGAGAGAGGCCTGTTAGCAGGCCCCTGCGTGAGTGGAACCTGACACTGTCCGTGTCTTGGCAGTGGAGGAGTGTCTGCTGGACGAGAACAACATGCTGATCCCCATCGCTGTGGGCGGCGCCTTGGCGGGGCTGGTCCTCATCGTCCTCATCGCCTACCTCGTTGGCAGGAAGAGGAGTCATGCCGGCTACCAGACGATCTAGCCCGGCGCAGGCACAGCAGCTGCGGGCCTCAGTCCTTACCCTGGCATAGGGTCCTGTCGAGGGAGGCACTTTCTGGCAACGTTTCTCAAATCTGCTTCATTCAATGTGAAGTTCATCTTGCAGCATTTACTATGCACAACAGAGTAACTATTGAAATGACGGTGTTAATTTTGCTAACTGGGTTAAATATTTTGCTAACTGGTTAAACATTAATATTTACCAAAGTAGAACTCTAAGGAAGGGTGGGAGTGCTGCTCTCTCCGAGGGAGGGTGGGAGCGCTGCTCTAAATTGGCACTGGCTCAACTATCATTTGACTTTAAGATTCTGGTGTTTGGTTTCTTCATTCTTTACTGCACTCAGATTTAAGCCTTACAAAGGGAAAGCCTCCGGCCGTCACGGCTGGGACGCATGAAGGTCACTCATCGTTAGGCTGACATGCTCACAGTTTCAACAGTAGAGGGGGAAAGTCCTAAGACAGAAGAACTCTAGAGATGAGCGTCTGAAGTGCTCCAGTTCAGCTTTAAAGGCCAGGACGGGCTGGCCACGTGCGGCTGGCGGCCCCAGCCCCGGCCCCGTTCCACTGGCGGCACTCGGCAGCACGTCCTTGGGCGTTTCTGACGCTCTGCGGCTCAAGGGCTGGCACTTTTTTAATATAAAAATGGGTGTTGTTTTTATTTTTTTGTAAAGTGATTTCGCTCTTCTGTTCACATTCGGGGTGATCCTGTTCTGCGCTGTGTACGATGTTAGATAGATGCGCTCCTGGTGTGTCACCGCGGCTTGGGGGTTGTACACAGCATTGGCTCACGTGACGCATTGCCTGTAACGATGTAATAAAAAGCCTCTTTCTTTTTTGTCTGGGCCTTGTCCTTTTGTCGGCTGAAATGGGAGCTCGTGAGAGAAGGACTTCAGGGAAACGGGGGTGAGGCCGGTCTGTGTGCAGTGAGAGGGTGTCAGGGAAACGGGGGTGAGGCCGGTCTGTGTGCAGTGAGAGGACGTCAGGGAAACGGGGGTGAGGCCGGTCTGTGTGCAGTGAGAGGGTGTCAGGGAAACGGGGGTGAGGCCGGTCTGTGTGCAGTGAGAGGACGTCAGGGAAACGGGGGTGAGGCCGGTCTGTGTGCAGTGAGAGGGTGTCAGGGAAACGGGGGTGAGGCCGGTCTGTGTGCAGTGAGAGGGTGTCAGGGAAACGGGGGTGAGGCCGGTCTCTGTGCAGTGAGAGGGTGTCAGGGAAACGGGGGTGAGGTCTCGGCACAGCCTGGTGTTGGGAGCTGCCGTGGCCATTCTTACGGACGGTAGTTTCAGGTAGTCAAGATGTCTCAGATCCGTCTTTGGTTTTGAACAACTTGGCCGTATTGCTGTGGTCTCTCCTGGCGAACACCCTCCCGTGTCTTGAAGAATGCGGTCACAATAAAAGGGGAGGAGGTGAGGAGAGGGCGGGAACAGGTGAGAACAGCTTCACGTCTGCCGAGGCGGAGTCCTTTGGAGCGTCAGTGCAGGCCCCGACATGGTCACTGGGGCTCCCCGGTTTAAGATGGAAAGTGGCTGTGTTCAGACCAGAGGCCCTGGAGATCAGATCACCTTTAAAAAGGCAGCCTCCCTCCCCCAGGCCACATGGGGAGCCCTCTCCTGGGCCTGGGGAAGAAGGTGGCTGTGCTGAGAGCCTTCAGAGCAGAAGCTCAGGCCTAACAAAACCTCACTGTCGGGGTCTGTAGACCTTGGTGAGCCTGAGAGCAGACACCAGGGGCCCTAGAATTCGGGCTCCAACCTGCATCTCACGTCCCAGAATCTGGCTCCAAGAACTCAGAGTGGGCAAGGCCCCGGGTAAGCACACTGCGTTCTCTTCTAGCAGGCCTTTCAAACAGCGGAGCCGTGCCTTGGGGCAGGAATGGCCAGGTGGGAGCAGGGGCCTAGCACGGTGAAGGCCACAGCAGTGGGTCAGAGCACTCTTAGACTCATCCTGGCTCTGAGCAGTGCAGGGAGTGATGGGAAGCTCCTGGTTCCCGCTGCTGACCCAGCAGGCCCCTGTCAGCCCTTTGCAGATGATTTAGGGTTGTAGTGTCGTAAGAGGATTCGGGAAATGGCCTGTACTAAAGCAAGCAGTGTCTGCCTGGAGAGGGAAGGAAGGCTGTGGAAGGCCCAGTCCCAGCCGGGAGATCCCCCTGTGAGAGCCGGGCCTGCATGGCAGCGGAGCCGGCAGCATGTCCCCAGCAGGCGGCAGGGCTCTGACACTGGGCCAGCGACGCTGCCTCGGAGGCACCAGCTGGCTCCACTTCCAGGGGAGTCACGGTCACTCCTGAGTTCCGGGCCAAACCCAACAAGTGGGTGCCATCAGAGGTGGTGCCAAGCCTGGACCACAGCGTGCACGGTCCCTGGCAGGGGACTCGGCGCTTGGCTGGGCTGGAGTGTTGGCACTGTGGCCAGAGGCTGGGGCACAGGGCGCCATGTCTGTACTGCATGATGCAGTGGCACCTTGGCAACCCCACCTTTGGCTGCCCTGAGTGTTCAGCTGAGGAGGAGGAGGAGGGCTGGCCCCAGGGCCCCGGAGTGGTGTGGTGACCGATGGCCGGAGTGGCCTCTGCCCTGATGGTAGCGAGTTGTGAGTTGGGACATTTGGAGCTGCCTGACCCCAGCTTTGTTAATGCCCTGTCCCCAGGGCAAGGGGTCCCTCCTGGCTCATGCGCCTGCCTCATGCTCGAGGTGAGGAAGGGCCCAGGTGGCAGCGTGATCATCTGGGAGGTGAGCATCGTCCCTTGGGCATGGGGAGGCCGCGTCCTCTCAGGACAGCTGCCATGGCTGTGCTGCCTCTAGTGAAGGCCGGCCTCTCCTCGGAGGAGCGGGGACAGGGTCTGCAAGAAGCGCCTGCTCCAGATGGGCACACACCTGGAGATGCCAAGGGGAGTTTACAAGTAGCAGCTGAGGGTACTGGCCAGCTCGGGGCACTGGTGGCAGTCAGTCTGTTTGACCCCCACCCTCACGCTGTCTTTGCCACCCAGGGCTCAGCCTGGCCTGAGAAATTCAGCCCCAGAGGCGGCAGGCAGGGTAGTCAGCATGGCCAGGAGGCAGCACAGCCTGTCGGGACAGGACGGGTGGGAAGGGAGGCTCAGGGCCTGGAGCAGGGCCCCCTTCCGGCTGGGGTCCAGTGTGCCAAGGCACTCGGGCCACTCCAACCCTGTTGCCTGCATCTGGCACACGCGTCTAGTTCATTCATGTCACGTGATCATTTTAAATCATTTTTAAAATTCCCTTTCATACATAGATGCCATGGAATACTCTGCAGCCATGAAAGGAATGAGATCACGTCCTCTGCAGGACATGGATGGAGCTGGAGGCCTTTATCCTCAGCAGACTAACGCAGGAGCAGAAAAACACTGCGTGTTCCCACTTGTAAGTGGGAGCTGAATGATGAGAACACCTGGACACAAGGGGGAACACCACACACTGGGGCTGTCGGGGAGGGTGGGGAAGGGAGCGCGCCAGGAGGAAGAACTGAGGGATGCTGGACTTAATGCCTGGCTGACGGGGTGATGTGTGTGCCAAACCCTAACCCTGCACCTGTACCCCAGAACTTGTTACCTCTAAAGAGAAATCACCTGCTACACGCAGGAGCCCGCCGGGAAGGCCACAGTGATCGCTCACTACTCTAGTTTCCAGTGGGCTGAGAAACTGATCACAGACTCACAGGGGTTGGCATACTTTATTAGATACCCACGTCTCACATTTTATAAATCATTGATGTCTTTGGGTAAAAATAAGTTTTCTTTAGAAAGGTGTGACTTCATAGCTAATCATCAAAAGCTGGTAGAATGACCCGATTTTAAACAATTCACAACTAAAGTGTAGTGACGTCAAGTATTTACAACGGTAAGAAGGAAAGCAGTGACAGTTGGTCCAGTGTCAACTCTGCAAAGGGGAATCCTCAGCCTGGAGACGGGGATCCCAGGGCCGGGCGCTCTCACCCCTGCGCCAGCAGGCGGGCCCTGCAGCTCTCGCGGAGTTTGGCGACAGTGGCCATGGATAAGCTTCCGGGTTCTGAAAATATTTTCTGGAATGCAAACAGAATTAGTTTGAAAACAAACCCAACGACACATTTCTACCTCGGCTCTCCCAGACTTTGGCAGACAGGCGGGGGCCTTGTGTCAGGCAAGGGAGGAGCAGCCCACACCCGAGGGGTTCTGGGGTAACCCCCAGATTGTCACCATCGCACTCCTGCCCAGGGCCTAGGACCGCAGCTCTGCTGCTCAAAAAACGTTAAATGAATCACACAGTTGAAGCATTTAACGTTTTTTTGTTTTTGCAATGGAGTCTTGATTTGTTGCCCAGGCTGGAGTGCAGTGGCGCGATCTCGGCTCACTGCATCCGCTGTCTGCTGGGTTCAGGCAATTCTCCTACCTCGGCCTCCTGAGTAGCTGGGACTACAGGTGCACACCACCACACCCAGCTAATTTTTGCATTTTTAGTAGAGACGGGGTTTCACCATGTTGGCCAGGCTGGTCTCAAACTCCTGACCTCAGGGGATCCACCACCTGCAGAAGCAGTTACGGGGAAAGCTGCTGACTGTGGTGCAGGCTCCACCTGAGCTGGGGCTCCACCTGCACTACCCGGCTGCCCATCCTTGAGGCGGGCGTATCTGGAAATTCAGCATGGGCAGCACTTGCTTGTGTTGGACAGTGGGCACCCTTGGATACCACCACGTGGTGAGAAAGATGGCGCTTTCCCTGGGGAAGACCGTAGCAGTGGGGTGGCAAGGGCACCAGCCGAGAGCCACGAAGGACACCTCCAGCGCTGACAGGGCGTGGTCCCATAGCCACAACCACGCAACGCCGTCTGGACAAAGTGCACTAATCAGAGGCTGTGGCAGAATCAAATGATGCTTGGTGCCCCTGGTTCTCCCATTCAAGACCAGAACCTTGGGAAATAAGTGGCCCGAGGGGCAGAGGCAAAGCAAGGGCAGAGGATGTCGGACCCATGTCTGCCACCCAGGCCTTCCTGGAAGTGCCCCCTGCCCACCTGATTGAGGATCCTGTCAGGGCTGCTGGGCACAGGCTGGAGAAAGCTGGCGGGGTGGGGGGGGGGTGCTTCAGGCCACTGCCCAGCACATGTGCTGACCCGGTGGGTGCAGATCAGGGCTGAGCCCCGCCATGGGCTCCTGATGCCCCCTATCCTTACGGAGAGCTAGTTTGTGTTGGTTCTTGTAACTTCTCATCTAACTCAAATGAATCCCCAAGGTCACACTACACCATTGCACACCAGCCTTCACTCGTGACACTACAGCATCACACACCAGCCTTCACTCAGGAGCGCAGGGTGACGCTACACCGTCGCACACCAGCCTTCACCCACAAGCACAGGGTGACGCTACACCATCGCACACCAGCCTTCACCCACAAGCACAGGGTGACGCTACACCATCACACACCAGCCTTCACCCACAAGCACAGGGTGACGCTACACCATCGCACACCAGCCTTCACCCACAAGCACAGGGTGACGCTACACCATCGCACACCAGCCTTCACCCACGAGCGCAGGGTGACGCTACACCGTCACACCAGCCTTCACCCACAAGCACAGGGTGACATACACCATCGCACACCAGCCTTCATGAGCGCAGGGTGACGCTACACCATCGCACACCAGCCTTCACCCACAAGCACAGGGTGACATACACCGTCACACACCAGCCTTCACCCACAAGCACAGGGTGACGCTACACCGTCACACCAGCCTTCACTCATGAGCGCAGGGTGACGCTACACCGTTGCACACCAGCCTTCACTCATGAACGCAGGGTGACGTACACCGTCGCACACCAGCCTTCACTCAGGAGCGCAGGGTGACGTACACCGTCGCACACCAGCCTTCACTCAGCGCAGGGTGACGTACACCGTCGCACACCAGCCTTCACTCATGAGCACAGGGTGACGTACACCATTGCACACCAGCCTTCACCCATGAGCGCAGGGTGACACTACACCATCACACACCAGCCTTCACTCAGCGCAGGGTGACACTACACCATCACATACCAGCCTTCACTCAGGAGCGCAGGGTGACGTACACCGTCGCACACCAACCTTCACTCATGAGCGCAGGATGACGCTACATTGTCACACACCAGCCTTCACCCACGAGCACAGGGTGACGCTACACTGTCGCACACCAGCCTTCACCCATGAGCGCAGGGTGACGCTACACTGTCGCACACCAGCCTTCACCCATGAGCGCAGGGTGACGCTACACTGTCGCACACCAGCCTTCACCCACAAGCACAGGGTGACGCTACACCATCGCACACCAGCCTTCACCCACAAGCACAGGGTGACATACACCGTCACACACCAGCCTTCACCCACAAGCACAGGGTGACATACACCGTCACACACCAGCCTTCACCCACGAGCACAGGGTGATGCTACACCATCGCACACCAGCCTTCACCCACAAGCACAGGGTGACATACACCATCACACACCAGCCTTCACCCACAAGCACAGGGTGACGCTACACCATCGCACACCAGCCTTCACCCACAAGCACAGGGTGACATACACCATCACACACCAGCCTTCACCCACAAGCACAGGGTGACATACACCGTCACACACCAACCTTCACCCACGAGCACAGGGTGACATACACCGTCACACACCAGCCTTCACCCATGAGCGCAGGGTGACGCTACACCGTCACACCAGCCTTCACTCATGAGCACAGGGTGACGTACACCATCGCACACCAGCCTTCACCCATGAGCACAGGGTGACACTACACCATCACACACCAGCCTTCACTCAGGAGCGCAGGGTGACGTACACCGTCGCACACCAGCCTTCACTCATGAGCGCAGGGTGACGTACACCATCGCACACCAGCCTTCACCCATGAGCGCAGGGTGACACTACACCATCACACACCAGCCTTCACTCAGGAGCGCAGGGTGACGCTACATTGTCACACACCAGCCTTCACCCACGAGCACAGGGTGACGCTACACTGTCGCACACCAGCCTTCACCCACGAGCACAGGGTGACGCTACACTGTCGCACACCAGCCTTCACCCACGAGCACAGGGTGACGCTACACTGTCGCACATCAGCCTTCACCCACGAGCACAGGGTGACGCTACACTGTCGCACACCAGCCTTCACCCACGAGCACAGGGTGACGCTACACTGTCGCACACCAGCCTTCACCCACGAGCGCAGGGTGATGTACACCGTCGCACACCAGCCTTCACTCACAAGCACAGGGTGACGCTACACCGTCACACACCAGCCTTCACTCACAAGCACAGCCTGTTTTCACCAACACTGTCCTTAGGTCTTGTGGGAAGAAAACAGATCTGAGCCTCTAAAATCACTCAGCCAGGAAACACCATTCAGATTGTGTCACAAAATCAGCATATTAACAAAAATTACAATCAAGAAAAAAGGCAAGAATCTAATTGTGGTTCTAAGACTCAGAGGCTACGGAATGACAGATTATGGGGGCCCCTGTGAATCACGAACCCACAACAGTGCAAACCCACACGGGTGGAGGCGGGGGCTGCAGCAGCTCCACGAAGAGACTCCGTCACCCAATGCACCCGTGACTCTGGGTGAGATTTAGATTCATTTGACGGTTGTGCTGGGTGTGGTGACTCACGCCTGCAATCCCAGCACTTTAGGAGGCAAAGGTGAGAGGATCGCTTGAACTCGGGAGTTTGAGACCAGCCTGGGCAACATAGGGAAACCCCACCTCTACAAAAAATTTTAAAATTGGCCAGGCATGGTGACAAGTGCCTGTGGTCCCCGCTGCTTGGGAGAATGGCGGTGACCGCGGTGAGAGCTGAGATTGCAGCGCTGCACATGGAGACCCCCTTCTCCAAAAAGAGCTGTGCTGTCAATCTGGCGGGAAAGAAGCCACCCACAGCACGACAGGCACATGCTCGTCTCCCCCAGGGCAGCCTGGGCTGCTCTTCCCGTGCGCTTCACGGCTCCTTCTAATTATTTAGTGATATAACTCCGAAGGCTGTGACAGAAGATACCTTCCTGTCTGTGGCCCCAAAGAGTCCTGTTTACCGTTTAGTCTCGAAGCTGCTGCACTTCACCTTTGGACAAAGCTCATTCTAGGAAAATAACCCATCTCCTCACACCTGGGCGCCGCCAAGCCAGCCAGCAAACGAGGTTCCTGGAGCAGACCCTCCCAAGGAGGCCTGGGCCTCGGCTCCCTCTCAGTAAGCTCATGCTCCATTAGGCTCTGAAACCTCACCCCGTGGCCACCAGCCTGACCTCCGAGGACGGGGAGCTCTCCCCTTCCAGAGCGGGCATGCGTCTGCGGCAAAGCGCTCGAGTGAGTCACAGCTAACTGCTGTGTCCTCTGCCAAGGGCTTGTGTCTGACATCCCTCGTTTGTCACCACCGTTTGTTTTGTTTGTTTTTTGAGACTGAGTCTCACTCTGCTGCCCAGGCTGGAGTGTAGTGGTGCACTCTCGGCTCACTGCAACCTCCACCTCCGTGTTCAAGTGATGCTGCTTCAGCCTCCCGAGTAGCTGGGACTATAGGTGTGAGCCACCACACCCAGCTAATTTTTGTATTTCTTAGTACAGATGGGGTTTTACCGTGTTGGCCAGGCTGGTCTTGAACTCCTGGCCTCAGGTGATCTTTTCGCCCTCAGCCTCCCAAAGTGCTGGGATTACAGGTGTGAGCTATCGCACCTGGCCACCACTCTCTTCTCTTTGATGAGGCCCTGGCTGCTGAAATACACCCCACACCCACCATGCTGCCTCCGGAGGGGCCCCTCTCAGGGAGCTATGAGCAGCATCCTGGGCCTGAGCCTCTCCTAGCCTCTTGGCCTCCTCAGAAGGCCTGTTGCGTGTGGCTCCCATGTCACCCTCATCAGGGCCTGAGTCTCTGCCGCCCACGCCAGGTCCAGGACCCAGTGGGGAAGCCGGGCCTCGGGAAGCCGCCGTTCCAGCAGCACAGACAACAGAAGAGGACAGCCTGTAGGGCCAGGAGCAGCGTCCGAGGGAAAGGAAAGCCCTGGGAGGCCAGGGATGGAGGACAGAGCCGGAGGCTCACTGACACTGGTGCCTGTCCTGTGCACCCTCGAGTGGTCAGAGCAGCCCTGAGCTGCAGTAAGGCGGGGCCCCCGGGGAGGGGATGGGGCCACATGTGCCCCGTGAGCACCCGCGGACACTCACCTGCATGAACGTGTGACACTCCATCACGAAACTCCCTTTGGTAATCTGCTTAAACTTATCACAAATGTCTGGAATGCTGGTGGCTTCCAAAATAAACTCCTGGTGTTGCTTAATTAAGGTCAGGGCCACCCGGAAGATAATCTTCGAGCCTTCGTTGAACAGACAGTCCCAGATCCGAAGCACTGTCTGCAGAGACACAGAAGCCCGTGTCACTCCCTGGCGGCTTGCCTGCCCACCCCGGGCCCCCAGCAAGGCGCTCACCTCCACAGGCAGGACATCCACATACAGGCAGATGAACCAGCGGGACACCACCAGCGTCCACAGCACGCCGAGCTGCTCCATCAGGGCCCCCACGGCCGGCAGCTTTGCCCGAACCAGCTCCCCCAGCACCTCCTGGTCGGTCTTGAGGCCCAGCATGGCGGGGGTGTAGTAATCTGCCAGGCAGGGGGAGAAGAGACCCTGAGACACTCTCCTCACCTCCACAAGCCCCATTCCCCTTGCAGCCAAAGAAAACAGGGCCACCCCATGAGGACCCCTCTCAGGAGGGAAGGAGAAAGTGGGAGAGTAAGAGTTGGGCTGAAGCCTGCGGACACAGGGCTCATGGGGAGCGACCCCCACAGCCAGGCCTTTTAGGACATCCCTGGGGCTGCAGGGCTGGGCGTCAGTTAAAATCTGCAGGTCGAGGGTCAGGCGTGGTGGCTCAGCCCTGTAATCCCAGCTCCTGTGGGAGGCTGAGGCAGGCAGATCACCTCCAGTCAGGAGTTCAAGACCAGTCTGGCTGACAATGGAGAAACCTCGTCTCTACTAAAAATATAAAAATTAGCTGGGAGTGGTGGCAGGTGCCTGTAATCCCAGCTATTCAGGAGACTGAGGCAGGAAAATTGTTTGAACCCAGGAGGTGGAGGCTACAGTGAGCCGAGATCACGACACTGCACTCCAGCCTGGGAGACAGAGCAAGACGCTGTCTCAAAATAATAAGTACATAAAAATCTGCAGGTGGCAAACAGGGTCCCAAGGAGATGCAGGCACCCCCATGTTCCCAGCACAACTATTCACAACAGCCAAGAGATGGAGGCAGCCCACGTGTCCATCGGCAGATGCGTGGATAAGCAAAACGTGAATGGCCACATGCTGGAGTGTCATTCAGCCTTAGAAGGGGAGGGAGTCCAGCCACAGGCCACAGCAGGGGGAGGGAGGGAAGGAGTGGCGGGCACCAGGATTCTGTCTGGGAAGATGCACCAGCCCTGGAGAGGGCGGCGGTGATGGTTACACCATGAGGTGAGCGGCCCTGATGCCACTGAGCTGGAAACGTGGGTAAGATGCCACATTCTGCGTTCCGTGCGTTTACCACAAAAAAATAAAACTCAGACCAATGCTTCCAACAGCATATCCTCCTTTCAAATGGACATTTGTCTCACCAAAGCACTTTTGTGTTTCCCACATAATTTTTTAGCTTGCTCTTGTAATGATTTACAGTAAATTTTAGTGCTTGGATTTGCACTGGGGAAGAGTTTAGCGTGTGACCCGTGTGATCGCGCCACACCCTCCCAAGTGCGTCTGGCCCCGTCCTGCAGGTGCACAGCCTCGGCTGATTCCTGCGCAACTTGGCCTCTTGCTGTGCGGGGATGAGCTGTTCTTGCTATTTTATTTATTATTTTTTTAGACAGAGTCTCACTCTGTCGCCCAGGCTGCAGTGCACTGGCACAATATCAGCTCACTGCAACCTCTGCCTCCTGGGTTCAAATGATTCTCCTGCCTCAGCCTCCCTAGTAGCTGGGATTACAGGCACCTGCTGCCACACCTGGCTAATTTTTGTATTTTTAGTAGAGACGGGGTTTCACCATGTTGGCCAGACTGGTCACAAACTCCTGACCTCAGGTGATCCGCCTGCCTCGGCTCCCAAAGTGCTGGGATTACAGGCATAAGCCACCGTGCCCAGCCTATTTTTGTTAATTGAATATCTTGGTTAAAATAGAACCATCACGGTCCTGTCACTGCTTTTCAGAGTAAGCACACGGTGAAGTCGGTTTAATGGTAAATACTAATGCCTCTGAAGGTGGTTTAGCGAATGCCAGGGATTAAAAAGTCCTCCCTTCCATATCCTTGTTCTGCATCTGCCTCTGGGGCTCTTCTACCTTCTTAGCTGAGCACGTCCTGGTCCAGCTGAGGGGAGAGGAGTGAAGAACCATCAGTGCCCACCCTGGCTCTGCAGGTGACCCCAATCCCATAGGTGGCGTGGCAGGGGGCCCTGAGCGCCAGGCAGCAGGGGATCTGCAGAGAAGTACAGCCTGACCTTGGCCCCAGACACAGAGAAGCTTAGAGCAGCTTCCAAAAATAGAGGCACTGAACTCATTCCCTGAACTCATCGGGGCTGAGCCGGCCACCAAGGGGAGGATTAACTTAAAGCCGCAGCTGCTTCCCTTTCCTTGAACGTTGAGGGCAAGGCGGTTCCTCCCAGGCCCACAGCGGCCGCTCCCTGCAGAAAGGGCTCAGGTTCCCAGGAGTGGCCACCTCACCTCCCTAAGGCCCCTTGTCCCTGTCCTCCTGGGGACATCCCCACCTCTGCAAACAACCCAACACTGCACTCGCCACCAAGCATCCGGGATGGCGCCTCCCGGGCCAGGACAGGTTGGGGCGCAGCTCTGACATTCCCCTGCATACCCCTCAGGGTCTGTGGTCAGATGTGGGCAGGGGCCACACACAGACGGTGACCACGAGCATCTCCACGTGGCTGTGGCTTCCTCCTCTCTACTTCATTCCCGCTCTCCAGACCTTCCTCCATGAGCACATGAGAGTCCAAGACCACACTCTCACACGCACTCACAGGCCGGGTGCTTTCAATTAGAAAATAAAGGGTCTGCGTTGAAGACTCAAAAAACACTTTTCTTTTGAGAAAGGGTCTCTATCTGTCACCCAGGCTGGAGTGCAATGTTGCTATCACAGCTCACTGCAGCCTTGACCTCCTGGGCTCAAGTGATCCTCCTGCCTCAGCCTCCTGAGTAGCTGGGACCACAGATGTGCACCACCACACCCAGCTAATTTTTCGTTTTGTACAGAGAGAACGTTTTACCATGTTGTACAGGGTGTTCTGAAACCCCTGGGCTGTCAAAACATTAAATGGTTTGCATAGACTTCTATGAAGGGAGCTTCCATTCCCAGGGGTATCTCCCTCTCCCTACCAGGAAAGACACTCCTGAAATCTGCATATCAAACCTTACAAAGTGACCAGGTGTGGTGGCTCGCGCCTGGAATCCCAGCACTTTGGGAGGCTGAGGCAGGTGGATCACCTGAGGTCAGGAGTTTGAGACCAACCTGGCCAACATGGTGAAACCCCATCTCTACTAAAAGTAGAAAAATTAGTTGGGCCTAGTGGCACATGCCTGGAATCCCAGCTACTCAGGAGGCTGAGGCAGGAGAACTGCTTGAACCTGGGAGGTGAAAGTTGCAGTTTGCCAAGATTGCACCATTGCACTCCAGCCTGGGTGACGGAGTGAGACTCCATTTCAAAACCAAAAACCTTACAAAGCAGCCTTGTGGACTAATTTCCCTGATTTCCTTCCCAGAAGCCTGAAGGTCATAGGTGGCCAGGATGGTGAGCATGCCCAGGCTCCAACCACGCTTTCCCAGGTTGTGTACGACGCATGTGTCTGTAAATGTCTGTTTCTCACTCATTATTCAGTCCAGCCAGTCCTAGGTACAGAGCCCAGCTGGGGGACCTAAGGTGTACATGGTAAGAGACTTCTTCATGCACACGCACACCATACGGGCACACACACCACACGGGCACATGTACACCACACACAGGCACACACATGCACACGTACCACACAGGCACACATACACCACACACAGGCACACGTGTACACGCACACCACACGGGCACATGTACAGCAGACACACGTGCACATGCACACCACACACAGACACAAGCACACGCACACCTGCATCTCCTGGACAGTGTGAGGCAGAGCTGTAAACACATACCACACATGGGTGCACAAAGGCACCACATGGGCAAACACACACTTGCCTTGATCCCCTGGACTAAGAAGTGGAGCTGTACGTGCGTACCACACACGAGCACATGCATACCACACATAAAAACACACGGGCACATATGTGTGCACATGCACACCACAGGCACACACGTGCACACACACCACATACGGGCACATATGGGCACATATGCACACGTGCACACCACACACGTGCACACACACCACACACAGGCACATATGCACACATGCACACCACACCCGGGCACACGTGCACACACATGCCACATTGACACATGGACACATGCACACCACACACAGGCACACACATACCACACACGGAAACAGACACATGCACACACACACACCACACAGGGCACACATGTGCACACATGCCACACGGACACATGCACACACCACACACGGGCACACATGTGCACACACTGGCACACACACCTGCCTTGTTGCCCAGACTGTGTGAGGTGGAGCTGTACACGCAGGGCTTCATCACAACAAATGCTGCAGGGTGTGCTTCTCCAAACAACAGCCTGGCCACCTAGACCCGAGTCGGCACCACCTCCTAGTTCCCACACACCTTCTGAAGGTGTCCAAGGACTCCGTGAGTACAGTTTCCACAAACACATCCCAAGGAATCCACGCTCAGGGAGCCACGCTGACAAAAGGCCCAGTGACACACATTACGCCAGAGTTTCCTGGAGAAAAGGCTGGTCCAGGTCTGGGGCAGAAGCCTCACAGGATGAGCCCAGAGCAGCCCGTCCTGCAGACACAAGGAAGCGGATGGCACCACGGCCACATGCACAGGACTCAGGAGCCAACCACGACAGGCTCCCGCGGGCCGCAGATGGGGCAACCTGAGCTTCAAGAAGGACAAAAACCCTCCCGTGTGTGCAGCCCCCAGAGTTCACAATTACACGGACACACATCACTGCCCGACCAACCCCCTTCCAATGACCAGATGCCAAGTTATGATCTTGAGGGTGGGGCCATAGAGCTGAGCGATCCAGCATTTATCCTCCTCTTCCAAAAACTCATAACTCACAGGCACGTTTAGGACCACGAAACATGTGAACAGCTCTCCCACACTGGGGACATCTTAGGACGGAGAGGGAGGGACCTGCTTTCCTACCGTCCCCAGCCTGCACCGCCCGTGACTTTGGCACCTAGAAGGTGGTTATTAAAATTAAAGTCAGCTGAAAAGATGAAGAATCAAGAGAAACAGAAAATAATGAAGAACAGTGCATGTTTACCGAGGTCTCAGCTTGGTTCAGGGTGTGAATCAGTAACGCACACCGAAAACAGAGCTGCCTTTCACTCTGAACTCAGCCACTCTTCTGATTCTCAATTTGAGATTATACATAAGCAATAAGGTTGTCCTGGGGTTAGAATGAGAAGCTAGCGGAAATTCCCAAATC
The DNA here is from genome assembly GCA_031835075.1 of Saguinus oedipus. Lineage (NCBI taxonomy): Eukaryota > Metazoa > Chordata > Mammalia > Primates > Cebidae > Saguinus > Saguinus oedipus. Next base: position 1,307,203 of record CM063169.1, on the reverse strand, counting down.
TGTTCTAGAACAAATCTTTGAACAGAAGTAAAGGAATGACTTTCTAAGTGGGGTGGGCGGAGCAGAGAGGGCCCCTCCGGCAGCTCAACAGACTCAACAAACAGGAGCACAAGAGAACGACTGCTTTTCCTGACTTCTGTAAGTTTCACTCATTCCTAAACCTATGAGTTTTACAATGCTAAAAGTTTTATTTTTTATTTTTATATTTATAAATACTAATAGGTGTACATATTAACGGGGTCCATGTGGTATTTTGATACAAGCATTCGGTATGTTATGATGAAACGTGGGTTGCTGGAGGCCAGCCGCAGTGGCTCACGCCTGCAATCCCAGCTCTGTTTTTGAGACTGTCTTGCTGTTGTCACCCAGGCTGGAGTACAGTGCCAGCAACAGCTGACAGCAGCATCAGCCTCCTGGGTTCAAGCCATCCTCCTGCCTCAGCCTCCGGAGTAGCTGGGATTACAGGCATCTGCCACCACACCTGGCAAATTTTTCTATCTTTTAGTAGAGATGGGGTTTCCCCATTTTGGCCAGGCCGGTCTTGAACTCCTGCCTCAGATGATCCGCCTGCCTCAGCCTCCCCAAGTGCTGTGATGACTGGCGAGAACCACCGAGCCCGGCCGGAATCTCACGCTTTCTGAGGCTGAGCAGCACTCTGCTGAGTGTGTGCACCCCAGTTTCCTTATCCGTCCGCCTGCGGTCGGACACCTGGGTCGATTCCATCCTGGCTGCGGGAGCAGTGCCACGGCGAACGCTTTGACAGACACGCTACGACAGAGTAAGTTCCTTTCTTTTGGATACACACCCAGCAGTGAGAATAAGACAGATGTTTTGTGAGTGTGAAGGCAAAATAAGTACTGTAAAATTTAATTAAAAAAAAAAGAACATGCAAAGGACTCTGCACTCTCTAGGTGTAAGATCCAGCCCCCAATCCTCCTCTGAAAGGCAGGCGCCCTCCATGTGCTGGGAGCTAGGAAGGGCCAACTCAGACTCAGCACCAGGCCGGGATTCTCCACCACTGCCTGCAGACACCACTGCCGGGAGACCGAAGGGCGGTGGGGCGGGGGGCTCTGGCCGTGGCGAGGGGGTGAGGTGAGGGGGGCTGGCTTTGGAGTCACCTGCTGGGGTGCCCCTGCCTGCACCCCACGCCAGCTGTGCAGGAGACCAGCCCCTCACCTTGGGCCCCCCCTCTGCACTGGGAACACAGACCCCACCTAAGGTCCTGAAGCCCTGAGGGCAACGGACGCACGCCGGCCAAGTACCCGCCTGGCACTCAGCCCTAAGACTGTAGCAAGCATCCCTGCAGATAGCAACGTGCTCGGGTGACAGGGCTCTGGGGAAACCCACCGCGCTTCCCAAGTGCCCTGCACAACTTTCCAGATTCCAGAAAAGGTGCAGAGAAGCTGCCATGAAATACTGTTTCTGACTTGCTTACGCTGTTGCATTTCACAGGTCTGTAAAAAGCTAACAGACCTGTCACATGTCAGTTACACAAACTGAGGCCAGGTGTGGTCATCCCAACACTTTGGAAGGCTGAGGTGGCAGGATCACTTGAGCCAAGAGTTTGAGACCAGCTTGGGCAACACAGCAAGACCCTGTCTGTACTCAAAATACAAAAATTAGCCAGGCACGGTGGTGCACACCTGTAGTCCCCAGCTAGGTGGGAGGCTGAGGTGGGAAGATCACTTGAACCAGGGAGGTCGAGGCTGCAGTGAGCTGTGATCGCACCGCTGTACTCCAGCCTGGCAACAGAGCAAGACCCTGTCACAATAAATAAATACACTTTAGAAGTAGCTAGGATCTCTGGTTAAATACTTAATAGAAAACTGAGCAATTACTTAAATTTTAAGATCCCACTAAATGAGAACAACCATCTCAAACTCAGCAGCTTGTTAGCACACAACTCGGCAAAACTTAACTGCTATAACTAGGAGACCCCGAGTGGAAAAGCAGCACTTTTCCCCCTAATGTACAGAGTTATTTTTCTATAAGTAGCTTATGGAGAAAGCTGGTATCAAGAGGCCTTGGATTGTACAAAGGGCCTTCTGTGCAACCATCTCATGGAGTAAGCTCACACCTAAGGTGTAAGTCCACAGATCTGGAAACCTGTGTGTGGTGAGCCCGGCTGCCTGATTACTCGGTGTAATCTGTTCCCAAAACAGATGCTCCTGACCCCAGAGATGAGCGTCCTGTGACAAAGCCAGCCCAACGGGGCATGGCCCGGGCCACGTGAGCACCCCCCTGGACGGGCGACCTCAGGGAAACCCTCTCAGGAGGACTCAGGAAACACAGCTCTGATGTGGCAAGTGGGGTGCCAAGAGCCCACCTCCGCTCACAGGGCTGAGCTGTGGTCCCGACAGAAGGTGGCTTGTCGGTCCGTATCTCGGCCAGTCCTTCCAGCCAGAGCTGAGGTGTTTCTATGGCGCGTTCTTATAACCTGACCTATTTCCCTATTTTTCAAGGGAAAGCAGGTCAAACCCGTCTTTCAGGATGCAGAGTGCTGATTCAGGACTGCACTGACTCATGACTGACGCCTGTCCTGAGACTCGGCCCCCTCTACCCTCAGACACGTGGCAGAGCCTGGCGAACCTCCTCTGAGGTGGCCGGGAACCATCGCCTGCCTGGGGAGCGGCGTCTGCACCCTCCCCTGCGTTCTTCCCATGCCTTGTTTGAATGGTGATTGAGGGAGGTCTGCATCGGCTCTGGAAGAGGCCCTGGGTGTGGCAGGTGTTCTGGGCTGAGCACTCGGGGTGTGGGAAGTCTGTGCGTGGATGGTCACAGGCCACGGGTAGCGTGTCCTCGGGTTCCTTCCTAACTGAATTGGGATTAGAGGCATTTGCTGGTAAAGGTAACTCCCTTAACTGGACTCCCTCTAAGTGACAAATGAGCAATAATCAGTCGGTCCTCCCGCCTTCCACAACGGCAGTGGGAGAAGCCCCGGGAGGCAACTGTGGGAACTGTGGGGTGCGGGCCTCGGGCGGGGAGGCCTGGGATGGGATCTCAGCCCCTTGACTCGTTGGGGGCCTGAGTACCAGTCACTTAATCCCTGCCAGCCTCAGCCTCCTCTTGTAAAAAACGACGATGTGCATGACATTTTCAATGCCCCAGACAGACTTGCCCGGTGGCCGCTGCTCCACAGCAGGGAGGGTTCGTTCAGCATCGCTGGCCTGGAGGTCTCGGGTGGCTGCAGAAGGCCTCACTCCACCCCAGTCTTTCCATCTGTACCTTCATGCTCACCAGGGAACTGGGCCATGGGTTCACAGGTCTGGGGGCCATGCAGGTCTCTATTTTGTAAATTTCCTGTTAGGCACATTCTTCACCTGATGTTCTGCTGAGCTGTTTCTTTTTCTGCTCAGTTTATTTTCTGAGTCACTCTTGTTTCCCAGGCTGGAGTGCAATGGCAGTCTTGGCTCACTGCAACCTCCACCTCCCAGGGTTAAGCAATTCTCCTGCCTCAGCCTCCCACATAGCTGGAATTACAGGTGCACACCGCCACGCCCAGCTAATTTTTGAATTCTTAGTAGAGACCAGGTTTCACCATGTTGGCCAGGATTGTCTCAAACTCCTGCCTTGGGGTGATCCACCTGCCTCAGCCTCCCAAAGTGCTGGGATTACAGGCGTGAGCCACTGCTCCTGGACTTCCTGCTCAGATTTTTAGAAATTCACCCACAGTCCAGACACTAACCGTTTGCTCATTATATGGATCAAAGAGAGTTTCTCCGAACCAGCAGCTCATCTTTTTACTTTGCTTATGAAGACCCTCACCAAAATTAGTCTTTAAATTTTCATGTAATTAAAATTATTGCTGCCGTCTATGCTTTTGTGAATTATGTTCCGTAAATTCTCCCTACTCCCATGACACAATTGTTATATATTTTGTTACCTGAGTTTCAAAGTTTTGATTTTTTACATGAATCTTAAATCCATCTGGAATTAAAATATGGGATTAATTTTTTTGTTCCATGCAGTCAACTGTCACTGAATTATGTTTTAAACAGTCTTTTGCCGGGCACGGTGGCTCAAGCCTGTAATCCCAGCTACTGGGGAGGCTGAGGCAGGAGAATTGCCTGAACCCAGGAGGCGGAGGTTGCGGTGAGCCGAGATCGCACCATTGCACTCCAGCCTGGGTAACAAGAGCGAAACTCCGTCTCAAAAAAACAAAACAAAACAAAACAAAAACTTGATAATAATCTGTAGGTTCCAGTTCCTAATATTAATAATTAAGATTCACACAGTTGTATTCAGCTGTGAGATTAGCCTATATGGTGTCGAGGTTGTACTAGCTTCATAACATGAAGTGATGAGCAGTTGTCTTTCTTATTTTCTGCAAGATTGATTTAATCAAGTAATCAATCAGTTATTTAATTAGACAGGGTCTTGCTCTGTCACCCAGGCTGGAGTGCAATGGCCTAATCTCAGCTCACTGCGACCTCCACCTCCCAGGTTCAAGTGATTCTCCTGCCTCAGCCTCCCAAGTAGCTGGGATTACAGGTGCCCACCACGATGCCCAGCTAATTTTTACATTGTTAGTAGAGATACGGTTTCACCACATTGGCCAGGCTGGTCTTAAACTCCTGACCTCAGGATCAGCCCAGCTCGGCCCCCCAAAGTGCTGGGGTTACAGGTGTGATCCACTGAGGTCAGCCCAGTTCCTGTGCTTTTATTTGAGAGGGGGTCTTGCTCTGTCACCCAGGCTGGAGTGCAGTGGCAAGATCTCAGCTCTCTGCAACCTCCACCTCCCAGGTTCAAGCGATTCTCCTGCTTCAGCCTCCCAAGTAGCTGGGACTACAGGCGCGTGCCACCTTGCCCGGCTAATTTTGTATTTTTAGTAGAGACGCGGTTTCTCCATCTTGGCCAGGCTGGTCTTGAACTCCTGACCTCAGGTGATCCTCCTGCCTCAGCCTCACAAAGTGCTGGGATTACGGGTGTGAGCCACCAAGCATGGCCACATTTTTTTCTCATCAGTCTTGCCAGAGACTTGTCTATTTATCAGCTTTCCCAAAGGAACAGATTTTTGTCTAGGTTCGCCTTTTCTTTTGTTTCTGTTTTCTGTGTCACTAATTCTCACCCTCTTTCCCGTGAGTTATGAAGGTCTAAGAACTGTGGAAATACCTTCCCCAGACTGGTGATAACACAACAGTTCCCTCTGAGTCGGAGACAAACAGGGATGGGCGAGTGAAGGCGGACAGTGTTTTGTTTTTTTGTAGAGATGGGGCGGTCCCGCTCTGTTGCAGAGACGGGGCGGTACCGCTCTGTTGCAGAGACGGGGCGGTCCCGCTCTGTTGCTCAGGCTGGTCTCAAACTTCTGAGCTCGAGTGATCCTCCCACCTTTCCCAAATGCTGGGATGACAGGTGTGAGCTACTCTGCCCGGCCTTGTCAGTTTTTTTTCTTGGTTTTTGTTTTTGTTTTTTTGAGATGGAGTCTCTCTGTCTCCCATGCTGGAGTGCAGTGGGGTGATCTCGGCTCACTGCAACCTCAGCCTCCCAGGTTCAAGCTGATTCTTGTGCCTCAGCCTCCTGAGTAGCTGGGATTACAGGCACCTGCCACCACGCCTGGCTAATTTTTGTGTTTTTAGTAGAGACGGGGTTTTGCCATGTTGGCCAGGCTGGTCTTGAACTCCTAACTGCCAACCTCGGTCTCCCAAAGTGTTAGGATTACAGGCGTGAGCCCCAGCGCCCAGCTGTCACTTTTTATTCAGTAAAAAGTACTGTATTTTTTGAACCTCTGAAATGAGAGTACATCTGTGCATTTCTTATACAACTTAAAAAGCAGCAGTTAAGAGCAGGGTGAGCGTGGCACCGAAACGACCCAGTGTGGGTAACTGTAACCTAGAGAAGCATGTACATCGCCGTTTTCCGCTGCCGCTGGGAGAGCTGTGAGGGGATAGGAATAACCCCGTTTCCTCCCAGGATCCGAAATTTTGGTTTCATGTGTTCTTCTCTTTTTGGATCCAGACCTATTTGCACTGCAGTTTGGTCCAACTTGATCTCAGAATGGATGTCGGAAATGACATCTCAGGACTCAAGAAGCACCTGTCCATCACAGCAGCACCGTGGGACTCGCCCCTGCCCTGCGGCCTGAGCTCTCACCTGCTGCTGCTTGGGGTCACCCTCTGCAAAGACAGGGACTCGTGTGTGTTCACCAGGGTTTCCCACACCCCTCAACAGCGCCCAGAACACGACAGGCTTTCCACAAAAATGTGGCGAAAAGAACTGCACGGCCCACAGCGGTGAAGATTCGCCACGATTCACACTCGGACATAACTGCAGTGGGCTGAGCCATCTCCACGTCCTGCCAATCCACATTTGGAAGCCTCCTGACTCCACCTGCCTCTCAGGTCACCATTCCATCGCGGTCTAGGTGTTCAGCAAACTGAGCTGAGACAGCAGCATCCTTTCTGCCCCGATAGGCTCTGCCCGCTGCTGCTGCCACACCGGGTCGCGGGATCTCTGTGGGGCTCCTCAAGCTGGTCTCTGGCATCCCTGTCTCTGCGCCCTGGGTTGAGGGTGGCACCGATTCCTTCCTGCCCTTAACAATGCGCTCAAGCTTTGCCCTGTCAGTGTCACACATTGTCTGGATCTGAACCAGGTGCTGCCACGTACAGCGGTGGTCAGATCAGCACAAAAACTCTCCCGGCCTGCAGTGTGTGCACCCTGGAAATGGGGTTGGTGACTGCGTACGTGTGCTGCGGCTGCCCGGAGGCCAGAATGAGGACGTGCGCAGCTCAGTGGGAAAACAAAGACGCATGCCTCGAGCTCACCAGGCAGGGGCTGACGGCACACTCGTCCCCATGCTCCAAACACCAGGGACTGACTGGGCTGCCCCTCATATCCCCTCTTCCCTGAAGGCTGAGCACGCGGCCCCCTTGACCCAGCACCACAACCAGGCTGGGGACCGGCGGAGTGGTCCCAGCCCCTGGCCCTGCCCACGCCACGGCTCCTCGACTTCTCTTCCCAAGTGACCTGACCTGCAGCCCGTAGCTTGCACCAGCCCATAGGCTTATTCACTAATAAACACGTTTTAATTTCAAATAATTAAACATTAAAAAACAGAAAAGTAGAAAGGTTTGAAAGAATGATTTTCACCATAAAAAGTGAATACTTGAAAAGTACCTGTAGACATACACAGGGCAATTAATGTACTCTTAGTGATAGTGTCTCAAACTCATACAAATACACACATGAAACCACGTGAGCCTCTCAGATTCTGTGGCCAATACCAACTGCACCGTGGCACTCAGTGGACACAGAAGTTGCCAACCGAGGAAGGGGTGAGCCAAGCACACGGCCCCAGCTGCCCGCAAGTGCCAAGACAGGGCACAAAGCCCCCTGCCGGCCCAGGAGTGAGCAGCTGCTGCAGCCGGGACCTGGCCACTCACACAGGTTTCTCCTCTTCAACTCAACTGCAAATACATGTTTTTACTGCAAAAAGATTTGTGGCCAGGCGCGTTCGCTCACACCAGTAATCCCAGCACTTTTGGGAGGCCAAGGTGGGTGGATCACCTGAGGTTAGGACTTCGAGACCAGCCTGGCCAACCTGATGAAACCCCATCTCTACTAAGAATACAAAATTAGCTGGGCACGTTGGCACGTGGGTGTAATCCTAGCTACTTGGGACGCTGAGGCAGGGGAATTGTTTGAACCTGGTAGGTGGTGAGCCGAGATCTCGCCACCGCGCTCCAACCTGGGCGACAGAGCACGACTCCGTCTCAAATAAAAGAAATAAAGATTTTAACCTCAACTCCTAAACAATTCAACCACGCTTTAATTAAATCTGATTTCTCGGGGAAACATTTTGGTAGCACCAGAAACAGGACAGTTAAGGCATACAGCAGGAATTTTCAACATACCAGGTAGTATTCTGCCGACAAGAGCATCTAACAGCCAAAAAGACTCTTCTTCATTATTTGTGATGAGAATCAGATATCCTGCTATAAAATTCATTCCCTGAAATTAGAAAAAAGAGAAACAGAAGTTCACATTGAGTCTACACGATTCTGCAATCATTCGCCTACTAACGACCCTGCTTCAGTCTCTCCTGATCTTCCCTAACCCTGCGTAATTCCAGAATGATCCTTTAGTAGGTTGCTGAAGTTGCTGCGTACCTACCATCCTTAGTCAAGCTGACATGAAGAAAGAAAAAGCCAAAGGAAATAAAATCCCGAATACTAAAATTAAAGACTCCTCCACCAATGGTAACCTTGTGATATAATTTACCACTGGTTTCTAAAGAAATTTCTATCTACCAACAGCATGAAACGCTCTATCAGAGGTAGAACTATACCAATGACCACGTTTTATAAAAACCGTACGGAACGCGTTCTGACATTCGGGTGTTGGGAGAATTTCGTGGTGGAGACCCTTTCGGGAAATCGACGTGCACATGTGCGAACGGGCGGGTGCCGCCTGCAGACTTCACGACGTGACCCTTTCCACCGAGGCAGCCCCAGGAGTCAGGGCCGTCTCCAGGCGACTGGGTTTTACCACTTAAATTCTTTTATCGCTCATCTGTAATTTATTTTTATTTTTTTAATTTTTAAAATTTTTTTGGTGCTGTGACTTGGATTGTAATTTCTAAAATAAGTATTTTTCTAGAATAAGGGAAAAGAATCCAGCTTCAGTCAACCAACATCAATTAGCGTGATGGGAAGTGCGGAGGGGCAGCCACGGTGCACGATGCTGGCAGTACCACAGCGGCTTCCGTCGCACACGGACGTGGCGCTGTCCTCCCGAAGCCAGAGCACTCGTGGACACGCACAGCCGTACGTGACCCCTGACCTGGAACTCCCCTTAAAAGCAGACCCTAAGAGTTTGACTCAGAAACCAAAGTAAACAGTGCGGAGAAGACCATGTTCCAGAGGATGATGATGGACGTGCTGGGAAGAACCGACCCCTTTGAGCCGATGACAGAAATGTGAGGAAGACCTCTGTGGCCGAGAGCGGGCCCAAGAAGACCTCTGTGGCCGAGAGCGGGCCCAGGAAGACCTCTGTGGCCGAGAGCGGGCCCAGGAAGACCTCTGTGGCCGAGAGCGGGCCCAGGAAGACCTCTGTGGCCGAGAGCGGGCCCAGGAAGACCTCTGTGGCCGAGAGCGGGCCCAGGAAGACCTCTGTGGCCGAGAGCGGGCCCAGGAAGACCTCTGTGGCCGAGAGCGGGCCCAGGAAGACCTCTGTGGCCGAGAGAGGGCCCAGGAAGACCTCTGTGGCCGAGAGCGGGCCCAGGAAGACCTCTGTGGCCGAGAGCGGGCCCCTTCGAGCTGACGGTGCCACCGGTCCTGGGAGACGGCAACTGTGTGGACACCATCAGCACAGGGAAATGCAGGTGGGCAATCGTGCAGAAAAGGCAGAACACGGCCGGGCATGGTGAGGGATCCCAGCCCTGTGGGAGGTGAAGCGGGGAGGATCGCCTGAGCTCAGGAGTTCAAGACCAGCCTGGGCAACATGGCAAGACCCCAATCTCTGCAAAACATACAAAAACTACCTGGCGCACCTGTGGTCCCAACTCCTTGGGAGGCCAAGGTGGGAGAATCGCTTGAGCACAGAAGGTTGAGGCTGCAGTCAACCAAGATCGTGCCACTGCACTCCAGCCTGGGTGACAGAGCGAGACCTGTCTCTAACAAAAAAAGAAAAAAGCTAAAAAAGCAAACACAAGATCCGACGTGCACAGCATAACTCTACACGTATACTATGCATTGAACTGTGTCCCCCGCCTCCGAATTCATCTGTTGAAGTCCTAACCCCAGTCCCTCAGGCTGGGACCCTGTTTGGGAAAAGGACTGTTGCAGAAGTGGTCAGGGTGGTGTAGGTGGGCTGAATCCAACAGCGTGGTGTCCTTGTCACAGGCAGAGCTTTGGACACAGGCACGCACAGGAGAACACACGTGGAGATGCAGGTAGAGACTGGAGTGGTGGTGCCACCCGCCGGGGGCACCCAGGACTGCCAGGACCCAGCAGAGCTGGAGCGAGGCCAGGGACCGTCCCTCCCTCACAGCCTCAGAAAGAAACCGCCCTGTAGACGCGGTGACCTCGGACACACAGCCTCTAGAGCTGAGAGAGAATTCGTTTCCACTGTTCACCAGGCTGTGCCGTTTCCTGAGGGCCTACAGCAGATGTAACAGCTGCACATCTATGCATACAATATGTATGTGCCTATAGGTCCAAAAGCCACCTGAGCTCTGCCGTTCTGTTAGTATATGACACTGGGTTTTGTTTTTTAAGAATAGAGATGGGGTCTTGCTATCCTGCCCTGGCTGGTCTTGAACTCTTGGCCTCAAGCGAACAATCCTCCCGCCTTGACCTCCCAAACAGGATTATGGGCAAGGACTGCCCAGGTGGGTGGTGTTTTATTTTTTGGTATTTTTGAGACAGGGTTTGCTGTGTTTCCCAGGCTGGAGTATGGTGGTGCAGGCTTCACCTCCCAGGCTAGATGATCCTCTCACCTCAGCCCCTCCAGTAGCTGGGACCACAGGCATGTGCCACCACACCTGGCTAATTTAAAAAAAATTTTTTTAGAGATGGGGTCTCACCACCTTGCCCAGGGTGGTGTTTGCATTTTAAATAAAGCCATTTTGGGCAGGGCGTGGTGGCTCACGCCTATAATCCCAGCATTTTGGGAGATCAAGGCAGGTGGATCACCTAAGGTCAGGAGTTCAAGATCACCCTGGCCAACATGGTGAACCTCCATCTCTATTAAAAATACAAAATTAGCTGGGCATGGTGGCAAGCGCCTGTCATCCCAGCTACTCAGGAGGCAGAGGCAGGGGAATCGTTTGAGCCCGGGAGGTGGAGGCTGCAGTGACCTGAGATCACACCACTGAACTCCAGCCTGGGCAACAGGGCGAGACTCCGTCTGAAAACAAAAAGCTGTTTTAAGCAGAATGACGGAGAGCGTTTCTTGGCCGTTCTACTTCAACTCCAGAAGCCAAATCCTTGCTCCTGGACCATCATAAAAGCTGCAAGTGGCAGGAATGCTGTCTGCAGAGGAGGGACCCTCCTGGCTTCACCTGAGGCGGCACCGCCTGCCCGCTGCAGAGCCACACACGCCAGCCCGAGGTGCTGGTGGCGGTGTCCCGTGGCTCTGCCGCCGGCCTGTCATAGGGGCTCTCCTCACACGTCCGCCTTCACCCTCGAGAGCATTCTCTCTGCAGGGGCCAGGCCTGGGGCTGTCAGGCGGGGCTCAGAGTGCCAGGGGCCTACACTCCCACAAATGTTCACTCAACTGCATTTTCTGGAGGTGCATGCCTGACTCCCGGCTCCTTCAGAACGTTTCTGGAGGCGACACTGGGACTGCCAGTTAAAACAATTTAATTTGTTTCAAGCCACCCATCAGGACGAGGTCCTTAACTGTCCTCCTAGAAACGTTTAAGGCACGGCCGGGCGCGGTGGCTCACGCCTGTAATCCCAGCACTTTGGGAGGCCGAGGCGGGTGGATCATGAGGTCAAGAGATCGAGACCATCCTGGTCAACATGGTGAAACCCCATCTCTACTAAAGATACAAAAAATTAGCTGGGCACGGTGGCGCGTGCCTGTAATCCCAGCTACTCGGGAGGCTGAGGCAGGAGAATTGCCTGAACCCAGGAGGCGGAGGTTGCGGTGAGCCGAGATCGCCCCATTGCACTCCAGCCTGGGTAACAAGAGCGAAACTCCGTCTCAAAAAAGAAAAAAAAAAAAAAAAAAAAATTAAAATTAGAAACGTTTAAGGCACAACCCCTAGGAACCTGTGAAGCACACGGCCTGAGTGCCAGGAGAGCTCTCCAATCCCGGTGGCAGCCGCGGGCGCAAGGCTCCCAGGCACGGGGACTCACAGGCAGTGCCAGGCCGTGCATGCACCTGGAAACCCCGTGGAGGCCAGCACTGCCCAGACGCCTGCCCTGCCCTCGGCAGGCTCAGAGCCTGGAGCAGCACAAGCGGCTAAAGGCCCAGACAGGACACCCCTGGGCTGGGAGACTGCACGGCTCCTGGCTGCCCCGCACTCCGGCCTGTCTCCTCTGCCAGTTACCAAGAACAATGCCCTTCATATGCGCCCAGCTAGGCGGCCCGGGAGGCCCAAGGACTCTACCAACTGCACCTGCTGGTTCACGCCATGGAACCAGCCAGCTGGGGGACAGCAGTGTAGGCGGCAGACATGGGGGAGTGGCCTCAGAGGACTACTCACACCCCATACCACACACCCCACAGCACGCACACACCCCACAGCACACACACACCACATACCACACACACACCCCACGGCACACACACCCCACAGCACACACACACCCCACAGCACACACACACCCCACAACACACCCCACAGCACACACACACCAAACGGCACATACACACCACGTACCACACACCCCACAGCACACACACACCCCACAACACACCCCACCGCACACACACACCCCACAGCACACACACCACATACCACACACACACCTCACAGCACACACACACCCCACAGCACACACACACCACACGGCACACACACACCACATACCACACACCCCACAACACACCCCACAGCACACACACACCCCATACCACACACGCCACAGCACACACACACCCAACATACCCCACAGCACACACACACCCCATAGCACACACCCCACAGCACACACACACACCCCCAACACACCCCATAGCACACTCACACCCCACAGCACACACATACCCCACAGCACACCCCACAGCACACACACCCCCCACAGCACACACACACCCCATACCACACACCCCACAGCACACCCCACAGCACACACACACCACAGCACAGACACACCACATACCACACACCCCACAGCACACACACACCCCACAGCGCACACACACCCCACAGCACACACACACCACATACCACACACCCCACAGCACACACACACCACACAGCACACACACACCCCACAGCACACACACACCACAGCACACACACACCCCACAACACACCCCACAGCACACACACATCCCACAACACACCCCACAGCACACACACACCACATACCACACACCCCACAACACACCCCACAGCACACACACACCCCACAACATACGCCACAGCACACACACACCCCACAGCACACACACACCCCACAGCACACCCCACAGCACACACACACCCCATACCACACACCCCACAGCACACACACACACCCCACAACACACCCCACAGCACACTCACACCCCATACCACACACCCCATACCACACACCCCACAGCACACACATACCCCACAGCACACCCCACAGCACACACACACCCCACAGCACACCCCACAGCACACACACACCACATACCACACACGCCACAGCACACACACCCAACACACCCCACAGCACACACACACCCCATACCACACCCCCCACAGCACACACACATCCAACACACCCCACAGCACACTCACACCCCATACCACACACCCCATACCACACACCCCACAGCACACACATACCCCACAGCACACCCCACAGCACACACATACCCCACAACACACCCCACAGCACACACACACCCCACAGCACACACACACCCCACAACACACCCCACAGCACACACACACCCCATACCACACACCCCACAGCACACACACACCCCATACCACACACCCCACAGCACACACACACCCCCATACCACACCCCACAGCACACACACAACCCATACCACACACCCCATACCACACACCCCATACCACACCCCACAGCACACACATACCCCACAGCACACCCCACAGCACACACACACCCATACCACACACCCCACAGCACACACACACCCCACAACACACCCCACAGCACACTCACACCCCATACGACACACCCCACAGCACACACACACCCCACAGCACACACACACCCCACAGCACACCCCACAGCACACACGCACCCCACAGCACACACACCCCACAGCACACACCCCACAGCACACACATAGCCCAGAGCACACACCCCACAGCACACACGCCCCACATCACACACCCCACAACACACCCCACAGCACACACATACCCCACAGCACACCCCACAGCACACACACCCCACAACACACCCCACAGCACACACACACCCCATACCACACACCTCACAGCACACACCCCATACCACACACCCCACAGCACACACCCCATACCACACACCCCACAGCACACACACACCCCCATACCACACACCCCACAGCACACTCACACCCCATACCACACACCCCACAGCACACACACATCCCATACCACACACCCCACAGCACACACATACCCCACAGCACACCCCACAGCACACACACACCCCACAACACACCCCACAGCACACACACACCCCACAGCACACACACACCCCACAGCACACCCCACAGCACACACACACCCCACAGCACACACACACCCCACAGCACACCCCACAGCACACACACACCCCATACCACACACCCCACAGCACACACACACACCCCACAACACACCCCACAGCACACTCACACCCCATACCACACACCCCATACCACACACCCCACAGCACACACATACCCCACAGCACACCCCACAGCACACACACACCCCACAACACACCCCACAGCACACACACACCCCACAACACACCCCACAGCACACACACACCCCATACCAAACACCCCATACCACACGCCCCACAGCACACACACACCCCATACCACACACCCCACAGCACACACATACCCCATACCACACACCCCACAGCACACACACACCACATACCACACGCCCCACAGCACACACACACCCCACAGCACACACACACCCCACAGCACACCCCACAGCACACACACACCCCATACCACACACCCCACAGCACACACATACCCCGTACCACACCCCACAGCACACACACACCACATACCACGCACCCCACAGCACACACATACCCCACAGCACACACACCCCACAACACACCCCACAGCACGCACACACCCCACAGCACACCCCACAGCACACACACACCCCACAACACACCCCACAGCACACACACACCCCATACCACACACCCCAGAGCACACACACACCCCCATACCACACACCCCACAGCACACTCACACCCCATACCACACACCCCACAGCACACACACACCACATACCACACACCCCACAGCACACATACCCCACAACACACCCCACAGCACACACACACCCCACAGCACACCCCACAGCACACACACACCCCACAGCACACACACACCCCATACCACACACCCCACAGCACACACACACACCCAACACACCCCAAAGCACACTCACACCCCATACCACACACCCCATACCACACACCCCACAGCACACACATACCCCACAGCACACCCCACAGCGCACACACCCCACAGCACACACACACCCAACACACCCCACAGCACACACACACCCCATACCACACCCCACAGCACACACATACCCCTAAACACACACACCCCACAGCACACATCCCACAACATACATACCCCACAACACACCCCACAGCACACACATAACCCATACCACACGCACCCCACAGCACACACATACCCAACACACCCCACAGCACACACACACCCCACAACACACCCCACAGCACACACATACCCCACAACACACCCCACAGCACACATATACCACACAACACACCTCACAGCACACACACACCCCATACCACACACCCCACAGCACACACATACACAACATACCCCACAGCACACACATACCCCATACCACACACCCCACAGCACACACATACACAACACACCTCACAGCACACACATACCCCACAACAAACCCCACAGCACACACATACCCCACAACACACCCCACAGCACACTCACACCCCATACCACACACCCCACAGCACACACACACCCAACACACCCCACAGCACACACACCCCATACCACACACTCCACAGCACACACACACCCCACAACACACTACACAGCACACACACACCCCATACCACACACCCTACAGCACACACACACCCCACAACACACCCCACAGCACACACACCCTACAACACACCCCACAGCACACACACACCCCACAGCACACCCCACAGCACACACACCCCACAACACACCCCACAGCACACACACAAACACACCCCACAGCACACACACATCCCATACCACACACCCCACAGCACACACACACACCCTACAACACACCCCACAGCACACACATACCCCATACCACACACCCCACAGCACACACATACCCCACAACACACCCCACAGCACACACCCCACAGCACACCCCACAGCACACACACACCCCATACCACACATCCCACAGCACACACACACCCCACAACACACCCCACAGCACATACCCCACAGCACACGCACCCCACAGCACACACACCCAACACACCCCACAGCACACACACACCCCATACCACACACCCCACAGCACACACATACCCCACAGCACACACATACCCCATACCACACATGCCCCATAGAACAGCACACGCACCCATGGGACACACGCCCCAGAGCACACACCCCACAGCACACACACCCCACAGCACACACATAGCCCAGAGCACACACCCCACAGCACACACGCCCCACATCACACACCCCACAACACACACCCCACAGCACATACCCCACAACACACACATACCCCACAGCACACACGCCCCAAAGCACACACCCCACAACACACACATACTCCACAACACACCCCACAGCACACACACACCCCATAGCACACACATACCCCACAACACACACCCCACCGCACACTCACACCCCATACCACACATGCCCCATAGACCAGCACACGCACCCATGGGACACATGCCCCACAGCACACACGCCCCACATCACACACCCCACAACACACACCCCACAGCACACACATACCCCACAGCACACACGCCCCACAGCACATACCCCACAACACATACATACCCCACAGCACACACATACCCCACAACACACACCCCACAGCACACACCCCACAGCACACACCCCACAACACATACATACCCCACAGCACACACATACCCCACAACACACACCCCATAGCACACATACCCCACAGCACACGCACCACAGCAAACACACCCCACAGCACACATCCCACAGCACACACCCAACACACCCCACAGCACATACCCCACAGCACACACATCCCACACCACACACATACCCCACAGCACACGCCCCACAGCACACACATACCCCACAACACACACATACCCCACAACACACACACCCCACAGCACATGCACAACACATACCCCACAGCACACACCCCACAGCGCACACACCCCACAGCACACACCCCACAACACATACCCCACAGCGCACACATACCCCACAGCACACACACCCCACAGCACACACCCCACAACACATACCCCACAGCACACACATACCCCACAGCACACACACAACACATACCCCACAGTGCACACATACCCCACAGCACACACCCAACACATACCCCACAGCACACACATACCCCACAGCACACACACCCCACAGCACACACCCCACAACACATACCCCACAGCGCACACATACCCCACAGCACACACACCCCACAGCACACACCCCACAACACATACCCCACAGCGCACACATGCCCCACAGCACACACACCCCACAGCACACACCCCACAACATACCCCACAACACACACCCCACAGCACATGCACAACACATACCCCACAGCACACACATACCCCACAGCACACACACCCCACAGCACACACCCCACAACACATACCCCACAGCGCACACATGCCCCACAGCACACACACCCCACAGCACACACCCCACAACACACACCCCACAGCACATGCACAACACATACCCCACAGCACACACATACCCCACAGCACACACACCCCACAGCACACACCCCACAACACATACCCCACAGCACACACATGCCCCACAGCACACACACCCCACAGCACACACCCCACAACATACATACCCCACAACACACACCCCACAGCACATGCCCCACAGCACACACACCCAACACACACGCCCCACAGCACACATACCCAACACACACAGCCCATAGCACACACTCCACAACACACATACCCAACAGCATATACCCCCAACACACACCCCAGAACACACACCCCACCACACACACCCCACAGCACACGCCCCACACTTAACACACACCCGACAACGCACACACACCACAGCATACACCCCCAACACACACCCCAGAACACACACTCCACAGCACATGCACCCCACAATAGCACACACATTCCACGGCACGCGCACCCCACAACAGCACACACATTCCACGGCACACGCGCCCCACAGCACACACATTCCACGGCACACGTGCCCCACAACAGCACACACACTCCACGGCACATGCGCCCCACAACGGCACACACATTCCACGGCACACGCGCCCCACAACGGCACACACACTCCACGGCACACGCGCCCCACAACGGCACACACACTCCACGGCACACGCGCCCCACAACGGCACACGCACCCCACAACGGCACACACATTCCACGGCACACGCGCCCCACAGCACACACATTCCACGGCACACGCGCCCCACAGCACACACATTCCACGGCACACGCGCCCAACAGCACACACATTCCACGGCACACGCGCCCCACAACAGCACACACATTCCACGGCATATGCGCCCAACAGCACACACATTCCACAGCACACGCGCCCCACAACAGCACACACACTCCACGGCACACGTGCCCCACAACAGCACACACACTCCACGGCACACGCGCCCCACAGCACACACACTCCACGGCACACACGCCCAACAGCACACACACTCCACGGCACACGCGCCCCACAACAGCACACACATTCCACGGCACACGCGCCCCACAACAGCACACACACTCCACGGCACACGCGCCCCACAACAGCACACACATTCCACGGCACACGCGCCCCACAACAGCACACACATTCCACGGCACACGCACCCCACAACAGCACACACATTCCACGGCACACGCACCCCACAACAGCACACGTGCGCCGCAGCATGCGCCTGCTCCTCCTGCCACCCGAGGCGGAATAGAGGTGGTCAGCTGTTGCTCCCTGTCCTCCCTGCTGAGAAAGTGTCCGAGCCTCGTGAGGATCAGGACGTAGAATTCATGAACGGGCTGACAGAGACGGGAGGCCCTCACTGCGAACCTGCAGCTGTGGACGACGGCCTCAGGCTCGCGTCAGAGGGTCCCGAGGCTCACCTGGCAGTAGCCCACGGCCTGGTTATGGTGCCCGTATGCCAGCAGCACATTGTACAGGGTCTTCTGTAGGCAGGGCTCCGTGGTCCTCCGGAACTTCACGTTGTCGGGGAAGGTCCGGTTCAGGTCTGCAGGAAATTCAGGAGGAATCACCCACAGGTTTCTGCTCTGCAAGCCCCCGACCCCTCCAGCTGCCCCGAGGGTGGCCGCCTGGGTTCCACCTGGACTTATGGACGGCTTTTCACCCTGGCCGCACAGCAGACTCAACACAGCCAGGGTGACAGGCTCACCAGGGCCAGGAAGGAGGGGGCGATCCGGGACTCGGGACGGAGGGGACCCCGACCGTCCTTCCCGCAGACTCGGGGACAGCAGAGCAACCCCAGAGCTGGCAGCCGGGTCGTAGCGCCCCCTCCTCGATGCCCGTCTCCTCTCGGCCCCCAGCACAGGCCTCCTGCACCCCGGACATCATGCCTAGCAGAGGCGACTCTGTCTCAAGGACCTGGGGTGACGTGGAGAGAAATACACACAAAACTTTGGGGTGTCTTCCTAATTCTGAAGACCCAAAATGGAAGGAGACAGAATGAACCAAGACTCCGCAGAGATAAAGGACACGGCTGAGCGCCGAGAACTGAGGAAACCTCGCGTGGCCACCTGCGTGTGCGGAGGCGTCCCTGCCAGCCTCCTCCTGACTCGGCACCAACCCTCCGGCCCTCACGCCCGGGCGTCTCTTGGCAGGACAGTGGCCCTGGCCAAGCCGTCCTGTGCCAGGGGACCCTAACCAAGCCTCACAGAAGCTGACCTCCACGTTAACCCTGGACGCGGGCCGGGCAGAAAGGGTAATGCCGGCCTGACACCTCCGCTGGTTTCTGCTCCCCCCGGCCCCAGCTGTTAGAGGTGTTCGCCAGGCGCCTCGGGAGGCCACCGGCGGACGGGCGCTTTCTGCACAGGTTCCAAGATGGACTCACAGCAGCCCCGCCGGCCGTGGCACTGAGACGGGTGGGAGCCGCCCCACTCTGGAGGAACCCGACCTCCTCTGGTCTCTCTGTAACTGCTGCAAAATACCGTGAGTCTGTTTCCGACCTCCGGGCCCAGGACTTGTCGTTGCTCACAAAACACCAGATTTGGGCAGAACATTAGTTCAGTGGCTTGGAGCACATTATTTCTCATTGTGTTTT
Source organism: Saguinus oedipus (assembly GCA_031835075.1). Lineage (NCBI taxonomy): Eukaryota > Metazoa > Chordata > Mammalia > Primates > Cebidae > Saguinus > Saguinus oedipus. The sequence goes on along the minus strand of CM063169.1, from coordinate 1,286,837 downwards.
CTTACAAAAGAGCTGTGTTTTCCCCGCTGGAATTCTAAACATTCCGAAAAATGGCATCAGTCAAGGGGATGTTAGTATTTTTGCTATTTCAGACCGGAGTGACCAGCTGTATTCATTTCTATGTAATATTGAGTTTTTCCATATATATGTATTTTTGAGACAGGGTCTCACTCTGTCACCCAGGCTGGAGGGCAGCGGTGCAATCACAACTCACTGCATCCTCAACCTCCAGGGTGCAAGCGATCCTCCCACCTCAGCCTCCTGAGGAGCTGACACTACAGGTTCACACCATCACACTCAACTGATCTACGTATTGATTTGTAGAGATGGAGTTTTGCCACGTTGGCCAGGCTGGTCTTGAACTCCTGAGCTCAACTGATCCACCTGCCTCAGCTTCCCGAAGTGCTGAGATTACAGGCGTGAGCCACTGCCCTCGGCTTTTTGATACGTTTTGATGACATCCTGTGGGAAAGGAGAAGGCCCATCTCTGCTGGAGATGGACAAGCATGGGAACTTTCTGTCTGGGCGCAGGTGGCCCGATGCAGGCTCTGTGGGTCCTGGACATCCACTGCCCGGCTCCTGAAAGAGGACTGACCTGGGTGCCTCCAATGACTAAGCACAGAACCGTCACGGATCCAGCAGCCCCACACTCTGGGTATGAACCCACAGCTGGAAGCAGGGACCCCAGCAGAATCCACATACCCACGCTCATGGCCGTGCCATGCATAACAGCCACACAGCAGGAGAGCCCCAGTGTCCACTGACAGATGGATAAATGAACAAACTCGGTCTGCCCATGCACAGATTGTCATTCACCCTTAAAGGAGGAGGAAGTTCTCATGCGAGATGCAGCACAGAGGATCCCTGGGGAATGAGGTGAGGGAAGAACCCTGGCTGCACAGGATGCGGCCCGCAGGGCTCCTCTCAGATGACCCTAGAGTTGCCAAAGCAGGGAGACAAGCACACAGCGGGCTGCCAGGGCTGGGTGAGGTCCCATGGGTCACTGCTTGGCAATGGGGGCCGAGGTTCAGCTTGGGAAAAATGAAATGGTAAATTTTATATTATGTATATTTTGCCATAATAATAAAAAAAAAAGACTCGGCCAGGTGATGGCTCACTCCTGTAACCCCAGCACTTTGGGAGGTGAAGGAGGGAAAATCCCCAGAGCCCAGGAGTTCGAGACCAAAACCCCATCTCTACAAAAAATAAAAATTAAAAAACTGAGCCAGGCCAGGCACGGCGGCTCACACCTGTAATCCGGCACTTTGGGAGGCCGAGGCAGGTGGATCATGAGGTCAGGAGATCAAGACCATCCTGGCTAACATGGTGAAACCCCATCTACTAAAAATATAAAAAGTTAGCTGGTCCTGGTGGCACGTCTGTAATCCCAGCTACTAGGGAGACTGAGGCAGGAGAATCACTTGAACCTGGGAGGTGGGGTTACAGTGAGCCGAGATCGTGCCACTGCACTCCAGTCTGGGCGACAGAGCAAGACTGTGTCTCAAAAAAAGAAAAAAAAAAAGAAGAGAGCCAGGTGTGGTAGTGCATGCACGTCTGTGGTCCCGACCACTCCCAGCTACTCGGGAGGCTGGATCAGGAGGATCACTTGAGCCAGGGAGGCTGAGGCTGCAGTGAACCATCACTGTGACAGCACCACTGCACTCCAGTCTGGGTAACAGACTGAGACGTAAAAAAAAAAAAAAAAGGCCAGGTGTGGTGGCTCACACCTGTAATCCCAGCACTTTGGGAGGCTGAGGTGGATGGATCACCTGAGGTCAGGAGTTCAAGACCAGCCTGGGCCAACATGGAAAACCCCCATCTCTACTAAAAATACAAAAAATTAGCCAGGCATGGTAGCAGGCACTTGTAATCCCAGCTACTCAGGAGGCTGAGGCAGGAGAATCTCTTGAACCCAGGAGGCAGAGGTTGCAGTGAGCTGAGATCACGCCATTGCACTTCAGCCTGGGCAACAAGAGCAAAACTCCATCTCAAAAAAAAGAAAACATCCAAAAACCCACAACACAGAGCCTTTAAATTCATTTTTCAGACAGCAGTGCTGTTTTAATATGCACCCCTCCCCACTGCACCCAAGCTCTCCTCTTTCCGACCTGAGCCAGCGTTTCTGGCCGTCAGGCTGTGCCTCTGTTTGGAGGCCTTTGGCGGTGATCACTCTGTGGTCAGGATGCAGCCTCTCCCCTGGTGGCCTCAGCCCCAGCCTGGGAAGCCCCTCCCCGCTGGCTCTGCCCTGGGACAGGAGACCCCCCCAGGAAGGGCAGAAGGGCAGCAGGATGCATCCTGTCCTCACCATCCCAAGTCCTTCTAACCTCTCAGCACTTCAAAGCCACTGGTTTTTAAAAAATTAAGTATATTAAGAAAGAAAGAAAGAAAATTCTATCATACACTGAGCATAGAAGAATAAAGAAAGAAAAAAATTAAGTATACTGTGTTTGAATGTGTATTTCTCAAAAACTGTTAAAAACTGTTAAATTATTCAATTTAGGTTAACCGACTTTGTTAGCACTTCGAACTTCTGAGCGCCGGTGACCTACGGCCGTGATTACTGAGAAAATCAGAGGAGGCACTCCAGCAATTATTTAGACACAAAAGCGGAAACGTCTGCAAGGCCACGCGACCAGCGCCCGGCGCGAAGCCCGCACGGTGACAGAGGCTGCTCTCAGCCCTGCGAGTCTTCACGGAGGGTAACTGTGCCTTCGTGACCCTCTCCTTACCAGCCAGCGAGGCACGTGAGTATTTGCTGAGTGAATTAAGATCACTGTTCTCCCCTTGCAAAGGCTTGTTTTATTTCGTGGATTTTGAAGACATCACGGCAGCAGCAGGTGAAAAGCGGCAGGTGCACAGCTCACTCCTGGACACTAAGACCAGACACGGCGGAAACCGGTTCCTTCCGGGCCCGGCCCCCATGCCAGAGCCCCACCGCCACGCCTCACCTGTCCGGATGGCGTCCTCCAGCCTGGGGTTTCTCTCTCCCTGGAGAAGCCGGTGGTAGTAGCCAGGATTCTGGTCCATCTGAGCCTGCGCCCCACTCAGCGCCATCCAGACGCGGGCACGGTGCTCCAGAGGGACTCCTTTCCGCACGTAGCGCTTCACTAAAAGCCGAGAGGACAGAGGGCGCCTGAGCTGGACCAGAGGCCCGCAGAGCCCACGCGCCCCCGACACCTTCCGTCCTTGCCACTTCTCTTCTGAAATCAAACATTAAAAAGACCCGGAACTTCATCTCCACCAAAACTGGTACATATACTCCTTTAAAAATTCTGCTCTCCCTCCCAACAGAGCACAAATCAGACCAGCTACAGAACCACCCCCAGGCCCACTTCACCATCCAATGCCAGGTGGTCGGGACACCCAGGACCCCAGTCAGATGGGTGCTCTGGAAAGTTCCCTGGGAGCTGTGCAGAGGATCAGAGAAGGGGCCAAACAGTGGGAAGGCAAGCTGAGGCCGGAGGCCGGCAGGGCTCGGCAGTGAGCACCCGGTGGGACCCATGGCAGGAGCCCACGGTTCCCGTGCCAGACACATGTCCTCTGTGTGCAGTTAACATCTACATATTGAAAGCGACTGCATTTTGTAGGGGTATTTTAACTGACAATAAATATGTGAAAAAGTAATTAGTAATTTTCCAATGGCCACAGAAACACATAGGAACAGAAGCCAAAAGCCAGGCACTATCTCCATTAATCAATACTGAGTAATTTCTTAGGCGGAAAGAAATTACTCCGCCTAAGATGGAAAATGGAAAAGCTATGTGTGACAAACACCCAAATTAATCATGGTAAGTCCAAAGGTGTAAAACTGTGCTCTTAACCTACGAAACAGTTAATTTTCAAAGCAAGTATTTAGAGTTTTGCTGTTTTCCTTTGATGCTACACTGCACTGTTTTTATTTCATTTTATTTCGAGATTGAGTCTGGCTCTGTCGCCCAGGCTGGAGTGCAGTGAGTTCAAGCGATTCTCCTGCCTCAGCCTCCCGAGTAGCTGGGATTGAGGCGGGCACCACTACGCCAGGCTAATTTTTGTATTCTTAGTAGAGATGGGGTTTCACCATATCAGCCAGGCTGGTCTCAAACTCTTGACCTCGTGATCTGCCCGCCTCAGCCTTCCAAAGTGCTGGGATTACAGGCATATAAGCCTGAGGCATAAGCCACTGTACCCAGCCCTGCACATGTTTTAAAAGAAACTATTCTTTTAAAATAAACCATACTTTAGGGGAAAAAAAAAAAAAAAGAATATGCAGTTTGTGGAATTCCATAAGCTGCCATAAAAAGAAAAAAATCCAAAGCACCAGCTGTATTTAGCAGATAAAACATTTATAATAACTTCACAGGCTACAGTCAAGAAAAGCACTACAGGGTAAAACTTTATGAGCTCAAACTCCAAGGTGATCCACAATTTATGATCATCTGAACACTAGCATCTTAAAATGCAGGCTCTGGAAGGACAGACCCTTTTCTGTCCACTGGGCCTCCCACTCCTGCAAAGGAGCCCGGGAGGCAGTAAACGCTCACTAAATACGTGAGGAATGATACGAGGGTAACGAGGGAGGCCCAGAGGAGAGGGAGCAGACACTACGCCATCCACTGAAAGCGAAGAATCCGTCTGAAGAAACCCTCTTTGCTGGTTTAGAAGCAAATTTGAGGATCATATCTCAGGCAAAAACATCTCAGAACACCTGGCTTATTCACGCTGTTTACAGGAACATGAAAAACATGCTTTATTTTAAAAATTCTACTAAAGACAACAATAATTCAGCCTGACTTTTTCTCCAGGTTCGTACAATTCATACCGAAGTCTGGCTACAGGTCTCGTGTCCCTTAGAGGGCAGCTTGACCAGGAATGCTCTGAGTGAGTTCTTACTCATTCTGTGCTAAACAATGGGGAGGGTCGAGGCCAGCACAGGCAGGGACTGTTGTAAATGAGAGGGACAGAGGCTGAGAGGCCATGCAAAAACCAGTGCCACTTCTACAAACTAATGATGAGTACCTGGAACTCAGATATTTAAAACTGGGGCCTGGTGTCATGGTTCACACCTGTAATCCTGGCCCTTTGGGAGGCCATGATGGGTGGATCACCTGAGGTCAGGAGTTCAAGAACAATCTGGCCAACATGGCGAAACCCCGTCTCTACTAAAAATATATAAAAATTAGCTGGGCGTGGTGGCAGGTACCTGTAATCCCAGCTACTCAGGAAGCTGAGGCAAGAGAATCACTTGAAGCCGGGAGGCAGAGGTTGCAGCCAGCTGAGACAGTGCCATTGTACTCCAGCCCGGTGACAGAGTGAGACTCCATCAAAAAAAATAAACAAATACAAAAATTAGCTGGGCGTGGAGGTGCACACTTGTAATCCTAGCTACTCAGGAGGCTGAGGCAGGAGAAGCTTTTGAACCTAGGAGGCAGAGGTTGCAATAAGCTGAGATCACACTATGCACTCCAGCCTGGGGGACAGAGTCTGAGACACAGGAAAAAGAAAGAAAGAAAGAAAAAATTCTAACAAAATATTTGCAGGAGCCAAATGCTAATGCCACAAAAGATATCAAAGAAGCCAGGTGTGGTGGCTCACACCTATAATCCCAGCACTTTGGGAGGTGGGGGATGACCTGAGGTCAGCAGTTCAAGACCAGCCTGACCAATATGGAGAAACCCCATCTCTACTAAAAATACAAAAATTAAATAAATACAAAATAAGTTTAAATTAAAAATGCAAAAATTAAATAAATACAAAATAAATTTAAATTAAACATACAAAAATTAACTGGGCATGGTAAAAATACAAAAATTAAATAAATACAAAATAAATTTAAATTAAAAAATACAAAAATTAACTGGGCATGGTAAAAATACAAAAATTAAATAAATACAAAATAAATTTAAATTAAAAATACAAAAATTAACTGGGCATGGTAAAAATACAAAAATTAAATAAATACAAAATAAATTTAAATTAAAAATACAAAAATTAAATAAATACAAAATAAATTTAAATTAAACATACAAAACTTAAATAAATACAAAATAAATTTAAATTAAACATACAAAAATTAACTGGGCATGGTAAAAATACAAAAATTAAATAAATACAAAATAAATTTAAATTAAAAAATACAAAAATTAACTGGGCATGGTAAAAATACAAAAATTAAATAAATACAAAATAAATTTAAATTAAAAATACAAAAATTAACTGGGCATGCCTGTAGTCCCAGCTACTCGGGAGGCTGAGGCAGGAGGATTGCTTGCACCCAGAAGGCAGAGGTGGTGGTGAGCCAAGATCGCGCCATTGCACTCCAGCCAGGGCAACGAGCAAAACTCCGTCCAAAAAAAAGAAATAAATTAAAGAAGAACGAAATAAATTAATAGATATACCATGTTCATGGATTGGAAGGCTCAATCTGAAGATGTCAATTCTTCCAAAGTTGATCTATAGATTCTTATATATACACCCTATCACTGTTCCAGGAAAAAATACTTTGTAGACAATGACAAGCTAATTTTGAACCTTACATGCAAAGTGAAAAGAATGAAAACAATTTAGAAAATGAAATTGGTGGAGACATATTACCAGATTTTACGCGTTACTATAAACCTACAGTCAGACAGACACAATATGGTACTGGAGAAAAGTTAGACAAATGGAATAATGGGATATAAAAAGAATCCAGACAGAGACCCACACAAACAGAATCAACTGCTTTTTGATAAAGGTGCAAAGAAAATTTAGTGCAGACAGAATAGTCTGTCTACAAAAGAATAACGAAAATAAAAAAACACCAACAACATGAACAGCTGGCAAGAACGTGGAGCAATCAGAACACTCACACATTTGTGGTGGGAAGGCAAAATGTTACAGCCACATTGGAAAGACAGTTTGTAACTTCTCACTAGTTAAACATACACTAACTATATGACCCAGCAATCCCATGCAGAGTGTTCAGTCAATATAAATGAAAACCAAGTTCCCACAAAAACCTGTACGTGAATGTTTATAATGTTGCCTTTACACATCCCAAATGTTTTCAGCTGATGAACAGATTTTTAAAAATTGTAGCACATCCATAAAATGAAATACCTCAGCAATAAAAGGAGTGAACTATTGACACATACGAGGTCCTGGATGGATCTCCAATGCATTCAGTGAAAGAAACCGGACTCAAATCTGTATGATCCCCTGAGGACACCACAGAAATGGCTCAGCTACAGGAACGGGGAAGAGGCTGGTGATGTGGGCAGTGGGCTGACTTCAAAGGACAGGACTGTTGAAGGTGACGGAGTCCTGACTGTGGTGATGACTGCGTAGCTGCGTGTGTCCAAATTCATAGAACCATATACTGATAACGGTGAATTTTACTGTAAACTGTAAAATAATTTGACAAGCCAGGTGGAGTGGCTCATGCCTGTAATGCCAGTAGATTCATCTCTACAAAAAAAATCTTAAAAATTAGCTGGGCATGGTGGTGCACACCTGTAGTCTCAGCTACTCTGGAGGCCGAGGCAGGAGCTTTAGGCTGCAGTGAGCTATGATCATGCCGCTGTCCTCCAGCCTGGGTGACAGAGCAAGACCCTGTCTCAATAATAATGATATCAGGGTTGTATTTAAAGGAAAGGTCAAAATGAGTAAACGCACCAGCTTTGGAGCCAGACACTCTGCTCTGCTATGACTTCCAGGCTTCAGAGCCTAAGCATGACTCAGTTTCCTCATCTGTAAAGTGGACAGAAGGCTCTGAGGCCCCCCAAGAGGCTCTGGCAGTTGGAGCAACACCCAGAAGCTTTACAGAACAAAGAATTCTGCCAGTTTTTGATAAGTTTCCTATCTGAATTTACACTTTGTTGTTTTCATTTTTGTTTTGTTTTGAGACAGTGTCTCTCTCTGTCGTCAGACTGGAGTGCAGTGGCGCAATCTCGGCTCACCGCAACCTCCGCCTCCTGGGTTCAAGCGGTTCTCCTGCCTCAGCCTGTCGAGTAGCTGGGATTACAGGCACGCGCCACCATGCCCAGCTAATTTTTGTATTTTTAGTAGAGACGGGGTTTCACCATGTTGGCCAGGATGGTCTCGATCTCTTTTACACATGATCCGCCTGCCTCAGCCTCCCAAAGTGCTGGGATTACAGGGTTGAGCCACCGTGCCCGGCCTATACTGTTTCTTTATAGAAGAATGAAAATGGTGCCACCTGCCTGTAGTCCCAGCTACTCGGGAGGCTGAGGCCGGAGGATCACTTGAGCCCAGGAGTTCTGGGCTGTAGTGTGCTGTGCCGACCGGGTGTCCGCACTAAGTTTGACATCAATATAGTGACCTCCCGGGAGCGGGGGGCCACCACATTGCCTAAGGAGGGGCGAACCAGCCCAGGTCGGAAACGGAGCAGGTCAAAACTCCGGTGCTGATTAGCAGTGGGATCGCGCCTGTGAATAGACACTGCGCTCCAGCCTTGGCAACATAGCGAGACCCTGTCTCAATTTAAGAAAAAAAAAAAAGGAATGAAAATGGTTTACTTGTCCTCACAGACTGACACTTTCCCGAAGGCAGGGCTAACCACAGAGTGTCACTAAGGTTTGGAGAACTATAAAATATTAAGTCAGGGCCGGGTGCGGTGGCTCCCGCCTGTAACCCCGGCACTTCGGGAGGCTGAGGTGGGCGGATCACTTGAGCTCAGGAGAACAGCCTGCCTGTCAACACCAGGAAACCCTGCCTCTACTAAAAATACAAAAAAATCAGCCAGGTGTGGTGGCGCACGCCTGTGATCCCAGCTGGAGGCCACTGCCCTCCGGCCCAGCTGACAGAGCTAGACTTCGTCTCAAAAAACAAACAACCAAACAAACAAAATTAAATTTAAAAAATTAAAGCAAAAAGGAGGTAGTTGTTACTTCAATAATAAAGTGAAATTTTTAGAAAGAGCTTAAAAAAAAAGAACAAACAAAAACAAAACTTGAAATAGGTGTAAAATAATTGGAAAGGGGCGGGTGTGGTAGGTCACCCCTGAAATCACAGCACTTTGTGAGGCCAAGGTGGGCAGATCACGAAGTCAGGAGTTCGACACTAGGATGACCAACATGGTGAAACCCCGTCTCTACTAAAAATACAAAAATTAGCCGGGTGTGGTGGCGCGTGCCTGTAATCCCGGCTACTCAGGAGGCTGAGGCGGGAGAATCTCTTGAACCTGGGAGGTGGAAGGTTGCAGTGAGCCAAGATGGCGCCACTGCACTCCAGCCTGGGCAACAGAGCAAGAATTCGTCTTAAAAAAAAATTGTAGCCGGGTGCTGTGGCTCACGCCTGTAATCCCAGCTCTTAGGGAAGCAGAGGCGGGAGGACAGCCTCTGTCCTCTGTATTCTCTGGGCAATACAGCAAGACCCCGTTCTCCACAAAAAGGAAAAAAACAGAAAGACAAAATATTGTAAAGGATTGGGGAAAAGAAGAAAAATCCAGGGGATTCTGCATTCACATGCCTTTTTCCTTTTCCCTGCTCTACCTAGAACTCCCCTCCCAAGTCCATGTCGGAAAGTGGGGGCAATGTACCGAGTGGTCCCATGAAAAGGAAAATATGGAATCCAAGTTAGCAGCCCCTACTCAAAGAAAGGAGAGCGACAGGACAGACCTAGCCGACGAAGGCAGAGACGGGAGAACCACTGTGCGGTCGCATTTTCTGTAAAAGCAAAGCGTTGATGCACAACCACGCGTCTTTCAGATTCTCTGCCCCGACCAACCTCCAGGTCACAGCCATAGGACTCCTCGTGGACGCCCCTTGCCCTCAAAGCTACTGCAGAACCAAGTGCACGCTTTTGCTCCTGAGGGGGACGGAAGGACAGTCCCCTGTGGTCGTGTCTGCAGGAGATGGGGGCCAGGGGTGGGAGAGAAACTCCTATTAAAATGTTTACCATGTACATAACGTACACTTTTTAAGTTCACGTCTGATATACTTTATGTCACTTTTTAAAATTAAAAGACCAGTCAACTTTTAAGAATAAATCAGGCACAGTGGCTCATGCACGTAATTCCAGCACTTTGGGAGGCCGAGGCAGGAGGATCACTTGAGGTCAGGAGTTCAAGACCGGCCTGGCCAACATGGTGAAACCCCATCTCTACTAAAAATACAAAAAAAATTAGCCTGGCATGGTGGTGGGTGCCTGTAAACCCAGCTACTCAGGAGGCTGAGGCAGGAGAATCGCTTGAACCCGGGAGGTGGAGGTTGTGGTGAGCTGAGATCGCACCATTGCACTCCAGCCTCGGCGACAGAGTGAGACTGTCTCAAAAAAAAGAAGAAATTAAAAGGAAAAATAAAGAGACACACATTCCAATGGAAACATGTGAACATAGAGATGACCCAGGGATGGGACTTGACGCATCTGTGAGATGCTTATAGCCTGTTAGCTTCAGAGACGTGGAAGGCAAGGACAGACGAAGCTTTGAGGGTGACTTTATGAAATGCTGCCGTTACCAGTGCTCAGGAAAGCCCCGTGGAGCTGCGCCCACACTCCCATCAGTGACAGCCTTAGGGAGGGAGGCTGTCTAATGCGGTGTAGCTGGACCCCTCAGCACCTGAGTCCGACATTCCACCAAGCAGCAAGGTCCCATCAGCCTCACTCCAGGTAGCACCTCAGTCGGCCCGCAGGCCATATCCCAGCACCAGGGCCCACCCATCGACTGCTTTAGAAGCAGACCTTGGCTGGCTCAGTGGCTGACGCCTATAATCCCAGCACTTTGGGAGGCAGAGGTGGAAAGACCTCTTGAGCCTAGGGGTTAGAGAACAGCCTGGGCAACATAACAAGACCCCATCTCCATAAAAAATTTCAAAATTAGCCGGGCGTGATGGTGGTGCCAGCGATCCAGCCACACGGGACGCTGAGCAGGGAGGATGGCTGGCGCCCAGGCCAAGGCTACAGTGAGTGGTGACTGTGCGCGGCACTCAGAGGGTCCCTGTCTCAAACAAAGCAAAAACTGATCTTGTCACACATTGCCCGGAAGGCCTTTAACAGTTGACTTCTTTGTGCCAGGCTGTGGTCACCACACACCTCCAGCCCTCAGCCCAGGCGCAGGGTCCCTGCTCGTCCTGCCCTCCCCCCCAGCTCCCAGCGGCCGGGTCAGCTCCCTTTCTCCAAGCTCAGCTGCCATTCACATCCCCCTTCTCAGGAAGCCCCCAAGTCTCCCCTTTGACCTCACTTCTCTGCTTTCCAAACTCCAGGGCACAGTCCCACCAAGCCCTCACCCCAGCAGACACCCCATTCATTCACTGAACGCACAGGGGAGTCGCCAAGCAGTGCCCCAGGTTCTGAGGACTGAGCCCTGGAAGAAAACGCCCTGCAGGGAGGGAGGGAGGGAGGGAGGGTTTTTGATCTCGCAGGGGCCGTGCCGGGAAAGGCCAAGGTGGGGGGGCGTCCTCCGCACCGGGAAGCCTGCGGGGCCCGGGAGGAGGTGGGCGGGGGCCAGGCCGGGTGCTCACCGAGGCAGGAGGCCCGGGTCGGGGGGACTGGAGTGGGGGGCAGGTCACCAGGGTGGAATCGAGTTTCGATCCCTGCTGGGAAGGGCGGTCTCCTTCGGCCCCACCTCGAAGCGGGAAAGCAGGTCCCCGCGGCCGCCCGACCCGCCCGCTCCCTCCCTCCCGCTCCCTCCCTCCATCTGGAGCCCGGACTTTGCCCCACGCACCTGCGCGGCCCCTCGGGACGCCCCCGCCCTGCAGCAGCCGGGACCACTTGGCGGCCCTGCGGGTGAGCGTCACCAGGTAGCCGGAGAGGAACTCCTCGTAGGCGGCGGCGTCGAAGTCCTCGGGCCTCTCGAATCCGTACGGGTCGATCCTGCAACACCGAGAAGGAGCCGGCGTCCCCGAAGTTTCCTCCAGGGGGTGGGGGGCCCACGTGGGGACCGCAGCCGCCGGGGGCGCCCGGACCCCGCGCCACCCACCTGGGGACCCGCGAGCGCTCGGCGGGCTCCATGCCGGGAGGGAGGCGCGCACCGAGAGGGACAGGCGGGTCCCGAGTTCGCCTCCCGGCTCCCCGGCGCTTGAGTCCTTCCGGCGGGGCCGCGGGCGCGGGGGCGGGGCGGAGGCGAGCGGGGGGGGGGAGGACCCGGGCGGGGGGAGGGGCGGGGGGAGGACCCGGGCGGGGGGAGGGGCGGGGGAGGACCCGGGCGGGGGGAGGGGCGGGGGAGGACCCGGGCGGGGGGAGGGGCGGGGGAGGACCCGGGCGGGGGGAGGACCCGGGCGGGGGTCGCTGTAGGGGGCGGGGAGGGAGGACCGGAGGGCGGGGCTGGGGCGGGGAGGACCGGGGCAGAGGCGGGGCTGTGGCGGGGAGGATCGGGGAGGGAGGAGGGGCAGGTGGGGATGGGGGAGGACGAGTGGGCGGCGCTGGGGCGGGGCGGGCTGCTCCTGGGGCCTCGGAGACCGCGGCGTCCCGGGCTGGGCGGGCGGAGTCGGGGGCGCCCCCCGCAGACCCCCGCGGCCGGTACCCGGGTGGCCCGAGACCCGCGGTGCGGATTCCTCTGCGATTACCTCCGACCTCAGCGCTCGGCAGACCCGACCGACATCTGACTCCTGTTTTTAACGTTCTCCGCTACATTTCAAGGCCGAGCCCCGCACGCCCATGAGAAGCCGCGGTCCCCGCTCCGCTCCCCCCAAACCAGGGCCCAGGGTCTGGAGCCCCGCGCGGGGCCGGGGTGCCCCCACCGGCGAGCCAGGCCCGGGATACAGGGGGCGCCCACCGGCCTGGGCTTCCTGGGAGAATGTGGGCGGCTCCGGTTCTGACCGGCTTCTTCTCGGTCCGCATCCCATGACCGCGTCCTGGTTCCAGCTGCTTCTGCCCGGGAGGGCCTCGGAAATTTGCCGAAAGTGCCGGGTTTGAATTTTGCTCTGGCGACGTGGCTCGGGGACTTCAGAGGTGACGTTTTGGGGCGTCCTCGCCCTGGGTCCCCCGACGGTCTGCAGCGGGGTGGGGGGTGCGACAGGGGGTCTCCCCGCGGGCCCAGGAGGAGGCGCCGTTGCGGACTCGCGCGCTCTCCTGCGGCGGCAGCGCTGGCCCCGTCGGGCGAGGCAGGATCGCCGGCTCTGCGCTCCCCGCGCGTCCTCAGGGCCCTGGGAACTAACTTGGGACCTTCCCATCGGCGTTTCTGGAACGTTTCATGGAGGGCCGCCCAGGAGCCTGGAGAGCCGCGTGCGGAGCTGCCAGGTCCCCGAGTGCGGACCCCGCCTCTGCCTTTCACGCTGCTCCAGCGCCCCCTGCGAGACTGTGGGGTTCAGCGGCGGCGGAGCAGAGCCGACCTGCTTCCTCCCTTCCCAGCCGGCTGCTTCTGGGAACTCGAGCTTTCAGCCCAGCTCCGCGGCCCTGGCCTTGGGCAACACCCAGCGTCCCTCTGAAAGACCGCGCAGCCCCTGCTCTGCGCTCTGACTCGCCGGGAGACGCCATCGCCTCCTGCCCCTCAGCATGCGGGCGCCTCACAACCACGACTGGCAGGTGGCCTTCGAACCCCGCCTGGGCGCCTCTCGCCTACTCACTGGCTCCCTGAACCCCTCTCCAGTTCTGACTGGACCCCATTTCCTACATTGTCTCTTGTCCTTTCTGGAGCAGCCCCCACAGTCCTGCTCCCCACGTCCCATCACCTGGGGTCCTGCACCCAAACAGCCCCACGCCACCCAGCTTCTGTTCCAAGCCTTGGCCTGGGAGCCTCACGGCCCCCCTTTTCCCTAATTCCTACCCTCTGCCCACGGAGATGGGGTTCTACCCTCCCTTCGCCACCACTGCCGTGGAAAGCAGCGTGGCAGGAGGCAAGACCGGGGGCCGTCGGCTCCGGAGCCTGAGTGTGATGGTGGGACCGCCACCACGTGTACTTTTGGGCCAGATGTAGGGAGAGTGTGGGAGCAAGTCAGATAACAGTGGAGAGGAGAGATACAGACAGGCCAGCGCCCCAGGCTCCGAGGAGGGTGGGCAGACAGGTGGAGGCAGCTGGAAAGGCCTTCTGCTCCAGCCCAGGCCTGTACACGCCCCACCTAAACAGCCCCCACCCGGGACCGTGTCCACAGGTGCCGCCATTCACCAAGCACCCGCCAGGTGCCCGAGCACCCTCACACAAACTCCCTTTCTGCGAAGCCACCAGCAGGGTCAGCCATGATGTAAAAGCCAGAGGCACACCCACCTGAGTCTGAGTGTGATGGCAGCCACAGCTGGCCCCGGACAGCGCTTCCTGGGGAGGCTTTGTGGTGCTGGAGCGCTGGGTCCACTCACCCTGCAGTCCAGGGACTCAGAATCGTCACCCCGGGGGACCCAGCTCCCCTGCAGGAGGCCCCCTTCAATCTGAGGGGCCTCAGGGTTCTGCACCCACGATGCTCCTCCTCCCTTCAGGAATTCAGCTGTCTTCTTGCTTTTTTTTGGTTTTTTTTGAGAGAGTTTTGCTCTTGTTGCTCAGGCTGGAGTGCGATGGCACAATCTTGGCTCACCACAGCTTCTGCCTCCCAGGTTCAAGCGATTCTCCTGCTTCAGCCTCCTGAGTGCTGGGATTACAGGTGTGCACCACCATGCCTGGCTGATTTTGTATTTTTAGCAGAGACGGAGTTTGTCCATGTTAGTTACGCTGGTCTCAAACTCCTGACCTCAGGTGATCCGCCTGCCTCGGCCTCCCAAATTTCTGGGATTACAGGCGTGAGCCACGGTGCCCGACCCTCGCTCTTCTGTAGAAGGTGCTGCCTTTGGAAGTTAGAAGGGCTTCAGGAGTACTTCAGTTCTAGGGTGCCCATCAAGATGGAATGAACGTCTAGCATCACCAAGGCCAGGAGGACCTGAGAAATGGGGTGTTAGTCCCGAAGGACAAAGATGGCGGCAGCAGAACCCGCCGTGCTGCGGTCACCAACGCCCTGGGCATCTTCGCCGAGCCATGGCGAGTGCCCCACCCCGCAGGGCCCCAGGCCGTCCTAGAGCCCAAAGCCAGTCGAGTGACCGCACACACTGCCCTGTTACGGGAGACCGGCAACAGGGACTGGGGAGGGTCACCCAAATCTCACTGCAAGAAACTCCAGTGCAGCGACCCCAGCCCTGAGGGGAGGGCAGGTCTCGCAGGGGATGTGGGGTCCTGGGGTCGAAGGGATGGCTGGGGACTGGGGCTCTGCATTTTCAGCCGCTGGCAGGAGATCCTGCTCTGGCCATGGACCGCACTGCAGCCAGGCTGTGGGACACCTGACCTGATTTTCAGCAGAGGGCTGGGTACAGAAATGGGGGCGGGCAACATTATAGGTGGAGAGGGTGTGTGAATATTTCAGAGAGCGTCAAGCCCTAATCTGAGGTGTGTGTACACATCCATACCCAATAGTATATAACAGTCATTATTATTTGTTTTTTTGTTTTTTTTGTTTTTTTTGCCAATCATTGAGAGCTTGTAAGGTTGCTGAGGTTGGTTGGCCTTGAACTCTTGGCCTCGCCTTCGCAAGCGCCACGACATCTGGCCGGAGCCACTTTGGGCCCCAACAGTCATTATTGTTTTAATGAAAGTTGACAGTGATGAGCTTTACCTGAGTCCTGTGATCCTGGAAGGTTAGGAAGTCCCCGCTTTGTGTTCTGGAAACAGCTCAGAACCCCAGACCCAGGTGACAAAGATGAGATTCACGATGTCCCTTGTTTACCTGTGACAAGGCTGGACACACCCTCCAGAGTCCTGATTTTTGCCATGTAAATAAGTAGCTGAACTGTTGTTCTCGTTGGAACCAAAGGCGCTGGTCCAGTTCAGGTTAAGTCTCCTCCAGGGCCCTGACCGTGGGCCCAGCCTCAGCCCAATGCAGCTTTCTTGAACTTGCTGATGATCAGCAGCTCCCCACCCTCCTCCCCACACCGTGCTCCTGCTACTGATCAGGAGGCTCCCCACTCTCCTCCCCGCATCATGCTCCTGCTGCTGATCAGGAGGCTCCCCACCCTCCTCCCCACACCGTGCTCCTGGTACTGATCAGGAGGCTCCCCACCCTCCTCCCCGCATCATGCTCCTGCTGCTGATCAGGAGGCTCCCCACCCTCCTCCCCACACCGTGCTCCTGCTGCTGATCAGCGGGCTCCCCACCCTCCTCCCTGCTCCACTCCAGACAAGAAAACCGCTTTTTGCCCGAGTCGGGACATCATAGATCTAACACACTTGGAATCATCCTTTCAAAAACAGTACCAAGTTGAGGTTTAAAAAACGCTCCCTATTTATTTGTGGCAACCACTCTTCTACTTTCTGCCTTTATGCACTGGCAGATTTGCTTTTTTTTTTTTCCCCGGTGAGGGGTGGTTTGTGACAGGGTCTCGTCCTGTCACCCAGGCTGGAGTGCACGGTATGATCCTGGCTCACTGCAGCCTGGAACTCTCCGGCTCCAGTGATCCTTCTACCTCAGCCTCCCGAGCAGCTAGGACCACAGGCATGTGCCACCACACCTGGCTAAGTTTTTAGTTTTTGTAGAGACAGGGGCCTTGCTATGTTGACTAAGCTGGTCTCAAATTTCTGAGCTCAAGCAGTTGTCCTGCCTCAGCCTCTCAAAGCACTGGGATTACAGGCATGAGCCACTGTGCCTGGCCCCGATTTGTTTTTTATTTGACAAAAGAGAAGAGTACTTACAGGGAAAAGGATATGAAGTCTGGAATTGGCTTAAAAAATACTCCAGCATGCCAGGCATGGTGGCTTATGCCTGTAATCCCAGCACTTTGGGAGGCTGAGGCAGGCGGATCACAGCTCAGGAGTTTGAGACCAGCCTGGCCAAGATGGTGAAAGCCCATCTCTACTAAAAAATACAAAAATTAGCTGTGTGTGGAGGCACATGCCTGTAATCCTAGCTTCGGGGGATTGAGGCATGAGAATCGCTTCAACCCAGGAGGTGGAAGTTGCAGTGAGCCGAGATTGCGCCACTGCACTCCAGCCTCATGACAGAAGGAGACTCAGGGTCAAAAAAAAATACAGCCAGGCATGGTGGCTCATGCCTGTAATTCCAGCACTTTGGGAGGCCAAGATGGGTGTATCACAAGGTCAGTAGTTTGAGACTAGCCTGACCACCATGGCGAAACCCTGTCTCTCCCAAAAATACAGAAATTAGCCAGGCACGGTGATGGTGCACACCTGTCATCCCAGCTACTCAGAAGGCTGAGGCAGGAGAATCGCTTAAACCCAGGAGGTGGAGCTTACAGCGAGCTGAGTTTGTGCCACTGCACTCCAGCCTGAGTGACAGAGTGAGACTCCATCTCAAAAACAGAAAAAAAAAAAAAATTAGTAGGCTGGGCGTGGGGCTCATGCCTGTAATCCCAGCACTTTGGGAGGCTGAGGCAGGCAGATCACTTGAGGTTAGGAGTTTGAGATCAGTCTGGCCAACATGCTAAAATCCTGTCTCTACTAAAAATACAAAAAATAGCCGGGTGTGGTGGTGCGCGCCTGTAATCCTGGCTACTTGGGAGGCTGAGGCAGGAGAATGGCTTAGGAGGTGGAGGTTGCAGTGAGCCAAGATCACACCACTGCACTCCAGCCTGGGCAAGAGTGAGGCCCTGTCTCAAAAACAAACACAACAACAATAACAACAAAAACAAAAATATACTCCACCAAAGGAAAAAAAGGAGAGGGTAGATTACAACATGATGAAAATCTTTGAAGGCCGGGCCCGGTGGCTCACGCCTGTAATCCCAGCACTTTGGGAGGCCGAGGCGGGTGGATCACGAGGTCAAGAGATCGAGACCATCCTGGTCAACATGGTGAAACCCCGTCTCTACTAAAGATACAAAAAATTAGCTGGGCATGGTGGCGCGTGCCTGTAATCCCAGCTACTCAGGAGGCTGAGGCAGGAGAATTGCCTGAACCCAGGAGGCAGAGGTTGTGGTGAGCCGAGATCGCGCCATTGCACTCCAGCCTGGGTAACAAGAGTGAAACTCCGTCTCAAAAAAACAAAGAAAGAAAGAAAGAAAAAATCTTTGAAGGCGACTCAGGAGATTTCTGTGTCTGTTTGAAAATTTCCATGGTAATTTGCCTTAAATGGTGAGGAGTGATGCCTCCTTCTTCCGGGGCTGGTCCTGCTGCCTTGACCGTGGCAGCGCCAACAGGCCCAGGCCACGGCGAGTCCAGCTTCTGGGGCCAGAAGCCAGAAGCTCCACCTCGGGAGCTGGGGTCGTAGGACTTTGCCAGCGTAGCATCACCTGTCCTCCCACACCCACGGACCTCCTGCCTGAAAGCAAGCAGGGGTGCATGTGAGGAGCAGCACAGAGATGATGTGGGGGAGATGATGAGGTGTCCAGCCACTCCGCAGGGTTCCTCATCTGCAGGTCTGGGCCTTCCCTCTGTGTCTCCCACCTTCTCTTTGCACTGTGCTCGAGGTCTGAGCCGGAGTGCAAGGACCTGATCTTCCGGGACAGGGTGATGAGGCTGTGGCCAGGCTGCATGGGGAAAGCCAGAACCTGAGTGGGCCTGGGACCGTCGGCCTCTAGCTCAGCCGCACCGTCACTTGGGGCCCGCAGGCTGGTCTGTCCATGGGAGTGAGGGAGGGCACATGACTCCTGGCTGCGCCCACTAAGCCATGCTCAGCATCCCTGCTGGTTTTATGGCCATCAAAGCCATAAGGTTGACCCAGCCCCCATTCGTGACCCTCCCAAGCTCAGGAGGTCACCAGCGCGGGGGGCCCACCTTAAGGACAGTCACCTCAGGGCCGCTCTTCTGGGGGTTCTGTCCGAGAAGGCCTTTGAAGAAAGAAAGCAGGTTCAGGGGCATGAGCTTGGTAGGGCACAGGCTGACGGCTCTGGCTGAGCAGGGCAGTTCCTGGCCGCCTGGGCCTTCCTTAGGGAGCCAGAGGCTGACTTGGAGGCGGCTTTTAAGTCAGCCTCTTCCAGTTGCTTTGCCTCCTTCAGTCTTTCAACAGTTTTGAACATCGGGTATTGTGCTGGGTGCTGGGCATTGCAGGGAGCTCATGATCTGGTTCACCCATGCACAGGTGCGAGTTTCCGGGTAGACAGCAGGAACTTCTTTATGAGATGTTGCCATACTATACAGCATTGCATAACAACCACAATAAAGTTTTGCAAGAATGAGGCCCTGGTGGTTCACGCCTGTAATCCCAGCACTTTGGGAGGCGGAGGTGGGTTGATCGCTTGAAGTCAGGAGTTCAAGTCTAGCCTGGCCAAGTTGGTGAAACCCCGTCTCTACTAAAAATACAAACATTAGCTGATCGTGGCAGCGCAGGCCTGTGGTCCCAGCTACTCGGGAGGCTGAGGCAGGAGAATTGCTTGAACCTGGGAGGCAGAGGTTGCAGTGAGCTGAGATCAAGCCACTGCAGTCCAGCCTGGGCAACAGAGCGAGACTCTGTCTCAAAAAAAAAAAAGGCTTTTCGAGAACGAGAGACAGAGATCATTGTCTCTGGGCCTCCAGGAAGCCTTCCCCAGGAAGTGATGTCTGTTTAGAGAGGGTGGTCTCACCTGAGCCTGCTCCGCCCCGTGTGGGGCCAGAGCAGGAAGCTTGGCGGGGGCTGCCGGCTGCTCCCCACTCCCATCTCCCTTCCCCAGTGGAGCCCACAGGTCCAGTGCTGTCCTCACCTCAGGGCTGCTGTGACAAGGGGCCACAGGCAGGGCCGGGCTGCACGGTGGGAATTCATTCTCTCGACTAAAAATACAAAACTAGCCGGGCATGGTGGCGCTTGCCTGTAATCTCAGCTACTTGGGAGGCCGAGGCAGGAGAATTGCTTGAACCTGGGAGACTGGGAGGTGGAGGTTGCGGTGAGCCGAGATTGCGCCACTGCACTCCAGCCTGGGCAAGAAGTCTCGTCTTTAAAAAAAAAGCAGCAGCTACTCTTTGCCTTAGCTGCATTCTTGGCTGGCCTCCACTCAGCACTGGCAGCAAATGCTTGTCACAGAGGAAGCCTGGTGGGATATGCTCTGGGACCCCGCAGGCAGGATGGGGGTGCCCACCGGGGTGCTTCCTTAGCTCCCATATGCGGATGGGGAAGCCCCGGGGCCACATGCTCTGACGTTTGTGTGCCACATAAGAGAATGGGGGGTGGGTGCTGGAACCCCTGGAGGGGACTGCACCGGGGTCCCAGGACAGCAGCTCCACAGTCCCACAAGTGCCTTGTACTGCCTTACTGGCTGTTTTCTCCCAGGACTGACTGACTTAATCACACCCATGACAGACTGATCCCCGGAGAGATGAGGCTGGGGACTCCCGCCTGATGCCTGACCTGAGGATCTGACCCCTACACACTCCGTGGGCATCTCCAGCTTGAGGCATACCCACCCGCAGGTACCCTGGAGCCCCCGCCAGCCTCCCAGAAGGTCTGCAGAGGGGCCTGCCAGCCCTGCAGCCCTTGGGCCTGAGCACAGAGCCTCCGGGGCCGCCTGTCTCCCTGCACGCCTCTCTGGACTGAATGTGGACTCTGGTAACAGCTCCATCTTCGGGTCCCCAGTTCCCGGGACAGCTCCAGTTATTCAGGGTGCAGCAGGTTGCCCCAGCGTTGTGGGTGGAACAACAGTGCTCCTCATTCTGCTCTTCCCAGTTCTGGGTGGCCTGGCCCCTCCAGGAGGCCCTCAGGGTCTCTCCATAATGGTCACCTCCCTGGGGCCAGGGGGCACCTGAGGGTTGCTCATGATGCACCTGGGGTCACTGCTGGCCATCAGCTGTGCCATTGCTGGGTGGCCCACCCATGCTTGTCTGCAGTGCCTGCATACTACCTGGAGGCTGGGCTTGGAGAGCTGGTGTCCTGGATGGACAAGAGGAAACCGTGTCGCCACGTTGCTTCTGCCAAGTAACAGCCGCCCAGATTCAGGGGCAAAACACAGACCCCTCTCCTCCATAGAGGAGCCAGTCACAACCTAGGAGAAGTGGTGCTGCCAGGAGCACTTCGAAACATAAGACCTGTGACTCCTAAACATGGCAGGCGCCCACCCAGGGCCTGCTGGATTCATGGGCAAATGTGAGGAAAAGATGAGCTGGGGTCTGTGTGATGTCACCCTCCAAGACATGCCAGAAAGTTCTGACGTGTCAGATGGATGGGGACTAATGGGGACTGATAGAGACTGATGGGGTCTGTTGGGAGCTGATGAGGACTGGTGGAGTCTGAGGGTATCTGATGGGGGCCCTGCTTCCCTTGGTAACTGATGGGGTCTGATGGGTCTGATGAAATCTGATGGGGATGATGGGATCTGATGGGGATGTTGGGGTTTGATGGAGAATAATGGGGGATGATAGGGACTGATGGGGATGTTGGGATCTGATGGGGATGTTGGAGTCTGATGAGGATGATGGGTCTGATGGGTCTGATGAAATCTGATGGATCTGATGGGGATGATGGGATCTGATGGGATCTGATGGGATCTGATGGGGATGATGGGATCTGATGGGGATGTTGGGATCTGATGGGGATGATGGGATCTATTGGGGATGATGGGATCTGATGGGGATGATGGGATCTGATGGGGATGATGGGATCTGATGGGATCTGATGGGGATGATGGGTCTGATGGGGATGATGGGATCTGATGGGGATGTTGGGATCTGATGGGGATGATGGGATCTATTGGGGATGATGGGATCTAATGGGGATAATGGGATCTAATGAGGATGTTGGGATCTGATGGAGATGATGGGATCTGATGGGGATGATGGGATCTGATGGGGATGTTGGGATCTGATGGGGATGATGGGATCTGATGGGGATGATGGGATCTGATGGGGATGATGGGGTCTGATGGGGATGATGGGATCTGATGGGGATGATGGGATCTGATGGGGATGATGGGTCTGATGGGGATGTTGGGATCTGATGAGGATGATGGGATCTGTTGGAGATGATGGGATCTGATGGGTCTGATGGGATCTGTTGGGGATGATGGGATCTGATGGGTCTGATGGGATCTGTTGGGGATGATGGGTCTGATGGGATCTGATGGGGATGATGGGGTCTGATGGGGATTAAGGGGTCTGATGAGGATGATGGGTCTGATGGGATCTGTTGGGGATGATGGGATCTGATGGAGATGATGGAATCTGATGGGGATGTTGCAGTCTAATAGAGACTAATGGGGGATTATGGGGATGATGGGGACTGATGGGGCTGGGCCAAGGACTGTGGCCCACATTTTCATGTCAAAGAGCCTGATGTGGTCTGATTTATGCTTTTAAAAAGTATTTCTCCAGTTATTCTGTAGCTTGCTGTCTGACAAGAGCAGAGGCAGGGGTCATTGAGGAGGGTTAGAGAAGACAGTGGCCTGGAGAGGAGCAGCTGGAGAGGAGGGGTCGCCTCTGGATTCTGTGCTGAGGTGGGGGCAGCAGGAGCTGCTTCCAGTGGATTGTCCAGGTTTGTTAATTGCCTTCATTCTTCTCTACTTCATCTATCCTGGGAAAGAAGGAAGTATACATCTGGAAGCCTTAATTCAGACTATTTTTTACTGTTGAAAAGCAATGGCTTTCTCTAGGTTAGAATTTAGGAGCAGTAATATAAAGATTCATGAGATGAGCCGGGCGCGGTGGCTCAAGCCTGTAATCCCAGCACTTTGGGAGGCCGAGGCGGGTGGATCACGAGGTCAAGAGATCGAGACCATCCTGGTCAACATGGTGAAACCCCGTCTCTACTAAAAATACAAAAAATTAGCTGGGCATGGTGGCGCGTGCCTGTAATCCCAGTTACTCAGGAGGCTGAGGCAGGAGAATTGCCTGAACCCAGGAGGCGGAGGTTGCGGTGAGCCGAGATCGCGCCATTGCACTCCAGCCTGGGTAACAAGAGCGAAACTCCGTCTCAAAAAAGAAAAAAAAAGATTCGTGAGATGAAAGTCATACATCCAGAGAAACTACTTGCACTTGGCATAGGGTTACTAGATTTAGCAAATAAAAATGCAAGTACAGGACACCCAGAGTGAGACAAACATACTAATATGGAGGAAGGAAACGGAGCAGAACAAAGCAGTTCCTCTGCCGCCTGAGGCACCTTGGACCTGGAAATCAACTGACCAGACAGATTAACAACAGAAAAAGACAGTTTTGAGAAAGTTTTGAAAAAACAAAACTCCAAAAAGCACTTTGGAGGCCAAGGCTGGTGGATCACCTGAGGTCGGGAGTTCAAGACCAGCCTGACCAACATGGTGAAACCCCGTCTTTATTAAAAAAAATAAAAGAAAAGAAAAAAGCAGAGAAGGGGTTTCACCATACTGGGCAGGCTGGTCTCAAACTCCTGACCTTGTGATCCGCCAGCCTCATTCTCCCAAAGTGTTAAGACAGGCGTGAGCCGCCGCACCCAGCCAAAAGACAGTTTTCATTATATCCACAGTGGATCTCCCGACTGGGGTCAGAGTTCAGGTCAGACAACGGGCCGGGGGTTTGGGCTTTTAGAGCACAGTGAGTGGCGGGAAGGCAGCCAGGAAGTGGATGGTGAACTAGGTCGTCAGGAAATGTGCCATGTAGGCTGGGCACAGTGGCTCACACCTGTAATCTGTGAAAGTCTTGTAGCAAAAGTCCAGCCAGAGAAGACGGAGACCAGTGCAGACGGCCGAGAACTTTAACTCGGGCGCCCGGGCCAGCAGCAGGCTCACGCTTACAATGGCCGCCGACCCCAGCAAAGAAGCCGTTTAGCTTCCATGCGGTTTGAGGCTTGGGTTCGTGGTCATTTAACTCTCTGACCTTGCAGCTGAGGGAAGGGGTCGAAAGGGAGATGAGAGGAACAGGAAATGCAGACCTGAAGATGGCTCAGGGGCTCTTATCTGTGTAGAGGGAGGGTGGTGCGGGGTCTGCTTTGCCTTTACTTTTTCCTAAATGCAGTTTATAATCCTGCCCGGAATGCAAGATAAGCTTGCAGCTTCACTAGGGAGAGGTTACTAAATTCCTTAGCCTCTGTACAACCCTTAAACGGCCTTTACTTCAAGTCTAACTACTACATACATTATGCTTATTATTTAAACTATTTTTGTTCTATTTTATTTCATTTTATTTTCCTTCCACAAAAGAAAATTCAATCTTGAACTGAGCACCATGGCTCACGCCTACAATCCCGGCACTTTGGGAGGCTGAGGCGGGCAGATCACAAGGTTAGGAGATCAAGACCAGCCTGGACCAACATGGTGAAACCACGTCTCTACCGAAAACAAAAATTAGCCGGGTGTGGTGGTGGGTGCCTGTAATCTCAGCTACTAGGGAGGCTGAGGCAGGAGAATCTCTTGAACCTGGGAGGCAGAGGTTGCAGTGAGCAAAGATGGGGCCATTGCACTCCAGCCTGGGTGACAGAGCAAGACTCCATCTCAAACGAATAAAAATAATAATAAAATAAATCTTGAGACCCCAAACTCAGTAAGCCAGAGGAAGAGGTCAGGCTGGGAACCGGAGCAAACCCGCTTCCCTCTTGCTTTCTAAGATGGCCACAGGATGTAAAGCTACACGCCTCCCCAATATTTTGCCCACAAGGACATTCCTAGTGAGCGCCAAGATCTTCACCCTAAGGTGTTTGTTTGTTTCTCCCTGGCAGCGTAAACGGATGGCTCATCCTTCCAGGTGCAGTCGCCCGGCCCATCAGACACGAGTGCACGCCGCCTGATTGCTGCTCTCCAGCCCCATGCTGCCCGGTCATCTTATTTTTCCTCTGCCCCATTTGTCTATGTGACCCTACGTAAAAATTCGGATTCACTGAGCTAGACAAAGGCATGAGCGACTATTTTCAATATCCTGTCCTTCCTTCTTTAAATTTGCAGCCTCAGAATTATCTTCAGAGAAAGTCTGAGACCTGTCTCCTGGTGCACATGCTTCACTTTGGCAAATAAACCTCCTCAGGTGACTGAGACTTGTCTCATCATTTTTCTTTGGGAGGCCAAAGTGGGTGAATCACTTGAGCTGGCAAGTTCAAGACCAGCCTGGAGAAACCCTGTCTCTACCGAAAATACGAGAAATTAGCTGGGCATGGTGGCGCCTGCCTGTGATCCCACCTACTCAGGAGGTCGAGGCAGGAGCATCGCTTGAACCCAGGAGGTAGAGGTTGCAGTGAGCCGAGATCATGCCACTGCACTCCTGCCTGGGTGACAGAGTGAGACTCCGTCTGAAACAAAAATAAAAATCAGATTAAGAAGCAATAAGGTGTGGGGTCCTCCAAATTGAGCAGAAAGTGTTTTGAATACATAAAGGTAAATATTAACAATCTAGAGGAGGAATCTAATCTTTAGAATATTAACTTAAAAATAAATAAATTCTTAAAGCCAGAGTTAGATCATGTGAAATTTGTATTAAAACACAAAAGCACAACTTCTAAGGCACTTTTGCATTCAGTTAATCAACGAAATTGATTTGAGACTACTGTGACTACTGTCAGGATAAATACAAATTTAAAAAATAAACATGAATTGGCCGGGCGCGGTGGCTCACGCCTGTAATCCCAGCACTTTGGGAGGCCGAGGCGGGTGGATCACGAGGTCAAGAGATCGAGACCATCCTGGTCAACATGGTGAAACCCCGTCTCTACTAAAAATACAAAAATTAGCTGGGCACGGTGGCGCGTGCCTGTAATCCCAGCTACTCAGGAGGCTGAGGCGGGAGAATTTCCTGAACCCAGGAGGCGGAGGTTGCGGTGAGCCGAGATCGCGCCATTGCACTCCAGTGTGGGTAACAAGAGCAAAACTCCGTCTCAAAAAAAAAAAAAAAACAGAAAGAACATGAATTCTAAACTTCCCTAGTGCCAAAAGGGAAAGCGAACACATTCTTCTCTTCAGTGTTTCCTCTCAAAAACACAATATTGTTGATGCTTTTTCTTTTTGAGATGGAGTCTCACTGTCGCCCAGGCTGGAGCGCAGTAGTGCTCTCAGCTCACTGCAATCTCCGCCTCCAGGGTTCAATAGATTCTCCTGTCTCAGCCTCCTGAGTAGCGGGTACTACAGGTGTGAACCCCCATGCCGCACTAAGTTCTGTATTTTTAGTAGAGACAGGGTTTCACCACGTTGGGAAGGCTGGTCTCGAACTCGTGATCTCATGGCCTGCCCTCCTCAGCCTCCCAAAGTGCTGGGATTACAGGTGTGAGCCACTGTGCCGGGCCCTGTCAATGCTTTTGTCTCTGAAACGTATCTATGCCTTTTTAGAAAGCAGAGAGCCTCCCACCAGGCCTGCGTTCTAGGACACCGTCCCGGGCAGGGAGAACACCAGGGAGGCAGCCGCCCGTGGCCCGGGAGCTTGTC
Organism: Saguinus oedipus; assembly: GCA_031835075.1. Lineage (NCBI taxonomy): Eukaryota > Metazoa > Chordata > Mammalia > Primates > Cebidae > Saguinus > Saguinus oedipus. The sequence goes on along the minus strand of CM063169.1, from coordinate 1,260,738 downwards.
TCAACATCACCGTCCTGCTTGTCAGAAGGTGGACGTTTCATTTCTCCTTGGATGATGGATGAGTGGTTCCTGCCCACCTGAGAGCAAGGGGTTCTCTACTGGGATATGCAGTCTGGTTGAATGCTTATTCAGTAATGAAACCATTTACTTTTTCTGCTGCCCTTGTGAAGAGATTTTCTGGGTGGGCAGGAGATTTCATTCTGAATTATTTTTCCAGTGGGAGGAATGAGATTTTGGAGGTAGCAGTGACCCACTTGAGTGAACAGGGTGACGAACAGGACCTGTAGGGGCCCCGCTGTGTGCCGTGGGCGTGAGTCCTGCCTGCCCTCCAGGGCCTCACTTGATTCTCCGAAATGCTTTGGGAGCCAGAGTTGCTTTTCTTTTGGGCGGACAGAGGAGGAGACGCTTCGTCGTGATGCACAGACAGTGCCAGGAACCAGCTCCAGGTCCCGTGGCTGCATCGTGGAGGCCACCCCAGGATAAGGGTCCCAGATGGAGCCAAATGGATGGGCTGTCTCACGGATCCCACAGCAGGAAAACCTCCAGGGCTCAGGGAAAGACAGTGTTACCGGTGGAGAGTCCAGGCAGGGTACTCTTGTCTTCTTGGGAGAAAGAATTCAGCCAAGAGACGGAACGTAGATTTAAGGCAGAAACTAGATTTTACTGAGGCCCAGCATGGTGGCTCATGCCTGTAATCCCAGCACTTTAGGAGTGTTCAGTCTATACTGAAAATTCAAAAAGAAGCCAGGCTTCGTGGTGGGTGCCTGTAATCCCAGCTAGTAGGAAGGCTGAGGCACAAGAATTACTTGAACCTGGGATGCAGAGTTTGTAGTAAGCTAAGATCGTGTAACTGCACTCCAGCCTGGGCGACAGAGTAAGACTCTGTCTCAAAAAAAAAAGTTTACTGATTGATTGATTGATTGTTTTTTTGAGACGGAGTTTTGCTCGTTACCCAGGCTGGAGTGCAATGGCGCGATCTCGGCTCACCGCAACCTCCGCCTCCTGGGTTCAGGCAATTCTCCTGCCTCAGCCTCCTGAGTAGCTGGGACTACAGGCACGCGCCACCACGCCCAGCTAATTTTTTGTATTTTTAGTAGAGACGGGGTTTCACCATGTTGACCTGGATGGTCTCGATCTCTTGACCTCGTGGTCCACCCGCCTCGGCCTCCCAAAGTGCTGGGACTATAGGCGTGAGCCACCGCGCCCGGCCCAAAAAAAGTTTATTGAAGCAAAGACAAGTACACTTGGGAGTAACCAAGCGGGCAACTCAGAAATTGAGGCCCTGCCGACCTTGGACTCAGGGTTCTTATGGTTTATAATTCCCCGTCTTCCCAGTCCCTTCCCCTCATCCTTCCCCTTGGAGGGGCTCATGGCTAATGCCGCTGAAGTTGTGCCCCTGCTCTCTTAGGGCGATTTCCCCTCCCCGGGCTGGTGCCTATAGGGGAAGGTCATATATGGGTCAAATGCCACCGTTTTCAGTTCTTATCAGGAAGTCTTGCCCATAAGCCAAACATGTCCCGGTGTGTGGGGATAATTTCCCCTCCCTGTTGGCATCCGCCTGACACTCTCTGGGACCCTACCCTGTGTAGCTCACATCTGCAAATCTACCTAGTCTAACCTGAGGACAGTGAGCTGGAAACACGTCAGCCTCCTCCGCTTCTTCCCGCACACACACACCCTTCCTGTGCTCTGGCCTTCTCACACCAGCTTTCTTTGCTGAATGTGGCCATGACACACAGCCTGACCTTCCGTGGCAGGACTAACTCAGTCTCTGAACTCCAGCTACAAATTCTGGGGAGAGAGGATGTGGCTGGCCCAGCCTTGGCCCCATGGTCACCGGGCTCCAGTCCACGGTGGGCAGAGGGCAGGGCCGCAGTCACCCTGTGGTGGGGGTGGGCAGAGAGAGGAGGGCGCACATCCTGCATGTGGGCAAATCCCCACATCTCCGTACCACAGGGTGCGTACGGAGACAGTGGAATCGAGGCTTAAAGAGGAGACGTGACTTCTCGCACGTCAAGGTGAGTGCCCAAGGTCAAGGTGAATGCCCACGGCCAAGATGAGTGTGCCAGGCCAAGGTACCTGCTCAGGGTCAAACTGAGTAAATGCCCAGATGAGGCTTCAGTCTTCACCCTGGTGCATTCTCTCTGGTTCCAGGGTCCTTGAGGGGAGAACACTGTGATCCTGTTAAAGCCAAAAGCACTCCTGTGAGTTTGTAACTCTAATGGTTCTTCCTTCTACACATCACCCAATTCATCTTGATGCTGTAATATCTTTAAAATATAAAAATTCGGCCGGGCGCGGTGGCTCACGCCTATAATCGCAGCACTTTGGGAGGCCAAGGCGGGTGGATCACGAGGGCAACAGATTGAGACCATCCTGGTCAACATGGTGAAACCCCGTCTCTACTAAAAATACAAAATTGGCTGGGCATGGTGGCGCGTGCCTGTAGTCCCAGCTACTCGGGAGGCTGAGGCAGGAGAATTGCCTGAACCCAGGAGGCGGAGGTTGTGGTGAGCCGAGATCGCACCATTGCACTCCAGCCTGGGTAACAAGAGCGAAACTCCAACTCAAAAAAAAAAAAAAAAAAAAAAAAAAAAAAAAAAAATATATATATATATATATATATATATATATATATATATATATATAAAGTCTAAGTATGTTTGTTTACTAAATGACTACCACTATATAATAAAATGGTCCATGTAATTTCCTCTTGAAACATTAATTAGGGTCAGGTGCAGTGGCTCACACCTGTAATCCCTGCACTTTGAGAGGCTGAGGTGAGAGGATCACTTGAGGTACAGAGTTGAAGGCAAGCCTGGGCCACACAGTGAGACCCCATCTCTTCAAAAAATTTAAAAATAAAAAATAAGCTGGGCATATTGGCTCATGCCTTGGGACCAGCTATATGGGAGGCTGAGGTGGGAGGATCCCTTGAGCCCAGGAGGTCGAGATTGCAATAAGCAGTGATTACACCATTGCACTCCAGCCTGGGCAACAGAATGGGACCCTGTCTCAAAAAATACAAACAAAAATTTAAGAAAACCATGAATTATGAAATATTTCCAAACATGGAAAAATGCAGAAAAGATTCAAATTGGCTGGGCGGGGTGGGTCATGCCTGTTATACCAGCACTTTGGGAGGCTGAGGCAGGCGGATCACCTGAGGTCAGGAGTTCGAGACCAGCCTGGCCAACATGGTGAAACCCCGTCTCTACTAAAAATACAAAATTAGCTGGACATGGTGATGCATGCCTGTAATCCCAGCTACTCGGGAGGCTGAGGCAGGAGAATCGCTTGAACCTGGGATGCGGAGGTTGCAGTGAGCTGAGATCATGCCACTGCACTCCAGCCTGGTGACAAAGCAAGACTCCATCTAAAAAAACAGAAGAAAAGATTCTAACCTCACTCGCTTTCTGCTGTGCCCGCTTTCCTCTTGAGGATCAGCCGTGTGATTTTGGCACTGTGCCCTCTGGATGAACAGTGAGTCCCTGGCTGTAAGTTCTTGGACACAGGAACTATGTGTGCGTGACTCTGCACTTTGACTGGCCTATTGCTCCTGCAACTCAATGATATTTAAATACATTTTGGGAATGCCGGCAAGTAGAAGCAAAATGATAGTAGTTGTGAGCTATTTAAACACGAACCTCAACCTGCCAAGGAGTAATGAGCCTCACAAATTTCACGGCAGAAATATGCAGACCATCAGGACCCCTGTCTGGTTCCGGGCCCTGCCCTGTGTGGCACCTCACGCTCTGGCTAGGAAAGGGAGACTCCTAGAACAGTGGCTTCCAGCCTCACGCCCTTTCCTTGAACAATTCACCTGCTCCACTTTATAAACGACACCTTGTTCTATTTCATCAGAGCCTGCCCCACACAGAATGGCGGCATTGTGCCCAATGTGGCCATGTTTGTGTGTGCCTGAGTCTGTATTTTGGAAAGCTGATGTCAAGGTCAAATGATCAATGTTCCCAGCAGGGCACAGGCCAGGCCTGGCTGGTCAATGTCATCATCACAGTTTCCATCTTCCATTAGAGCTTTTATATAAGTCAAGAGTTCCTCAGTGTTTCTAAGAAAATGTCCCAACCCTGCTGATTCCGTGGTGGCATGCAGGCCAGTGGACGTCTCAGGGGACCCCACATGTGCTTCCAGGACAAGGTGGAATTTTGGCTCCGTCCTCCAGCAGCCAACTCCGGGCTTCTGAAAGTTTTAGCTTCTTTTTTTTTTTTTTTTTGATACGGAGTCTTGCTCTGCCATCCAGGTTGGAGCATGTCGTGATCTCAGCTCACTGCAACCTCTGCCTCCCAGGTTCGAGCGATCCTCCTGCCTCAGCCTCCTGAGTAGCTGGGATTACAGGTGTCCACCACCATGCCCAGCTAATTTTTTGTATCTTTAGTAGACATGAGGTTTCACCATGTTGGCCAGGCTGGTCTCGAACTCTTGACCTTGTGATCCGCCCTCCTCAGCCTCCCAAAGTGCTGGGATCACACGTATCAGCAACCGCAGCCGGCTGAGTTCTAGCTTTCTTTGGCCGTTGGGGGCATTTTCTTTCTCTTTCATTTGACTTTTTATTAGGAAGTGGAACTTTTTATGACACATTTGTCTCAAAGGTTGTACAGAAGAATCTGTCCAATCAAACAAGGTGAGAAGCTTGTTTGTTCTGGAACGATCTACAAGCTTCCTAAGATGTTCTCGAGTCCCTCAGCGTCGGGGAATTGGCAGACGCTGAAGTTTGAGGGCAAATGTGTGTAAAGCTAATTATGCAACATTCCTAGGTCCTTAGGGCAGCACCAAAGCAAATTGTTCAAAATGACTCCAAGGAGCCAAATCAATTTAAAAAATGCAATTATTATTTGTACATTAAAAACAAAATTTAACAAAGTAAGTATAAAAAACTGTGATCATATCCATGGGATGTGTTTGCAGGAGCCACTTAGGAAAGTGATTGAACAAGACGTGAGTCCAGGAGTGGAGTGTTTACTTTTAGAGGCCGCTGACATTTATCAACAGCCACCTCCCTGCAGGCAGGAGCTGCCCCTCCACTCAGCCGACTGTCTGCTCCTTGCCCAGCAGAGCCAGGCCTGCGTGCTGTCCCTACCCCCTTTAACATCTGGCAATATGCACGTAACATAAAATTGACCATGTTAAGCTTGCAGTTTAGCGGCAGCAACAGCAGCCAAGACCGCTGTCCTCTCCAGAACTTTCCATCCTCCCAAGGGGAACCCTGGACCTGCTAATCACGCACTCCCCGCTCCCTCCCCCAGCACCTGCCACCCACCTTCTCCTTTATGTCTCAGTGGATTTCACTCCTCTTAAGGACCATGCTGAGGAAAGAAAAGAACTTTCATCTGAGGAAGGCAAATCCTTTCAAACGATCAGGCCCAGAGAAACATGAAAATGGGACTGTGTTAGAGGCATTTGAACCAGAACAACACATCCTGAACAGGAGCTGGGTGACAGGCTGAGACCTACTGGGCTGCATTCCCAGAGGGTTAAGGCATTCCAAGTCACAGGATAGGAGAGGATAGGAGGTGGGCAGAAGACACAGGTAAAGACCTTGCTGATAAAAGACAGCAGTAAAGAAGAGGGCCAAACCCACCAAAACCAAAATGGCTATGAGTGACCTCTGGCGTCCTCACCGCTGCACTCCCCCCAGTGCCATGATGGTTGACAAATACCTGGCAACACCAGAAAGTTATCCTAGACGGTCTCAAAGGGGAGGCAGGAATAATCCACGCCTTGTTTAGCCTCAAGAAATAATCATAAAAATGGGCAACCAGGGCCCTTGGCTGCTCTGCCTATGGAGTGGCCATTCTTTATTTACTTTCTTAATAAACTTGCTTTTACTTTATGGACTTCCGTGAACTCTTTTTTGCACGAGATCCGAGAACCCTCTCTGGGTGTCTGGATCAGGACCCCTGTCTGGTAACGCCTTTCTGGCCACCACAGAAGGGACAACAGTGAGGAAACCCTGCCCCAAAGGCTAACTTTGGGTAAGTGGTAGGTCTGGTAACATCTTTCTTTCTTTTTCATTTAAAATTGTTTATTGCTTTTTAAAATTTACGAAGCCAACACGTGATTATTGTAAAAAATTTGAAAATGTGGCCAGGTGCGGTGGCTCATACCTATAATCCCAGCACTTTGCGAGGCCGAGGCACGTGGATCACCTGATACTGGGAGTTCAAGACCAGCCTGGCCAACACGGTGAAACCCTAACTCTACCAAGAATATAAAAATTAGCCCAGCACGGTGGCGCGCGCCTGCAGTCCCAGCTACTTGGGAGGCTGAGGCACAAGAATCACTTGAACCCGGGAGGCAGAGGTTGCAGTGAGTTGAGATCATGCCCCTGTACTCCAGCCTAGGGAACAGAGTGAGACTGTCTCAAAAACAAAATAAAATAAAATATATTTGAAAATGCATATAAAGAATATATTTTTACCACCTATAGAGTACTATTAACATCTTAGGATATGCTCTTCTTACATGTTCTTTTTAAATTAATTACTTCTTTAAATTTTATATATATATATATATATATATATATATATATATATATATATATATGTATATATATATATATTTTTTGAGACGGAGTTTCGCTCTTGTTACCCAGGCTGGAGTGCAATGGCGCGATCTCGGCTCACCGCAACCTCCGCCTCCTGGGTTCAGGCAATTCTCCTGCCTCAGCCTCCTGAGTAGCTGGGATTACAGGCACGCGCCACCATGCCCAGCTAATTTTTTGTTTCTTTAGTAGAGATGGGGTTTCACCATGTTGACCAGGATGGTCTCGATCTCTTGACCTCGTGATCCACCCGCCTCAGCCTCCCAAAGTGCTGGGATTACAGGCGTGAGCCACCGCGCCCAGCCTAATTAATTACTTTTTAATTAAATTTTTTTATTTTCCCCATAAGTTACTGGGGAACACGTAGTGTTTGGTTACATGAGTAAGGTTTTTAAATGGAGTGTCACTCTGTCGCCCAGGCTGGAGTGCAGTGGCATGATCTCAGCTCACTGTAATCTCTGCCTCCTTGGTTCAAGCGATTCTCCTGCCTCGGTCTCCCGAATAGCTGGCATTATAGGCACCTGCCACTATGCCCAGCTAATTTTTGTATTTTTAGTAGAGACAGGGTTTCACCGTGTTGACCAGGCTGGTCTCAAACTCCGGACCTTGTGATTTGCCCACCTTGGCCTTCCAAAGTGCTGGAATTACAGGCGTGAGCCACCGCGCCCGGTCGTAAGTTCTTCAGTGGGGATTTGTGAGATTTTGGTGCACCCATCACTCGAGCAGTGTACACTGCACCCAATGTGTGGTCTTTTCCCTCACCCCCTTCCATCCTTTCTGCCTGAGTCCTCAAAGTCCATGGTGTCATTTTTATACCTTTGCATCCTCATAGCTCAGCTCGCACTTATAAGTGAGAACATACGATGTTTGCTTTTCCATTCCTGAGTTACTGCACTCAGAATGACAGGCTCCCATCTCATCCAGGTTGCTGTGAATGCCATAAATTCATTCCTTTCATGGCTGAGTAGTATTCTATCACATACCATACATATATGTATGTATCTTCTGGGTTCTTTATCATTAATTGATGGGCTTTGGGTTGTCCCACGTTTTTGCATTTGCAAACTGTGCAGCTGTAAACACGCTTGTGCAAGTATCTTTTTCACATGACTCACTTTCCTCTGGGTAGATGCCCAGTAGTGGAATGGCCGGACCACACAGCAGTCCTACTTTCAGTTCTTTAAGGAATCTCTACGCTGTTTTGCACAGTGGCTGTACCAGCTGACGTTCCCACCAGCAGTGCAGAAGGGCTCCCTGTTTGACGCATCCACGCCAACTTGTATTTGTTTTTGATTTTTTTATTACGGCTATTCTTGCAGGAATGAGCTGACATCACATTGCGGTTTGATCTGCATTTCCCTGTTCATTAGTGATGTTGAGCATTTTCCATGTTTGCTGCCATTTCTGAATCTTCTTTTGATAACTGTCTACTCATGTCCTTAGCCCACTTTTTGATGGGATTTTTTTTATTGCTAATTTATTTGAGTTTGCTATAGATTCTGGAAATTAGTCAGACATATAGATTGTGAAGATTTTCTCCCACTTTCTGGGCTGTTTTCTCTGCTGACGGTTCCTTTTGCCAAAGCTCTTTAGTTAATTAGGTCCCAGCTATTTATCTTTGTTTTTATTGCATTTGCTTTTAGCTTCTTGGTCATGAAATCCTTGCCTAAGCCAATGTCTAGAAGGATTTTTCCAATGTTGTCTTCCAGACTTTTTATAGTTTCAGGTCTGAGATTTACGTCCTTGATCCATCTTGGTTGATGTCTGTATGAGGTGAGAGATGAGGACACAGTTTCATTCTCCTACATGCAGCTTGCCAGTTATCCCAGCACCGTTTGTTGAACAAGGTGTCCTTTCTCCACTTGGTTTGTTTGCTTTGCTGAAGACCAGTTGGCTGTCACTGTTTGGGTTCATTTCTGGGTTCTCTATTTGGACCCATTGGTCTACGTGCTGTTTTTATGCCGGCACCATGCTGTTGTGCCAACTGCGGCCTCACAGTACAGCTTGAAATCCGGTAACGTGACCCCTCCGGATTTCTTCCTTTTTCTTAGCCTTGCTTTGGCTATGAGGGCTCCTTTTTGGTTCCATATGAATTTTAGGATTGTTTTTCTAATTCTTTGAAGAATATTGGTGGTATTTTGATGGGAATTGCGTTCAATCTGTAGATTGCTTTTGGCAGTCTGTCATTTTCACAACATTGATTCTACCCATCCATGAGCATGGGATGTTTCCATTTGTTGGTGTCGTCTATGATTTCCTTCAGCAGCATTTTGTAGTTTTCCTTGTAGAGGACTTTCACCTCCTTGGTTAGGTATATTCCTACATTTTTGGTTTTTCCAGCAATTGTAAAAGAGGTTCAGTTCTTGATCTGATTCTCTGCCTGGCCACTGTTGTGTATAAAAGAGCTAATGATTTGTGTACATTAATTTTGTACCCGGAAACTTTGCTGAATTATTTTATGAGTTCTAGGAGCTTTGTGGAGGAGTCTTTAGGGTTTTCTAGGTAAACAATCATATCAGCAAACAGCCAGTCTGACTTCCTCTTGACCTATTTGGATGCCCTTTCATTCTTCCTCTTACCTGACTGTTCTGGCTAGGACTTCCAGTACTATGTTGAAGACGAGCGGTGAGAGTGGGCATCCTTGTTCCAGTTCTCAGAGGGAATGCTTTCAACTCTTCCTCATTCAGTATTATGTTGGCTGTGCGTTTGTCATAGATGGCTTTTATTACATTAAGGTATGTCCCTTGTATGCCAATTTTGCTGAGAGTTTTAATCATAAAGGCATGCTGGATTTCGTTGAATGCTTTTTCTGCATCTATTGAGATGATCATGTGATTTTTGTTTTTAATTGTTTATGTGGTGTTATCACATTTATTGATTTGCCTATGTTAAACCGTCCCTGCATCCCTGATATGAAACCCACTTGATCATGATGGATTAACCTTTCGATGTGTTCTTAGATTTGTTTAGCCAGCAGTTTATTAAGGATTTTAGCATCTACGTTCATCAGAGATCTTGGTCTGTAGTTTCCTTTTTTGGTTGTGTTCTCCCCTGGTTTTGGCATTAGGGTGATACTGGCTTCATAGAATGATTTAGGGAGGGTTCCCACTTTCTCTGTCTTGTGGAATAGTGTCAATAGGATTGGTACAAATTCTTTTTTGAATGTCTGGTAGAATTCTGCTGTGAATCCATCTGGTCCTGGCCATTTTTTTGCTGGTAATTTTTTGTTTTGTTGAGATGGAGTCTCGCTCTGTCGCCCAGGCTGGAGTGCAGTGGCGTGATCTCAGCTCACTGGAACCTCCCTGTCCTGGGTTCAAGCAATTCTCTGCCTCAGCCTCCCAAGTAGCTGGGATTACAGGGCCCACCACCACGCCTGGCTAATTTTGTATTTTTAGTAGAGACGGGGTTTCACCATCTTGGCCAGGCTGGTCTTGAACTCCTAACCTTGTGATCCGCCCGCCTCAGCTTCGTAGTGGTGGAATTACAGGCATGAGCCATCGCACTGGCTTTTGTTGGTAGTTTTTAAATTACCATTTCAATCTCACTGCTTGTCATTGGTCGTTTCAGGGTATCTAGTTCTTCCTGATTTAAGCTAGGAGGGTGGTATTCTTCCAGGACTTTGTCCATTTTCTCTAGATTTTATAGTTTATGTGCATAAAGGTGTTCACGGTAGCCTTGAGTGTTTTGTATTTCTGTGGTGTCAGTTCTAACATCTCTCATTTCCCTTCTAATTCATCTTATTTGGATTTTCTCTCTTCTTTTCTTGGTTCATCTTGCTAATGGTCTATCAGTTTTATCTTTTCAAAGAACCAGCTTTTTATTTACCTTTTGTATTTTTGTGTGTGTTTCAATTTCATTCAGTTCTGCTCTAAGCTCAGTTGTCTCCTTTCTTCTGCTGGGTTTGGGTTTCATTTGTTCGTTTCTCTAGTTTCCTGAAGTGTGACTTTAGATTGTTTGTGCTCTTTCAGATTTTCCGATGTAGGCGTTCAGGGCTGTGAGCTTTCCTCTCAGCACCATCTTTGCTATATCCCAGGGGTTTTGATAGTTTGTGTCACTATTATCATTCAGTTTGAAGAATTTTTTTTTTTTGAGACAGAGTTTCACTCTTGTTACCCAGGCTGGAGTGCAATGGTGCGATCTCGGCTCACCACAACCTCCGCCTCCTGGGTTCAGGCAATTCTCCTGCCTTAGCCTCCCGAGTAGCTGGGATTACAGGCACGTGCCACCATGCCCAGCTAATTGTTTGTATTTATAGTAGAAACAGGGTTTCACCATGTTGACCGGGATGGTCTCGATCTCTTGACCTCGTGACCCACCCGCCTCGGCCTCCCAAAGTGCTGGGATTACAGGCTTGAGCCACTGAGCCCGGCCCGAATTTTTTTTTTTTGAGACCAAGTCTTGCTCTGTTGCCCAGGCTGAAGTGCAATGGAGTGGTCTCAGCTCACTGCAACCTCTGCCTCCCAGGTTCAAGCGATTCTCCTGCCTCAGCCTCCCTAGTAGCTGGGATTACAGGTGCCTACCATCTCACCTGGCTAATTTTTGTATTTTTAGTAAAGACGGGGTTTCACCATGTTGGCCAGGCTGGTCTTGGACTCTTGACTTCGTGATCTGCCTACCTTGGCCTCACGAAGTGCTGGGATTACAGGCGTGAGCCGCTGTGCCCGGCCATAATTTCAGTTTTCTTAAATTTATTGAGGCTAATTTTGTGGCCTACCATATGGTCTATCTTGAAGAAAGTTCCATGTGCTGTTGAACAGAAGGTATATTCTGTGGCTGTTGGGTAGAATGTTGTTTTATATTTGTTAAGTCCGTTTGTTCCAGGGTATAGTTTAAATACGTTAAATTGTCTCTTTGCTGACCTGTCTAGAGCTGTCAGTGGAGTACTGAAGTCACTCACTATTATTGTGTTGCTGCGTATCTCATTTCTTTGTCTATTAGTCACAGTTTCATGAACTTGGGAACTCCAGTGTTAGGTGCATATATATTTAGGACTGTGATATTTTCCTGTTGGACAAGGTCTTTTATCATTATATAATGTCCCTCTTTGTCTCTTTCAACTGCTGTTGCTTTAAAGTTTGCTTTGTCTGATATAAGAAATAGCTATTCCTGTTCACTTTTGATGTCTATTTGCATGGAATGTGTTTTTCCACCCCTTTACCTTAAGTTTATGTGAGTCCTTACGTATCAGATGAGTCTCCTGAGGCAGCAGATGGCTGGTTGGTGGGTTCTTATCCATTCTGCAATTCTGTATCCCTTTTTTTTTTGAGACAGAGTCTTGCTCTTGTCACACAGGCTGGAGTGCAGTGGCACAATCTTGGCTCACTGCAACCTCTGCCTCCTGGGTTCAAGTGATTCTCCTGCCTCAGCCTCCCGAGTAGCTGGGATACAGGCGCCCAACACAACACTCAGCTGATTTTTGTATTTTTAGTAGAGACGGGGTTTCACCATGTTGGCCAGGCTGGTCTTGAACTCCTGACCTTGTGATCCACCCGCCTCGACCTCCCGAAGTGCTGGGATTACAGGTGTGAGCCAACCTGCCTGGCTAGTTCTGTATCTTTTCAGTAGAGCATTTAGGCCATTTATATTGAATGTTAGTATTGAGATGTGAGGCACAATTCCACTCATCATGCTATTTGTTGCCTGTATATCTTGGTTGTTATTGTGGTTTCTTAAAAAAAAAATGTATTTTTGTTTTGTAAGTCCTGTGAGATTTATGCTTTAAAGAAGTTCTGGGCTGGGTGTGGTGGCTCACACCTGTAATCCAAGCACTTTGGAGGCCAAGGTGGATAGATCACCTGACGTTGGAAGTTCAAGACCAGCCTGACCAACATGGTGAAACCCCGTCTTAAAAAAAAAAAAAAAAAAAAGAAGAAGTTCTGTTTTGATGTGTTTCCAGGGTCTGTCTCAAGATTTACAGTTCCTTTTAGCAGTTCTTGTGGTGGTATGGTACTGATGAATTCTCTTAGCATTTGTCTGAAAAAGTCCGTACTTCCCTTCACTTAGGAAGCTTAGTTCACTGGATACAAAATTCTTCCACTGATAATTGTCTTGTTTGAGGAGGCTAAAGAGAGCGCCCCAGTCTCTTCTTGCTTTTAGGGTTTCTGCTGAGAAATCTGCTGTTAATGATTTTTCTTTATAGGTTACCTGGTGCTTTCGCCTCACAGCTCTTAAGATTCTTCCCTTTGTCTTACTTTAGAAAACCTGAGGACGTGCTTAGGTGACGACCGTTTTGCGATGGATTTCCCAGGTGTTCTTTGGGCGTCCTGTGTCTGGATGTCTAGGTCTCCAGCAAGGCCGGGAAGTTTTCCTTGATTATTCCTCCAAATCCCTTTTCCAAACTTTTAGGTTTCTCTTCTTCCTCAGGAACACCAATTGTTCTTAGGTTTGGTCATTTAACATAATCCCAGACTTTTGGAGGCTTTGTTCGTATTTTCTTATTCTTTCTCCTTTGCCTTTGTTGGATTGTGTTAATTTGAAGACCTTGTCTTCAAGCTCTGAAGTTCTTTCTCTGCTTGTTTGATTCTACTGCCGACACTTTCCAGAGCATTTTGCATTTTTCTAAGTGCATCCGTTGTTTCCTGAAGTTTTGATAGTTTTTTCTTTTCTTTTTTTTTTCTTTTTTTGAGACGGAGTCTCACTCTGTCACCCAGGCTAGAATGCAGTGGTACAATCTTGGCTCACTGCAACCACCACCTCCCGGGTTCGACTGATTCTCCTGCTTCAGTCCCTTGATGGGATTATAGGCGCCCGCCACCACGCCCAGCTAATTTTTGTATTTTTAGTAGAGACGGGGTTTCACCAGTTTGGCCAGGCTGGTCTCGAACTCCTGACCTCAGATGATCCATCTGCCTCAGCCTCCCAAAGTGCTGGGATTATAGGCAAGAGCCACTGCTCCTGGCCTTGTTTTTCCTTGATGCCATCTATTTATTTCATTGACTATTTCTCCTTTTACTTCTTGTTTCATTTTTTAAATTTCCTTAGATTGGGCTTTGCCTTTCTCTGGTGCCTCCCTGATTAGCTTAATAAGTAACCTTCTGAATTCTTTATCAGGTAAACCAGGAATTTCTTCTTGCTGTCGATCCATGCCGGTGAGCTAGTGTGATCTTTTTGGAGGTGTTAAAGAACCTTGTTTTGCCGTATTACAGAGTCGGTTTTCTGGTTCCTTCTCATATGGGTGGGCTCCGTCAGAGGGAAGGTCTAGGGCTCAAGGCTGCTGTTCACATTGTCTTGTCCCACGGGGTGTTCCCTTGATGTAGTACTCTTTGCTTCCTTAAGGATGTGGCTTCCTGACAGCCAAGCTGTAGTGATTGTTCTCTCTTCTGGATCTACCCACCCAGCAGGTCAACCAGGCTCTGGGCTGCTACTGGGGGTTGTCTGCACAGAATCCTGTGATGTGAACTGTCTGTGAGTTTGTCAGCCATGGACACCAGCACCTGCTCTGGTGCAAGTTGGGGGAGGTGCAAGTTGTGGGGGGTGCGAGATGGACTCTGCGAGCGTTCTTAGCTTTGGTGGTTTAATGTACTATTTTTGTGCTGGTTGGCCTCCACCTCCTGGCAGGAGCTGTGGTAGTGGGCGGGGCCTGATCCCTGTAGAACAGGTGGTGGGCAGGGCCCTAGAACTCCCAAGAGTATACGCCCTTTGTCTTCAGCTACCAGGGTGGGTAGGGAAGGACCATTACATGGGGGCAGGGCTAGGCGTGTCTGAGCTCAGACTCTCCTTGGGCCGGTCTTGGTGTGGCTGCTGTGAGGAATAGGGGCATGATTCCCAGGCCAGTGGAGTTATGTTCCTAGGAGAATTATGGCTGCCTCTGCTGTCTCATGCAGGTTGTCAGGGAAGTGGGGGAAAGCTGGCAGTCACAGGCCTCACCCAGCTCACACAAAACCCAGAAGGCTGGTCTCACTCCCACCGTGCCCCCCACAATAGCACCGAGTCTGTTTCTAGACAGTGAGCGAGCAGGGTGAGAACTTGCCCAGGCCACCTGCCTCCCAGCAGCAGAAGCAATCAGGGCTCTCACGCTTCCCACCTGTGGAGTCTGCACAGTGGATTCACACCTTCCCCTGAGTTCTGGCCAGGAGGCTTCTTGTTTGGCTCAAATTGTTTCAAAGTTCAGCTGAGGTTTCCTTCTCCCTGCGGCCTTTCCCAGTGCCTCTGTCAGCCCCGCCCAAGGACCCACGTGAGGCAGGGCAGAAATGACTTCCTAGGGGACCAGGGAGCCCACAGGGCTTTTCCTCCTGCTTCCTGTACCCCTGTATTTCACTCTCTAAATCGACTCAGCTCTAGGTAAGGTCAGAATCTTCACCTGTGATCCGGACCTCAGGCTCCCGTGAGGCTGTGTGTTCTGGGGTGGGCCATCTCCCTCCCTTTCCCGTGCCCATGGTTTTGGCACTCACAGTATTCGAGGTGTCTCCTGAGTCCTGCAGGAGCTGTCTGCTTCCTTCAGAGGGCCTGGGGGTTCTCTTGGCTTTCCTAATGAGTTCCCACCGTTGTTCTGGAGCAAACGTTCATGATCCAGCCTCCACTCTGCTCTGTCCGTCCGAGTGCAGCTGCAGTTCGTCCTGCCTCCCATCCACCATGATCCTGATGACTCCTGCTAATGTCTTTCCGGTGAACCACCGAAGGGACAATACTGAGAGGGCTCCTGACCCAAAGGAGTATCCTCTGTGCACACCAATGGACTGACTTCAGACCCAATTTAGAGGAGTTCGAGTCTCTACTAAGATAAAAGAGTGTTAAAAGTTCCTCTCAATAAAAGGCAAGGATGACCGACCTTGGTTTGAGGCCCAACTTAGGAGGGTTAGCAGCCCCTCTCCGTAAAGTCCCTCCTGGCTGAGAAGGGGTTTGGCACCACTGGATGTTGACTGCTATTCTCTTTGGGATAATCCGCCTTGTACTCTTTGCTGACACCTGTGGGTGACAGGATTAGACATGTACAGGACTGTGGGACAGGGGAGCTTTTTCCTCCCCCAGAGGGGAAACTTGAGAGCTGATGAGGCTGCTGGAAAAGGTCCCTTCACTACTGACAAGCAGCTGCCTGAACTTTTCAGTGTTTCTGTAATGACTGGGTTGTTCTCTGGCCTCCATGAGCACGTTGCCTTCCCTACCCTGCCTCAGGCAATGCCTGTGTGTGTGTGTGTGTGTGTGTGTGTGTGTGTGTGTGTGTGTGTGTGTAAAATGATTGAATGAATAACCATCACTGTTTAGCTCCTCTGTAAAGTTTTGATTAGTGGAAAAGGATTTTTGAGGCTTAATAGTGAATCTGGTGTGCTTTGTGTGTCTTTCTGTATTGTTCTGTCATAAAGAGGGGCACCTTAGCATGGAAACAGGATTAGGGCCCCATAAGCCTACTGTTCAAGATGGCCCAGCAGACTGGTCAGTTACAAAGTTTGCTGTAGGTCCCTGAAAAACACTGGATGAGATTTCCTTCCTGTGGTGCATCTCCTTGGGAGCTTAACCTTGTAACCATCAAGCATGTGGTCATGCTTTCTCTTTCCACAAAGGTGGCTTGGGTTCAGGGTTCAATTCCTGCCTTAGGGAATGAGTTATTTATCTTCTGTCTTTATTTATATGTGTTATGTGTGTGGTGTTCATATAAAGGAGCTTTGATTAATTGGTTTAATAACAATAAGAGCTTAAATCAGATGCTTTATCAGAAAATTTTAAAAATGCCTGTGACTTAATAGGCATTAAGTCACATTAAGTTCATGTGACTTAAGTAATCTTTGGAAAATAAAGGCAGTTTTAAAGATTAATGGTAAAATAAAAATAGCTTTAAAAACGTAAATATTTGGTCTAAATTATGGAGGTCAGATATTAAGCTTGCTAAATGCTTTAAGGTCATAAACTGCTTCTTTGACTTTTGAAAATTGTTCAATTTACCTACTTTGGAGCATTAGATTCTAGGTGACATCTGGTTTCTTTGGTACAAGAAGGAAGCATTGTGAAATATAAAGTTGTGTTTGGTTTTCTTTGGGCTGTATTTGTATAAATGTATTATTGGTATGTGTTCCAAAATTACTTTTAAAACTCCTATAATTCTCATATAACTTAATGTATGTTATTAACGGATATAATTGTTATATAAAATTTTTCATGCCACAGAAATAAGCCGATTTCCTTATCAATTGTGGCTTTGATAGTGGCTGTCCTAAGACATTTTGTCATCCACAAACAATTGTTGCCTTGTTTCCGCCTCTTTAGAAGGTGGTTTATAATCAGCTACAGGATTTTGACAGCTGTCCTGAGTGCAGGTTTCTGATAACTTTTGTGATTGTGACATCAGAATGGAGGAGAAAACATTCAGACTTTCATGGAGAGCTGAAATGTTCATGAATATCAAACAAGTTAACTGCATGGACTAAACTAATAGAAATCAGAAGTAAGTTTTTTAACTCTTTGCTTAAAACATCACTGATATATTTTGTTTTTTCCAGAATCAAGGAAACTTCTGAGCTATTTACAGCAGTTAACAATTAAGTAAAGTATACTCATGTGAACAAAATTTGGAGGAAATTTGTTTCTCTCTACCTAATTGCTCCAAAATTTGGAAACCAGTTGTAACTCTTTTTAATTTATGGCAACATAGTTATTTGCATAAGTGAGATAAGAATCTGTTTTCTTTTGCAACAGGATACAATTGGAGAAAATGCTTATTTTACCAAGGCTTTGACTGGAATGAGTTTTCCTTTAAGGAATTAAACTTGACTTACAGAGCCAAAAAAGCTCCTTGGGAAAACTGACCTGATACCTTCTCTCCATGGTCCCTTTACAGGGTTCCTGACCTGTGGTAAGTACAGAATGTCACTTTCTAACAGGCTCAGGAGTCCCAAGTTATCTTGGAACCTCAAGAGGAGAGAAATTTACTCAACTCGTAGGTACTTGAGGGTTCAAACCCATGGCAGCGCTCAGCTCTAAAAACATCTTATCTAAGACTTCTACAGAACAGAGTTCCACCAAAGCCAATTCAAAAAGAGCCTGTGTGAAAAATATTCTTGCTGCACTTTATAAAAATAATCAGGCCAAGTATAACAAAGCAAACCAGTCTTACTATGATTTGTCTATAGTACAAATGGGAAACTGGAGAAATATGCTTCAAGAGCTATTGTAAATTTGCTGTTAAATTCTAGAGTCATCAGTTGTTTTCAGATTTGTTTCTGCAATTTAGAATAACGCTGCTTATTCCTGTGAATCAACCAGTGAACTCTGACTGCTGCTCAGGAGAAATAAAAGGGATGGGTCATGTAAGCACCTGAATCAATACTCTAATTCTGGGCACACTGGGCTAGCCACCTCCTGTCATCTCGGGCCCAACAATTGCCCAGTTCATGGAAAGTCTTCTAATTTAGTTTACTTGGAGTACGTTTACTCATTTTGCTTGACTGTTGTGGAATATACTGGTGTGCTCTGCGTAGGTATGCAAAATAAGCTCACTCAATGTTTTCTTAAGCTGACACTTATTAATCATCCAGATGACACCCTCTGTTGGAACTCAAGAGTTACGAACAGCCCTCACCACACTGACACTTTCTGACTGAGCTCCTCTCTACCCTGAACACAAGAGACCCTAGTAGGCAGGAATATCATTGCCCCATTCAGCCTGAAGAAGTTACAGAGATGGATCTTCTTAGATGCAGCTCTTAGGATTAAGGGTTCTCTCATAAAAGGGAAGGAGGAAATGTCAGTCGCGTTTGAACCAGAGCAACCCCATCCTCAGTAGGAGGTGGGTAAAGTGAGGCTGAAATCTTCTGGGCTGCATTCCCAGATGGTTTAAGGCATTCTAAGCCACAGGATGAGGCAGGAGGCACAAGTTACAAGTCTTAAAAGACCTTGGTGACAAAACAGTTTGCAGTAAAGAAGCTAAAACCCACCAAAACCAAGATGGCAACAAGACCGACCTCAGGTCGTCCTCACTGCTACACGCCCACCAGCGCCAGACAGTTTACAGACGCCATGGCAATGTCAGGTAGTTACCCTGTATGGTCTACAAAGGGGAGGCATGAATAACCCAACCCTTGTTTAGCATATCATCAAAAGATAACCATAAAAATGGGCAATCGGCCGGGCGCGGTGGCTCACACCTGTAGTCCCAGCACTTTGGGAGGCCGAGGCGGGTGGATCACGAGTTCAACAGATCGAGACCATCCTGGTCAACATGGTGAAACCCCATCTCTACTAAAAATACAAAAAATTAGCTGGGCATGGTGGCACGTGCCTGTAATCCCAGCTACTCAGGAGGCTGAGGCCGGAGAATTGCCTGAACCCAGGAGGCGGAGGTTGTGCTGAGCCGAGATCACGCCATTGCACTCCAGCCTGGGTAACAAGAGCGAAACTCCGTCTCAAAAAAAAAAAAAAAAAAAAAAAGGGCAACCAGCAGCCCTCAGGGACGCTCTGCCTGTGGAGTAGCCATTCTTTTTTCTTTACTTTCTTAATGAACTTGCTTTCACTTTACCCTGTGGACCCCCCTGGATTCTTTCTTGCACGAGATCCGAGAACCCTCTCTGGGGGTCTGCATCGGGACCCCTGTCTGGTAACACCGGGAATCAACACCCTCCCACATGTTGAGCAGTGTGTTCCTGTCTTGGAACTTGCTGCTGTGAATTAACCTAAAAATGCCACCCCCCACACCCTGCAGCTTAACATAGCAAAGCCCATCACTATCAAAGTTATTTCTGTAAACCAACAAGAATTCCTGAAAACAACTTTGTATCGGCCACTCCCTGTTCCCCTTTTTTCCTTAAAATCCTGCTTGTAACAAAGGCCTAATGGGGCTGATATCCAAGGCTGCGTGGGTCTGAGTCTCCCAGGCAGCGGTCCTCACCTTGGCTCACACCAACTCTTCAAATCATAATCTGTGCCTAAGGCTCTTCCTTCTTGTCACCCTTAGGTAAGTGGCATCCTATGGAATCTGTCCTTTTGTGTCTGGCTAATTTCATTAGCATGGTGTCCTCAAGGTTCACCCAAGTTCCAGGGCAGGGAGCTTTTCATACACTTTTGTAGCCTGCCTGACCTCTCTGTTCTGGGAGGGGTTCCAGAAATGAAATTGGTTGACTCTCCTCTTCGAGCTTCACCGGACACATTTCTGGCTTAGCGGGCCAAAGTCTGCTAAGAAGAAATCACCTCTGTGCAACAGAGGGGGAAACGATGAGGACCATACGCCCGAGGGCAGCCCCCTCAGAGGACGCTGAAACGGGACACTTTAACTTCCTTCTGTCAAAGCCCTGGAAGAGAAAGGTGTGTTTTAAAAACAGACTGTTCTCATTAATCCTGTTGAAGTCTCACTCTGCTACCCAGGCTGGTGTGCAGTGGCACAATCTCAGCTCACTGCCAGCTTTGCCTCCTGGGTTCAAGGGATTCTCCTGTTTCAGCCTCCTAAGTAGCTGGGACCACAGGTACCTGTCATTATGCCCTGCTAATTCTTTGTAGAGACGGAGTTTTGCCATGTTGGCCAGGCTGGTCTTGAACTCCTAAGCTCCCCCGACTCTTAAGCAATCCACTGGCTCAGCCTCCCAAAGTGCTGGGATTACAAGAGGAAGCCTTTTCTTTTCAGACAGGGCCTTACTCTGTTGCCCAGGTTGGAGTACAGTGGCACAATCTTGGCTCACTGCAGCCTCAGTTTCCTAGGCCCCCGCCTCAGCAGTGCTGGGATTACAGGCATGAGCCTCCATGCCTGGTAATGGAATCCTCTTTACCTGAACTGCCCAGGGACCTCCATAAATGTCCCTGACTGAGTACTGTGGGTCATGCCTGTAATCTCAGCACTTTGGAAGGCCAAGGTAGGAGGATTGCTTGAGTCTAGGAGTTCAAGATCAGCCTGGCCAACATAGCAAGACCCTGCCTCTACCAAAAAATACAAAAATTAGTGCACACCTGTGGTCCCAGCTACTCAGGAGGCTGAGATGGGAGGACTGCTTGAGCCCAGGAGGTTGAGGCTGCAGTGAATCACGGTTACAACACTGCACTCCAGCCTGGGTGATAAAGGGAAGCCCTGACTCTTACAAAAGTGTCCCTGGCACCATGTCTTTCCCAGACAGGAGAACAGGGAAAAGAGGTGGGTTTTACATCCCTGTGGGGCAAGGCAAACCCACACGATAAGCCTTTCAGGTGTGGGGGGGCAGGAGCACGGTGGGGGCTGTCTCCCACGGACCATCAGTCACTTGGCTCAGGAGCCCAGGCCGATGCCAGGAGGCTTTGCCCCTCTATGGAGAGGACATGCAGCCAGCTCTACTGGCAGAGTGGCCAGGTCAGTGCCTGGCTGGGCCACCCTGTGGCAGTGACACGGGCACGGCTGTGACACAGCACATGGAGTGCCCCACACACTCACAACAGCCCATGAGGCAGGTCCCAGTATTCCCATTTTAGGGAAGAGAAGACTGAGGCAGACGCACCTGCACACATGGACATGCGGGCCTCTACCTCTCCTACCCAGACAGGTACACCCGTGCACATCACACATGCACATGGGTGTGTACACACTGCCCAGACACAGCCCTCCACAACACAGGGACCCACACATGTACTGTAGCAGGAGCGGCCACGGGAAACGGATCTCTCGGACACCGAATACAGGAGGAAGGAGTTTATTTGGCCAGGAGCAGAGTGGCATAGTTGCCTAACAGCCAAGCTCACCTAAAAAAGGAACGTTCCTTCTTTACATAGGCTTATACTTTAGATGTTATACGTGGAAGAATCTTAGGTTTACAGCTTAACATATGAAAAGGGTTTCAGTTTAGTCTTAGGAACGAAAAGGGGAAGTTGATCTGAGATGCCTGGGCCTCCCTCTTCAGTACACACTCATGCATACACGTGTGTACACACACACCACCCAGTCCTCTCCAACACAGGGACCCACACATGCACACGCACACACTAATACACACACATGTGCACACACACCACCCAGACATGGCCCTCCACAACACAGGGACCCATGCATGCACACACAGTCTAATACACACACACATGAGCACACACACCACCCAGACATGGCCCTCCACAGCAAAGGGACCCATGCATGGACACACATGAGCACACACACCACCCAGACATGGCCTTGCACAACACAGGGACCCATGCATGCACACACAATCTAATGCACACACGTGTGTACACACCACCCAGACAGTCCTCTCCAACACAGGGACCCACGCATGCACACACAGACACACACGTGCACACACACCACCCAGACATGGCCCTCCACAACACAGGGACCCACACATGCACACACAGTCTAATGCACACACGTGTGTACACACACACCACCCAGACAGTCCTCTCCAACACAGGGACCCACGCGTGTGCACACACATAGACACACACATGTGAACACACACCACTCAGAAATGGCCCTCCACAACACAGGGACCCACGCATGCACACACAGTCTAATGCACACACGTGTGTACACACCACCCAGACAGTCCTCTCCAACACGGACTCATGCATGCACACACACACACGTGCACACACAACACCCAGACACGGCCCTCCACAACACAGGGACCCACGCATGCACACACAGTCTAATGCACACACGTGTGTACACACCACCCAGACAGTCCTCTCCAACACGGACTCATGCATGCACACACACACACGTGCACACACAACACCCAGACACGGCCCTCCACAACACAGGGACCCACGCATGCACACACAGTCTAATGCACACACGTGTGTACACACCACCCAGACAGTCCTCTCCAACACGGACTCATGCATGCACACACACACACACATGTGCACACAACACCCAGACACGGCCCTCCACAGCACAGGGACCCACGCGTGCACACACACACACACCACCCAGACGGCCCTCCACAGCACAGGGACCCACGCATGCACACAGTCTAATGCACACACGTGTGTACACACCACCCAGACAGTCCTCTCCAACACGGACTCATGCATGTGCACACACACACACACATGTGCACACAACACCCAGACACGGCCCTCCACAGCACAGGGACCCACGCGTGCACACACACACACTCCACCCAGACACGGCCCTCCACAGCACAGGGACCCACACATGCACACACAGTCTAATGTACACACGTGTGTACACACACCACCCAGACAGTCCTCTCCAACACAGGGACCCACACATGCACACACAGTCTAATGTACACACGTGTGTACACACACCACCCAGACAGTCCTCTCCAACACAGGGACCCACACATGCACACACACACACACACATGTGCACACACAACACCCAGACACGGCCCTCCACAGCACAGGGACTCACGCGTGCACACACACACACCACCCAGACGGCCCTCCACAGCACAGGGACCCACGCATGCACACAGTCTAATGCACACACGTGTGTACACACCACCCAGTCCTCTCCAACACAGGGACTCATGCATGCACACACACACACGTGCACACACCAGACACGGCCCTCCACAGCACAGGGACCCACGCGTGCACACCCCAAGGAACTCTGGAAACTGCATGTGACCTCCAGCGGCAAGGCCAAGACTGGAAGCCCCGCGCACTCTCTCCAGCTTCCAGGTCCGGACGCCAAGGCCGCCCCGCCCTGAATCCACAAGGAGGTCGCCGGCCGCTCCACACCAGGGAGGGGCTCCCGAAACCCCGAGCCAGCGCTGAGGTCCCCGCACGTGCGCCTGTGTCCCCTCTCTGGGGAAGACCGCCGTCCCTTAGGGGGCCAGAGCCCGCGCGCCGCCCCGGCTGCCGCCCTCCGTGCCCCGTCCCTGCCCCCTCGCTCCCACCCACCTCGGTGGTTCCCGGAGTCCTGGCGGCGTCGGGCTCCCTCGCCTGCGGGACTGGAGGCCGGCAGCGCCCCCTGGCGGGCTCGGGCCGGAGGCGTCCGGCGGGACGGGCGGGACGGGCTGGAGGCCCCTGGCGCTCCCCTGCGCACCCGGGGGTGGCCGCCCCTCCCAGAGACCTGCCGCCCCACAGCCTCTCCCTACGGAGGCGGGAAGCCGAGCCCTGGAGAAGCCTGGCGACGCGGGCATAGCCGCCAAGCCGGCGACAGGGCCCGGGGCCTCCGTCCAGCCCGCGCAGCGTCCCGGGCTCACACGCCGGCCTGTATTTTCTGAAGTGATGCAAACGCACTTAACGCAGGGCGCGTGACGGAAACCGTGCTTACGCATGCGCCGTGCGTGGGGACTCACCGCTCACCTTTACGCGCGTTTCTCTTCCGCTCCCCCTTCGCGTGTATTTACATATTTGGATCTACCGTTTTATACTGGACTGTTTATTTTTGAGATGGAGTTTCACTCTTGTCACCCAGGCTGGAGTGCAGTGGCGCCATCTCGGCTCACCGCAACCCCCGCCTCCCGCATTCAAGCGGTTCTCCTGCCTCAGCCTCCTGAGTAGCTGGGACTACAGACGCGGAGCACTGCGCCCGGCTAATTTTTGTATTTTTAGTAGAGGTAGGTTTCACCATGTTGGCCAGGCGGGTCTCGAACTCCTGACCTCAGGTGATCCACCTGCCTCGGCCTCCCAAAGTGCTAGGATTACAGGTGTGAGCCACCACGCCCGGCCTTATGTTGGATTTTAAACATTAAATGGTACGGTATTTTCCATTTCACAAAGTTCTTCCTAAGCTAATTTTAAATGACTGCCTATTTCACTGAATAAGACACCATAGTTTAATCTCTTATTGGTGGACATTTGCGTCACTTATGGCTATATCTTGAGTAGTACTGCATTAAATAGATCGCTTTTCCTAAATATGGTTTCTCAAAGCTGGAATTGCTGGGCTGTGGAGCCACACCTTCTAACGGTTCTTGACATTATTGCCAAATTGCTTTATAAAAAGAAAGAGCAGTGTTTGGTCCCATGAGGAATGACTGTCTCGGCCCATCCTCAGAGGTAGTGAGGGTTACTGATTCCTTTTAAAAATTGGGGGTTTATCAATGATACTCCAAAATTAAATTAAATTAAATTAAAATTGGGGGTTTTGTAAACACCGCATGTTCTCACTCCTAAGTGGGAGCTGAACAACGAGAACACATGGACGCAGGGAGGGGACCACCGTACACCAAGGACTGTTGGGGCGTGGGGGGCCAGGGGAGGGATAACAGGAGAAACGCCTGATGTAGATGACGGGGTTGGATGAAGAAACCGTCAGCACGGGTAAACCTATGTGACAAACCTGTGCGTTCTGCACGTGCACCCCAGAACTTATAGTGTAATTTAAAAAACTGAGGGCTTTGGTTGTCAATTTAATAGACACCCTCTTCCCATCAGAGTGTTCAGTTTCATGTCTTTGACCACCACACATGCAGCACGTGGTCCGAAACAGTACGCTTGCTGTGGGTTTCGAGGACGTGCTCCAGTATGTGACCTGACACAGCACATCTGCTGAGGGTTTGCGTGGGGATGCCCTGGTGTGTCGTGCAGGAGGCAGAATCCATCCAGGGGAATTTGAGCAGAAAGGGACACGGTGACTGGTGTGGACCACTCCCAGCTCCTTGCAAGACTAGAGGAAAGGCCTTCCCGCACCGGCTAAATGAGCTTGCTTCTGTCAGCTTCCCTGGAAGACTCTTCTCGGCACACACAGGAGACCCCACATCACCAGCTCATCCTCGCCATGGGCCCGGAAGCTGCCGTGCCTGCTGCCCTGGGCAGTTTGGTCTCCCTGGCAGACCCATGTGCACCCCAGCAGTGACAAAGGCTGGGGTGTGGGATATGGAACTTCTGTGCAGAGAGAGGGCAGGATTCACATTTTGGGGAGCTGTTGAAACATGGACAAACATTCACACTTCGGGGTGCTGATTGACATGTGTGAGCCCTTTGGAACCTCAGATGAGGCAGAGCTCCTGTCCTAACTACAGAGAGCTCACAGAAGCCACAGTTCTGAGTGTCCTCAGCTCTTTCTAGACTGCTCGTGCTCCACGCGTGTGGCTTCCTGCTATCAAAATCCAAAAATTTCATCAGTTTCTTATTTTATTTTTAAAAATTTTATTCATTTTTTTTAAAGATGCAAGCTCCTGCTATGTTTCTAGGCTGGCCTCAAACTCCTGGGCTTAAGTGATGCCCCCAACTTCAGCCCCCTGAGT
This sequence comes from Saguinus oedipus, assembly GCA_031835075.1. NCBI lineage: Eukaryota > Metazoa > Chordata > Mammalia > Primates > Cebidae > Saguinus > Saguinus oedipus. The sequence goes on along the minus strand of CM063169.1, from coordinate 1,235,130 downwards.
AGCTGGAAACACAGGTACGGCCACCACACTGGGCTTCTTGATGATTTTATTATCATCATTATTGATTGAGCAATAGAAATCTGTAATTTTTGGGTGTTATTTCTGCAAAATTTGGAAAATTCTTCCCTAGGTGCAGATTCACTGGTGGGTTGACGCATTCTTCCAGTTTGGGGTTCAGACATGACTTTTAGTGGTACAGACCGCAAGAAACGGCCATCCAGGGAATTCAGCGGCTGTTTCTCCACACGTCGATACAACGTGACCTGTGGTCTTTTGTTCTGCTATTTTTTATTTATTTTCATTTCTAAATGGAGATGGGGTCTCACTCTGTTGCTCAGGCTGGTCTCGAACTCCTGGCCTCAAGTGATCCTTCTGCGAGAAATAAACTCATCTGTTCAAACCCAAAGAATGGACTCAGAGACCCTGAGAACAGTGAAAGTGAGACTTTGAATGACAGTCTTGCGCGGTGGGGTGTCTGATGAGCAGGCACACCCAGCGTGGTTTCAACAAGTAATTTATCCTCTGGTGCACAGGCCCCTCCCCTGGCTCTTCACAGGGTGACTACTGTTGGGTCACCCTCTCCCCAGACGTCGCCTGCTGGTTGTTGGGTAGGGGCTTCTGGTGTTTTCTTTGGGGTTGTCCTGCTTCATTTTGTCGAAGCCCACAACGTACTGCAATCCCAGCCAGCTCAGGGGCTCTTCAAGCATTTGACTTATGACCTGAGTAGCTGGGCAGGCTGATAGGAACAGACAAAGCCAGCTGTTTTGCAGGTTAGTAAACTTTCATCTCAGACTAAACTTCTTCTTCTTCTTCTTTTGAGACGGAGTTTCGCTCTTGTTACCCAGGCTGGAGTGCAATGGCGCGATCTCGGCTCACCGCAACCTCCGCCTCCTGGGTTCAGGCAATTCTCCTGCCTCAGCCTCCTGAGTAGCTGGGATTACAGGCAGGCGCCACCGTACCCAGCTAACTTTTTGTATTTTTAGTAGAGACGGGGTTTCACCATGTTGACCAGGAGGGTGTCAATCTCTTGACCTCGTGATCCACCTGCCTCGGCCTCCCAAAGTGCTGGGATTACAGGCGTGAGTCACCGCGCCCGGCCCAACCAAACTCCTTTAGTTGGGATGAGGGCACCTAAGGGTCAGGGGGGAGGGGGAAGGGTGAGGCCAACAAGCAGGCATGGGTGATCCAGGCAGGGGCCTAGTCACCCTGTTTCTTCTGTAGTTTGCTGACCTAAGCCGATTGAAGGACAAGGTGCCTTTCGTATACACGATTTCCTTCACTCCGCCTCGGCCTTCTTCGTTCTTCCAGGAGAAGATGCCTCAGAATGTTCACGGGTTTGGGGTTTGCACAAATGGATTTTCTAACTGGCTGCTGTGCCTTCCATGGCTTCCCGGGCACCACGTGGGGTTGTGGACACGAGCAGATCAGTCCTCTGCGGTCAGAGAAATGGCGAGCACTGCTCAGCGGCTCAGTCCTGGGCGCTGGGGCTACACGACATCCATTCCTGTCAGAAATCTAACCCTAACCCTAACCTCAAACAAACGTTCGCAAATGTATGCGCACTCCCTTCTGTGGCTGGGGCTTTTTCTCCTGTTTAGGGGAACCTTTGTCTACCCCAAGCTTATAACAATATCCTGAGAATGAGGCTTGATCAGACTTCTATGCACACCAGTCTCACAGACGCCTTCAATAAGCACTTTTAAAATAAAAGTTCTGACGAGAGCCTGTGTCACGGCCTAATTGACGGGTTTTCCCTCAGGACAGGATGTGCCTGCACCATCCCAAAGCCTTGGGTGCCTTCGAGTGCTCTCAGACTCGAGGTGTCAGCTTGATTCAGGGGAACAAGCTTTCCTCCTCCCCAGATGCCAAGACCCTGCGTCCACCCGTGGCACAGGGGTGGCTCAGATGCAGGCATTCCTGGCTGGGTCTGGCATGAGCTTAAACCAGTCGCTGTTAAATCGTCGTGAAAAGTCACTCACAAAGTTCTGCACGCAGAGCTGCGGAGTTGCTGGCGGGAAGAGGGTGTCTCACTGGCCAGCTGGCCCTGTTACAACCATATTCCCTCCTTTCTGTTCAGTCTGCTGCGGTGTCCCAGCCCTCTGGCCCCCCCGCCACCCGAGGCCCAGGTGCAGTGGCCGAAGTCCAGCTCCCCAGGCCTTACTCCGAGGCAGGCACAGTCTTGACTGGACTGAGGGAGGGTCTGGGGAGCACAAGGACACCCTGAGGGGCTCTCCTCCCACTTGGGCCCCTGGCCAGACCCTCCCTCCTGCCGGGACCACTGCCCCAGGCTGGCCACGTTCACCCGCCGGGGAGTCTGCCCCTACCCCAGGCCTGAGTCCTGCCTCCTTCATGCAGTAGCTTCAACAATGCCAGGAAGAGATTTGTAATGGGAAAGGTATTTTATTTCCTTTTTTTGAAATTATTTCCAGTAAAATGTTAGTAAAAATACAGAGAATACAACAAATGACATTTAGTAATTTTTTTCTGACAAACCCATTTTAGAGTTGTTTATATACAAAGAATATGGACAAGAAAAATTTAATAAGTAGCTGTAGCTCAATACGTAACTGAGAGATCGTGACTCAGACAGCAGAGATACCCTAATAACGAAATAAGGAAGTGACGCTGAGCCTGTAAAATCGACAATGACCCGCCCCGACTGAGCCTCCCGAGCACGGCCACGCCCTCACGGCTGTCTCGGGACCTTCCCGCGGCCGAGGGTGCCCCACCCGCCTGGCTGCTGTCACCTGCACCCACAGATGTGTGGCTCACAGTGGGCCTGTCAGCAGCCAGAAACCGTAAAAAACCGCCCGGGGGAGGCAGCAGACAAGCTGCTCAAATACACAGAATTAGTGACGCTAAGAAGCTAAAATAAATATCCTGTTTTCTTTCCTTTTTTATAAAAACCTCTGGGTTTTATGTAAAATGCCTGGGGGTGGTTAGCGGTCGGCTCTTCTGATACAGTTGTTTCAGCCCGGGACGGGGTGGGCCTTCGAGCAATGGCGGTCGTGTCTGCAGTGCTTCCGACGTCACTGTCAGCTTCGCGTGAATGTACGGACTGCTCCAAATCCCATGAAGTCACTTGCGGTTTTTTTCTGCATACAGACCAGCTCTGGTGTTTTGAGCTGAGGGAGCATCACGCTGGGCTGCATGTGGCACACAGAGAGGACGGGCCAGCCGAGCAGGTGGCCTCCTGGCTGCTCACAGACTCTGCGCCTGCCAGACGGCGAGAGGGGTTCAGGCGTGACGCTTCCAGAGCTGTCATCTGGAGGAGATTCTCGCCATTTTTTCCATCACTTAAAATAAAACCACTCAGTGGCTTCTCCAGGGCACTCTCCGGTCTATTTAAAAATAGCAACACAAGTTCTATTGCTTCTTATTTTTAAAGGGAACAGCCAGTGAGCACAGTCCAACCTCCCGTGTCTGTCATCACACTCTTGCCACTTGCTGCCTCAAACCCCAAATAGGTAAAGAGTGAGGGCCGTGCCGCTGTGCCTGGGGTGGGAGGGCAGCCACACAGATGTGGGGGTCCCTGAGCTCCCCCAGCCCCAGGGAGAATGACCCCCCACCCCATCCTGCGCGGGGGCTACCAACAGGACAAAGAGGCCGCTCTGTCAGCCTCTGCAGGTGGGTGTCTCCCAAAGGCCAACCCCAACCCCAGCCCCAGCTGCAGCTCCCGGGACATCAGGGGCAGGGACCACTGGACTCCCGATGCCTGCTTGCTCAGTGAGAGGGGACCCCTGTGTCTGGAAGGAGGGCTGTGCTGTGCTGAGCTCTGGGGGCCCGGTTCCCACAGCTCCCCTCAGAGAGCACCCAGGCCTCCTCTATAAATTGGAGGGCTGTGCTCCTGGCCCACTTGGAGGGGCTTCTGCTTGGCATGTGGGTTTTCAGTGCTAGTTGCTGTGTGTGGAGACTCCTAAGTGCTGGGTGCACCTCCCGTGTGTGGGAACCGGGCAGCCAGCTGCACACAGGATGCGCTGGGGGTACAGGTGGGGGCAGAGCTGAGTGTGGCGTGCACTTGGCCACAGAGGTATTGCTGTGGTGCCACTGGGCACCTGCTAGGAGGGCAGGGTCCCCTCTCTCACCCCAGCGGCCTTGGGAGTCTGTGGGGTGACACAACTCAGTCCTCCCAAGGTCAGCTTGCAAAGAAGGGAAAGAAAATGATGGAAACAGGCGTCTCTGTAGGCGTCTCGTCTCCAGAACAAATTTGGAGACAAGACAATGCCTGAAGGCCCCGACGGGCAGATGCCGCAGTGCTGGGCCAGCCTCGGCTTGGACTTGGGCCTCACTTTGGGAGCTCAAAGGTGTCGCTGGCCCTGAGGCTCATGGGTCTGAAGGATAAATCGAAGGCCCTCTGGTCACTGAAGCTCTGGGCTTTGTACTTGGCCAGGCGCGTGGACCTCTTGAGACGTTCAGGCTCTGATGCCTCCATCGTGTCCTGCAGGTCCCTCTTGGCCCTGGGGTGGTCTAGGGGCCCCTCCTGGGTCGGGGCCTGGGGAGTCCCCCAGCTCCCAGCCTCAGGCGTGGGCTCAGCCGGGCTCTTTCTCAAGCCCAGGGGAGAAGTGGCAATGCTCTTGCCCCCGAGGGGGTGGCTTCCTGAGGATGGGTGCTGGGCACTAGGCTCCCCTAGTCCACTGCCCATCCACTGTCCATTGTCCCCGGGGACTGGGCTTCCAGACCCTCCACTCCTGCCAGCAGTGGCCACTAGCTCAGCTGTACCACTAATGGGCTGCTCCCAGGCCCGAGACACTGTCCCACAGGCCAAGGCCTGTCCCTGGGCCTCTCTCTGGATCTGCCTCTGGGCTTCTCTCTGGATCTGCCACTGGGGCTGTCCCTGGGCCTCTGTCTGGATCTGCCTCTGGGCCTGTCCCTGGGCCTCTGTCTGGATCTGCCTCTGGGCCTGTCCCTGGGCCTCTGTCTGGATCTGCCTCTGGGCCTGTCCCTGGGCCTCTGTCTGGATCTGCCTCTGGGCCTGTCCCTGGGCCTCTCTCTGGATCTGCCTCTGGGCCTGTCCCTGGGCCTCTGTCTGGATCTGCCTCTGGGCCTGTCCCTGGGCCTCTGTCTGGATCTGCCTCTGGGCCTGTCCCTGGGCCTCTGTCTGGATCTGCCTCTGGGCTTCTCTCTGGATCTGCCACTGGGGCTGTCCCTGGGCCTCTGTCTGGATCTGCCTCTGGGGCTGTCCCTGGGCCTTTTCCTGAGCCTGTTTCTGGGCCTGCCCCTGGGCCACCAGGCTTCCCAGCCCCTTGGGGTCCCCTGGAGTTGCTGCTGGGTTCTTGGCAGCCCTGGTGCCCTCTCCCTGCACTGCTCTCCTCCCCTGCTCCTCCCAGGGTCCCTGTGGACGCTGCTGACCTTGGTCACTGTGCTGGCAGGCACCCCCAACCCCAATGGCCGTCCCTTTGTCCCCACCCAGATCCTGTGCCCACTGTGTCTGTGGCTCTTTTGCTGCGGTCCGCACAACCTTCAGGCCCAGGGGCGCCACCCTCTTCCCTGCATCACTGGGCTCGGGGGCCTCCTCCTGCGCCTGGTGACTCTGTTGCCTCCCCAGGTCTGCCTGGGTCGGGGGATGCTTCTGAGATTCACCCCTCTGGGTCAGGGGACACTTCCGGGTTTCACCTGCCTGGGTTGGGGGGTGTTTCTGGGCTTCACCTGCCTGGGTCCTGGGCTCGGAAACACTGGCCCAGAGCTTTGCCTGTGTGTCACCAGCAGTCAGGGGCAGCTGTGCCTGTACATGGGGAGGGTCCCGCTGGTGGGTACCACCCACCCACCCCGTGTCTGCCTCTGCAGGAGGCACCACAGGAAGCAGATGCTCAGGCTCTGCCCAACGGGGAGAGTCGATGCCCTCCCTGCCCTTTCCCTGTGGGTTTTCAGAAGGCAATGGCGGGCCACCAGGGCCATGGCTGGGAGACCCTGCCACACTCCTGGCCTGTGTTCTGGGATGATCGGAAGCAGGAGTTCCAGACTTTGTGCCTTTACCCAGAAGGTTTTCTTCCACAGGCACATCCTTTATGTCTCCCATGGCTGCTGATGCATTTGAAATGTGTAATCGGGGTGCCTCTGGGTGCCGGGCGAGGGCTGCAGCGTCCTCTGGGTGCCGGGCGAGGGCTGCAGCGTCCTCTGGGTGCCGGGCGAGGGCTGCAGCGTCCTCTGGGTGCCGGGCGAGGGCTGCAGCGTCCTCTGGGCACCGGGTGAGGGCCGTGCCTCTCAGGAGGCTCCTGCCTGCTGCTCTACTCTTGGGCTCTGAGGACCCCCAGGGGGCCAGGAAGCCACGGCTGTGGGGGTCTGGAGGGAGAGCCTCTCCTCTGGAATGGCTTTCAGACAAGGCTCTGTATTTCTCCTGGCCCAGTGTCTCCGGCTCTCCCAGGCTCTGGGTGCCACCTGGTGTGGGTGTTGGTGTAGCAAGGCTCACAGCACTCCCTGTAGCTGCCACCTCCCCACAGGCTTCCATACCAGGTTTGGGCGGTTCATTTAATGAGGACAGTGGGTTCTCTCCAAAATCATGGCTGGTGATTTCCTCGGCCGCCTTCAGGGTCTGGGCGGACTCTGTTAGCCGTAGCCTTCTGTGCTCCTCCTTCGCGCTGGGCATGTTCGTGCCCGTTGAGGTGACACCCCCAGGCCCTATATGCTCCTTGGATGGTGTTGCCAGCAACATGGGGGCACCTGTTGGATATCTTCCGGTTGGGGATGGCACTTGCTGGCCGCGGGAGGCATGGCCCGTGTTTCCCCTCAGAGGGTTTTTCGCGGCTGCAGGAGAATTTGCTGCAGAGCCCTTGTTCTGCATGGATATTTCATTTGATTCTTGTAACAGATGCATCTCATCTCTGAGCTCAGAGGTCCTCTCTCCTGAAATATCCTCAGGACTCCTGGGACTGTGTGAACTCTCAAAGCTGCCTTTGGGAATTCCCTTCCCGCCAGCAGGATCCATCCCGGTTCTCTGTGTCGGAGCCGTCTCTGGGACAAGATGGTTGGCGCCTGAAGCCCCTCTCGCTGCCGCGGGATGCAGAACTGCTCGTGATCCCTGTGGTGAGGAGGTGCCGAGTCTCACCTGTGTCCCTGAAGGCTTGCTGGGTTCCACTGGGGTTCGGTTATCCCATCTGTTCTCAGTCACGGTGGAAAATTCTGTCTGTGCCTTTTCAGCCACATTCTCTCCTCCAAAAATACGAGAACGTTGGGTTTCACCACTTGATGCATTTTGCAGCATGGTGGGAGAGGCTGGCATTTCGTGGATGACTGGGATTTGGACAGTTATCCGTGGAGGCTCCGTGCTGGGCTGTATTGTCCCAGCAGCCTGGACCGATGGCGTGTTCAGAGGTGGGATGTGTTCTGGCACCTTCTGTTCTGGGAAATACTTCTGGGTGGCAAAATGGGGGTTTCTCCCTGGGTCTGGGAAGCCTGTTCCTTCCGTTTCATCTTCCGAGCTGCACACAGTCATGGTGATTTCAGGGCCCCCCTCTACACCCTCACCCGTAGGACCAGGACACCACATGATTGTGGCTCCCCTCACTTCCTGCACGTCGTCTGCGGTGCTCTTTGCCGTGGTGGGTCCCAGTGGGGATGATGCAGGCACCAGGCCGGGATGGGCTTCGTCTGTGTAGGGAGCCCAAGAGGGGGCCAGTGAGGGGCCAGCGTGGCCGTCCCTCCGAGCCGTCACTTGGGGCATCCCGGGCTTCAAGGGGCTCGGCCCTCTTTGGGGCTCCTCCTCCAGGGGCCCCTTTCCTGCTGCTTTGTTCCCACTGAGCCCGGTTTCCCCGGCACTGGGGGGCATGCTGGTTTCTGCTCTGGGCTGCCGCCTCGCCTCCGAGTGGCTGATTTTGGTGCAGTGGGACAGCCAGCTCCTGGGGCCGCAGACGACGGTGGCGACGCTGAGGGCCGGCAGGGGATCGGCGGTGCAGGCCAGGAAGCGAGCGGGGGGCGTCCTGACGCAGGTGCTGGCCATGGCGGCCGTGTGCAGCACGCGCACTTCTGGCCGGTGCATCCTCTTCCGCTGCAGGTTCCGCCTCTTCCGCTCCTCGGTGCGCAGCCGCAGTGCGCCGGCCTCGGAGCACAGGCAGCTGCTCTGCTCGAACTTCTCGCGGAGCTTGGCCAGCACCGAGCTCTTGCCCACGATCTTCGGCAGGAGGCCCCGCGCTCTGGGCCGCTCCGCTGGGGGCTTCTCTCGCGCTTCTTTCTCCTTCGCCTCCTTTTCCTCGGCGGCCAGGAACTTCTTGAGGATGTTTTTCACGGGGCTCTTCCCGGCCGGGTGGCCCCAGCGGGGCTTCTCGCTGGGGCAGGGCTTTGGGGCCGGCTCCCTGGTCTTCTCCAGGAGCTTGTTGATGGTGGCGCTCACGAGGCCCCTGCCCGGCCCCTGCTTGTCCCTGGAGATCAGCCGGCCCACCTCCCGGGTCCTCTTGAGGCAGCGCTCCCGGCCAGGGCCCAGGAACTTGGCCTGCAGGAGCTGGAAGCGCGTGGGCCGCTGGGCGGCCTCCTGGGGCTGGGGCTGGGGCTGGGGCTGGGGCTGGCGGCCGGCCCTGCTCCCCCCGGCCTCTGTCCCCGGGGGCCGGTCCGCGCGGCCCGCGACGTAGAGCAGCAGGCTGCCGAGGATGGCGCGGGCGGCCGGGTCGCAGGCCATCTTGCCCATCTTCTTCTTCAGGGCTTGGGCGTCAACAGACATGACGTCACTGCAGGTCTTGCTGCGCTTCGGGCTGCAGGAAAAAAACGAATCGTCACTTGATTTTATCATCGTTTTTTTTCCAAGATGACTCCATAGAACATGTCTCATGGGCCAATCCCATGTTCTCAGGGGCCCCAAGAGTCTGGTAGGGAGAAAAAGAGATTGGGAACCAGGAGCTTTGGCTTCTGGGCTGTCCCTGCTGTTAACTCGGGGGTGTCAGGGGTGCAAAAGGTTTTCTGGGTCACTGTTTTCTTGTTAAACGTCAGGAACTTCTGACCCACGCCCCTCCTAAGGCCGTGAGGAGTTCACGTTGAACAGCTTTCTGAAAGCATTTGGAAAACCGCTTTGCATATGCAACGTATTACAGAATTAACAAACACATTTTGCTTGTACAGTAGGTAAAACAGCAAAGTGTAAAGAAACGTCTATTCTCTGGGTGGTCTGTGTGTGTCACTGCCTTTAAGTACGAGAGATAAAATTAATATCTTAATTTCTGCCATGATCCCGAGGACCTGGGTCCCTACAGCAGAGATTCTGAAGATTCGGCAGACGGCTCAGGTCTGGGGTGGGTGGAGAGGGGGAATGAATTTCTGCACAAGCTCCTGGGCAGGAAGTATTACTGCAGTGGCCAGTGGCCCCCCAGGAGCAGGAGAGGGTGGGCCTCGATACAGAGATGGGGAGGAGGGGACTGTACAGAGGAGGGGGTTGTGGAGGGGAAGGGAGGAGGGCTGGGATCACCTGGCTGGGTCTCCAGAACCTCTTTCAAACTGTCTTTCACAATGGCTCAGAGGACCCCTAGGGCTGGGGGCAGCCTGGAGGCCTGAGCGATGCTGCCTCTTCTCAGTGAGACTTTTTCTGCAGGTCCACAGGGATTCCTTCCACCAGCCCAGCTTTCAAAGAGATGGGACCAAGTGGGTCCTGGCTGGAGAGACGGGTCTTTGTGATTTGATGGTGTTTTCTGAGCCCAGGTGCAGGTTAAGTTCTGTTCCTGAGCAGCCCTGACCACAGGAGCAAAGCTGGAAGGTCCCCCTGTCTGTGGCGGGGGTGGAGTCTTCTCTGACCTCTCCAGATGGTAATTTTGTGCAGAGGCACCCAGAATCTTAGCTGTCACACCTGTTAGTCATTCATTCTTTTTTTTTTTTTGAGACGGAGTTTCGCTCTTGTTACCCAGACTGGAGTACAATGGCACGATCTCGGCTCACCGCAACCTCCGCCTCCTGGGTTCAGGCAATTCTCCTGCCTCAGCCTCCCAAGTAGCTGGGATTACAGGCACATGCCACCGTGCCCAGCTAATTTTTTGTATTTTTAGTAGAGACGGGGTTTCACCGTATTGACCAGGATGGTCTCGATCTCTTGACCTCGTGATCCACCCGCCTCGGCCTCCCAAAGTGCTGGGATTACAGGCGTGAGCCTCCGAGCCCGGCCCATTCATTCTAAGGAGCTCATCAGAGATGAAGAACAGACTCAAGTATTTCAGGAAAAGCCACCTTCACTGCCGTTTATGATGTTGAAAAATCGAGAGCACCCTCGATGTTGAACAACAGGGCGGCTGCACAAGGGCATGTCCTCATTTGTGGGAGGAGAGTCAGCGGCCTGACGCGGCTGGTGATGCGGCACCAAGTGAGAAGCTCACTCTGATCTGATTGTTTTCAAGAAGCTGAATAGGCTGAAAACAGACTGGAAGGAAATGTGTGAACATACTTCTCTTTTTGTGTTTCTCTGCATTTTTTTCCAAAAGAGGGAGCTCTGTTTTTGAAGCCATGGACAGATTTCCTTGTGAAAATCTGTTGCCGAGCAGCAGTGATGGGGGAGGTGACGGTGGCTGACCACATGACCACGTGGCCATGTTGCCGTGGGCACACAATGACCCAGGGCCAGGACAGACCCCACACGAAGGAGTGGCAGGGCCACAGATGGAACACAGGATCCCGATTCCTCAGCCTCCCTGAGATGCCTTCCTCCCCAGTTCAGTGAGTTCCAGAGAGTGTGTGCTCTGTCCACAAAGCCCGGCGGGCGTTGGTGCTTCAAGAGGCCTTGCTGAGACCCAGATTTTGGGGCTGCACTGCCAACACCTCCCATCCACGGTCTGGGGCAGGGCCTGGGATCTGCATTCTAAGGAGTTCCTGGTGACTCCGATGCTGCTGGTCCCGGGACCCCACCAAGAACCACTGAGGCAGACGCTCCTTCCAAACCCACCGAGGAGGAGACACGGAAACAACTCTGAACCTGGGCAAGGGCACCGCATGCAGTGGGTGGGGACAGCTGTAAAAGTAAACTAATCCAAGGAGCAGCTGTGCGTCCTGGCCAGGGACACCCTTGTTCTGAGTCATCGGAGCCCACCCAGGAAGGAGCTGCTGTGTCCCCATGCTCGTAAAGCGATCCCAGCGGCCCCAGAACTGCCCCGGCCAGTGGTTCCCCCCCCCCCCCCGAACCCAGAATGGACGGGTGCACCCTCCACTGCGCTGTGGGGATGGGGAGGGCAGAGGAGCAGCCGACCTCAGGGTGGGGACCAGCCTGGGGCATCGTGCTCCCTTTAAAGGCTGCACCCGCACCATCTGGCCATCACAGGGTCCGGGGCCCTACCTGCCTTCCACCAGGTGTCTCCGGGCTCGTCCCCTTCGCTGTGATTCGGCCGCCTAAGGAGGGCTGTGCTCATTAACCCGAGGAGGCTGATCTCAGGCTGTTGTTAACAGAACCTGTCACGGGTTTTTGTCCCCACTCACTGGGCATTTCAGTCATCTGAATGACTCTGCTGGTGAGTCATTCAGATGATTGAACCAGCCACACTGACTGCTTGTGGTGGGGACATTCTGATCATCTGAATACAAAGACCACAGGCTCAGCCACATGTGACGTCAATCTGCCACTTCCCACGTCCCTCGCTGATGGCTCCTGAGTCCCACTATCCAAATAGAAAGATGAAAAACAGGGCCGGGCACGGTGGCTCACGCCTGTAATCCCAGCACTTTGGGAGGCTGAGGCGGGTGGATCACGAGGTCAAGAGATCGAGACCATCCTGGTCAACATGGTGAAACCCCGTCTCAACTAAAAGTAAAAAAAATTAGCTGGGCATGGTGGCGCGTGCCTGTAATCCCAGCTACTTGGGAGGCTGAGGCAGGAGAATTGCCTGAACCCAGGAGGCAGAGGTTGCGTTGAGCCGAGATCGCACCATTGCACTCCAGCCTGGGTAACAACAGCAAAACTCTGTCTCAAAAAAAAAAAAAAAGAAAAGAAAAACAGCTGGAATTAAACTAGCTCATCCTCCTGCCTCGATAGGAAGCGAGTTTGGAAGAGGGGAGTAAATGGAGCTCCACGCTGACTTCTAAATTCCCACTTCCCTGACCTCAGGTGGGCATCTGGGTGATGCGACCACTACCCCCCCTGTGAGCCCCGTGTCCAGGCTGAGCACCTGTTCCGGCTGGTACGGCTGTGTCGGTGGGACCCTCATTGGTTGCATGTCCTCCTCGTGAGTCACGGTGGCTGGGAATCCAGTTTAGCTCTTGCATCGCACAGCTAAGTCTGTAACCACTTGTGAGGTCAGGGTGTCATCAAGACCTGGCCGGCAGCCCACGGAGTGAACGGCACACAGAGGTGACCTTGGAGGACGTACTTGGCTGCCCCGTCCAGCTCCTCAGCTGTCACAGCGGGCTTTCACCCGCAGCATGATCATCTGAGAAACGTTTTCACTCTCAGAGATCAGGATGCTCTTCTGGGTTTATTGCTGAGGATTAGGGAGTTCAGCCAGACCTAGAAAGTCCTCTTTGGGGTGAGTCCCACCTTGCTGTGGCTGTTGGAGGTGTCAGCGATTCAGGACGACGCCCTCGGTGGGAGTGAGGGAGGATTCCACAGCCCCTTCACGGAGCCTTTGTGTTCCGCGGTCATCGTTAACCGAGGTCCTCCCTGGGCCTGGCCTCTCCTGCTGTCTAGCTGGGCGGCCCCTCCCTGTCACAAGGGCCTGCGCTCACCCTCTCTGGTCACACCCTTGGCAGTAGCCCCAGAGGTGCTGTGGTCTCTGGGTTCCTTGAACCTGCAGGCGGTTCCTTCCTCTGGGGTCTGCACGAGCTGTCCCCGCCTCAGCGTGTTCTGCCCTCTGGACTTCACTGGTCAGGGCATTCTGAGCACCCATGGCCCACGGCTGCTGCTGGCACGTCCGAGTGTCTGTCGCCAGTGACACCAGGTGTCACAGCACTCATCTTTTTCTAAGAACCAAGTGCACTTTTAAACCGGTCACCTCTGTTTTTTGCCCAGCTCCCCTCGAGAGCACGGCCCCTCTGTGGGCAGGACCCATGTTGGTTTTCATCTCCAGTTTCCCGAGGCCAGAGCAGTGCTGGGCACAGCAGGATGGGCCAACAGCAGAACCGTGGGCGACGAACAGCACCCTCAGTGCTTGGTTCACCCAACCCCAGCAGCACCTGTGGAAACTTGGTTCACCCACCCTCAGCAGTGCCCACGGTGACTCGGTTCACTCACCCCAGCAGCACCCCATGGATTGCTCAGTTCACCCACTCCCAGGAGCAACCGACAGAGACTCAGTACACCCACCCCCAGCAGTGCCCACAGAGACTCAGTTTACCCACCCCAGCAGCACCCTCAGAGACTTGGTTCACCCACCCCAGCAGCACCCTCAGAGACTCGGTTCACCCACCCCAGCACAGCCCCTCGGAGACTCGGTTCACCCACCCCCAGCAGCACCCTTGAAGACTCGGTTCACCCACCCCAGCAGCACCCTCGAAGACTCGGTTCACCCACTGCGCAAACCCCTTTCCCTCCTCTCTTTCCTGCCGGTTCCAGCCTGCACTCTGCCTGCCCTCTCCATGTTCAACCTCACTTTGGCCTTCAGCCTGGAACAGCCTTGCAGCCTCCCTGACAAACTCCTATTCATCCTTCACAACCCATCTCAGACACTCCCTCCTCAGGGAGCCTTTCCCAGAGGCCCAGCTCTGAGACATCCACAATGACCCACACAGACCTCTTTGTTCCCACAATGGGGAACAGCATGGACGCCAAGAACACCCCTAAGTCACAGACTCAGAGAAGCCCCAGGACTTTTGGCCAACTTGCCCAAAGGACTCTGAGAGTCAGCTGAGGCACACTGTGACTGGGGCTTCCCTCCTTGCCAGTCCCACAGTCAGGCAAAGGTCCCTCTCCCTCCGCCCCACTCCCACCCCTGCTGCTGCCTGGTTGCTGAGTGAACACGTCCCCATGTGCCTGAGCCCATCCTGCCCCTCGAGCTATCAGCCCCACTCCTCAAAGCCTCCCACAAAGGCCCCTGGTCAGAGCAGAGCTTGGAGTCCGGACGCCTGGTGTGACCACTACATGCCCAGCAGTCTGGGGCGAGAGCAGGCCTCCCTCAGCGTCCCCTTGGCACTTGGACGAGCTGCAGAGCCCGCAGAGAATGGAATGTCTTCCTCCCAGGGGCTAATATAAACAGCAGGGTGCCCGGCTTTCCTGATTTAGTTGTCGATGGCCCTGGCCAGCCATAGAGGTCGCTTGAAAATACGACGGAGACCAAAGGCCACCACAGTGCAGGAGACACAGCCGGGCCCACCGTGGCATGGACGGCAGCGCCGACGGCAGATTCTCTGCTGGGGACCTGCCAGCCAGCAAGGCCTGGCGGTCATGCTTCTGCCCAGTCAGTGGCCACGCTGGGCTCGTCTGTCAGCCTGGCCCTGCTGGGAGACCCTCGGGCAGGGAACACCCTCAACTGAGGTTTCCTTCTTCAGGAGAAGGGCAAGGGCTGCTTTTGCTCGGCAGCTGGGCCTGCGACTGTCTGGCCATGCTAGGAGCCTGCTCAGGACACAGACCAGCCTCAGCCACAACACGCACATCGTGCCGGCCCCCACATGTCTGACGGGGACACTTGGATGCCCTTGGCCTACAGTGCTTAGGAAACGTGTCCTGGGCCTCCATGAACACCAGAGGCCTGCACTGCCATTTCCTGCCCCTCTGGGGATGAGCCTGGAGCCGCCTGCCCTCCCTCCCCTCGGTGGCTGCACCTGGCCTCCCTCCCGCTGGGTCTCCGCCCGGCCTCCCTGCTGCGCTCTCAGGGCACGCGTCCTGCCTGTGGAATTGCTCATGTCACTGTGGTTCCAATGCTCCTCCCCCAGGGTCTCTGCACATCTCCCTGCGTGCACAGAGAGGCCGGCGTCTTCTGTTTTTATGGCTGCTTGTTCTGGGCCCGTTTCCCCCTGAAGCCATGAAGACCAGGTGGGCGACACCTCCCTAGGTAGCCAGCCCCGGGCAACCCCTGGGGCAGGCGAGGAGAGGGAAGGGGCTGTTTGCCAGCCACAGCGGCAGAGCCCCTCCCACAGCTGCGCCTTTCGGCTCCTGGGGTTCTCCCTGGTCAGCGGAGGGATGAGACGCTTTTCTGGAGACGCAGAGCTGCCAGTGTCCTGGCTGGGCAGGGTGAGAGACGCCTGCCCGAGATGTGGTCCCAAGCACGGTGTGGACCTGGAGAGGGTTTAACCAAAGGCCTCGAAGAAGCGGCCTCCATGGCCTGACTGCTGGGCTGACGATGTTCTGCCCAGAGGCCAGCGGGGCGTGGGCTCAACTGCAATCCCAGCCACCCAGGAGGCTCAGGCAGGAGAATCACTTGAACCCAGGAAGTGGAAGTTGCAGTGAGCCGAGATCGCACCACCACACTTCAGCCTGGGCGACAGAGAGAGACTCCGTCACAAAAAAAAAAAAAAAAAAAGAAGCAGGATTGCCTTTTTTTTTTTTTTTTTTTAAGATCAGTTTTAAATAACACAAGTCCCTTTAAGCTGAGGCTCCTAACATTTTACAAATAAATCTGTACTTGATCTCAGCCCAAAGGCTGAGAAGCAATTACTAAAGAACCTAATGTTAGATTTATGAAAAAGAAAATCTAACACCAAGGGATGAGTACTTTCTAAAAATCCCGGAAGGCCAGGGGCCCGGCTGGCATCCTGCAGGGTGACCGGAGCGGCCCTAGACTGCAGCAGACCCGATCTGGTCAGTCCCTCCCCAGCAGCTTCTGAGGATCGTTGCCATGGTCACTGCCCACCTCGTAAGGTGAGAACGAGTGTCTGCTGCCTGTTGATTTTTTGTAAAAAGGTGGCAAATAGTTCAGACTGAACTAATGAATCAGCCAGAGAACCTGAGTATCTATCTGTGTTTCCTGGAAATAAATCTGGCTGAAGATGGATGCAGCCTTTTGGGCCAGGATACCCCACAGCCTTGGCCTGAACATCCTTGTGTGACCTACACAAGATCTTATCTGTGACTGACTTAGCTGGACCTACAGAGGGGCATCTGGTCAACTGGCCGTGACCGATGAAGGGGTGTCTAGTCTGCCGGCTGGGAATGATGAAGGGGCCGATGTCCATCCCAGGCTGACTGAGGCCATGAGCACTGGATGCTCTTCCAGGCCTGAGACGTGAGTAAGTCAGCAGAGGGTTCTGGGGATGTTCTCCACCGTCTGATTACGGCGGCTGCTTCGGGCCTCTCAGTACCTGTGGGGCACGCAGGGTTCGTGAGCTGCTGTCACAAATTCGTGCTACAAATAAATAGATTATAAAGCACACTGACGAAGCAATAGGCAGAAGTTCTAACACATGATATAAAATTCACTATGGTGTATTATGTTGCAACAGAATGCTGTTATGTAGGATAATAGCGTTATTGCAGGTTAAATTCTGATTCTGAATAAGCAAACAGTGGTTACAGAAGAGCTTGCTGTTTTCTGGGGAAATTCATCTGAAATATTTACGGTGAAGGGATGTAGGGTTGGCAAGTTATTCTCAAATGGTTCAGAAACAATTGTGTGTGTGTGCATATATGTGTGCATGTGAGTGCATGAGTGTGCATGTGTGAGGGCATGTGAGCATGTGTGTGCAGTGTGCATGTGTGTGTGCATGCACGTGTGTACGTGTGTGTGCGTGTGCATGTCCACGTGTTTGCATGTGTATGTGCATGCGCATGTGTGCACGTGTCAGTGTGCATGTGCACGTGTGTGCATGTGTGCGTGAGTGTGCGTGTGCACATGTGTGCATGTGCGTGCGCATGTGTGCACGAGTGTGCGAGTGTGCCCGTGTGTGCACATGCATGTGTGCATGTGCACGTGTTTGTGCATGCACATGTGTGCACGTGTCAGTGTGCATGTGAGTGTGTGTTCACGTGTTCATGTGCATGCGTGAGTGTGCATGTGTGCATGTGAGTGCGCATGTGAGTGCGCATGTGTGCATGCACACATGTGTGCCGTGAGAGAGAAGAGAGTATAATCAGGCCGTGGGACCAATATTAACAGCTGCTGGCTCTGGGCGAAAGGGCATGCGAGTTGCCGGAGCTAGTTTTGTTTGAAACAAACTTAAAAATGAGCCGTTAAGATAGGAGAGGGAGAAAGCAAAACCGTGATGTGACAGGTGGCATTCAAGGACTCCGACAGCGCAGACACGTCCCGGGTGAGGCGATGCTTTGCAGAACCCTGGGATGCACCAGTGCCCACTGTCAGGGCCTCTGGGACTCCGTGCTCCCCGGTTTCTTGGTATATGGACAAGACAGGGCTGCTCCCTGGATCTGCCGGCTGGTCACGGTCCCCACTGGCACCACCAGGGCCCCAGGTCTTCCAGCCTGTCCTGCCCGAGGCAGAGCCAGAGTAGGAAGTCCTGGGCGATCGCCCTCCTCGGGCAGGGAGGGTGGAGAAGCCAGAGAGATGCTGCTCACGGGGCCACAGGCTGGTTCAGACCCTGGGGGCCGCCAATGTGGCCATCAGACCGAATGTTCACCACGTGTGTGGTGCTGGACACAGAGTGCCCAGATCACACGCTGTCCCTGCCTTTGTCTGTCTAAGCCCTCGTTTGCTGACCAGCCGCTGCTGCTCAGGGTGCAGCACACGAATCACGAGAGGACTCAGACTGTTCTTTGAGACCCCGTGTTAATACTTTTCCTGCAACAGACTGAGTGAACTGACATTTCTGCGCGTTAACTGGAAATGCGTCTACACACCAGGACTTTAACCAGGGGAGCTGCAGTGCCTGTGCTCAGACTGGAAAGCCATTTCCACCCTAACGCAACTCTTGGAATGAATTTTAATGATGGAGTTTTTAAAGCCCGGATGTTTGGACTGAACATCAGTTTGGGTACCTCCCCCACTCCCTCTCCCCCTCCTTCCTTTCTTCCTTCCTTCTCCCGCACTCCCTCTCCCCCTCCCTTTGTTCTTTCTCCTCTTTTCAGGGTCTCACGGTGTCCCCCAGTCTGGAGTACAGTGATGTGACCTCAGCCTCTCGGGCTCTGGCAATCCTCCTACCTCAGGTGGTTCGCTATAGGCACCAATACCACACCAGCTAATTTGTGTTTTGTTTTTGTAGAGACCGGGTTTTGCCATGTTGCCCAGGCTGGTCTGAAACTCCTGAGCTCAAGCAATCCTCCCGCCTCAGCCTCCCAAATCCTGGGATTATGAGCCGCTGCACCTGGCCACACCTTATTTCATAAGAACGTCTTGGAGAAAGTAAAATAAAAACTCCATCATTTAAACTACGGACACCGTGCATTATAAGATGCACCACAGTTTTAGAAAGATTGAATACAAAAACGCATCATAGAATAAACTACGGCATCACTTGCTGTAGGGAGGGAGAACTCCTTTTCAGAAGACATGAGAAGCAACACTGGAACTCGCCATAAAGAGCAGGTGTTTAGAAACACCACTCACACAATGGAAACCACTGAGAGCCACATCCACGGGGTATTTGAATTATGGCACAGGAGTACAGTGGAATACTAGGCAGCAGTTAAAAAGGTGGGAATCGGTCTATGTATGGTGATACAGAAAAATATTTTAAAACCTGGTTTAATGAAAACAGCCAAAAGCAAACTGTGACATATACTATACTTCCTTCGGGCAAAGAAATCGCACATGCAGGTGTGTCTCATGCACAGGCGCACAGTCCAGGTGTGTGCGTGGAGGGAACTCCCAGGAGGCGGCTCAGGCGACCGTGGCCTTGTTATCTGTGGGTGGTTGGCAGCAGCTTTCCCTGCACACCACCGTTAACAGCATTTGGATTCCCGAAGCCGAGCACATGTCACTTTATAACAGAACGAACCCGTCAGAGCCGTTCTAACAGAAGAGTGGGCTCAGTGTTCCCTCAGTGCTTTCCATGGTTTTTCTTTTTGACTTTTGGGTTTCTCTGTCACACACAAGCGGAGCAAGGCGGTGCTGGCTTTTGTTTACGATGCTTGTGGATTTTGTGTTCCTGGGTTTGGATCTATAAGTTTGTAGATAGACTCACTTTCTGATTCTCACAGAGGGGTTTGATTTGCGGGTGGAGACCCGGTCCACCCTCATTTGGATCCAGCGGTACCCTGCCCATGCGAGCTGGCCTTCTCTTCCGCACAGCAGGGTCCGAGAGGGAAGGCCACTTTCAGGTGAGCTGGCGAAACGGGCACTACTGTGTTACTTATGGTAGCAAAAGTTCCGACTTACCTGAATTGGGTTTCTTTTCCTGAAAGGTAATTCTCAGTTAATTTCCCCACACCCACGGTCCTGGGACCACGCTGCGTGGACATGTGTGACGTGAGGCCCTTCACCCACGTGTGCCTGTCTCTCCGGTTCCTCTGACTTAAAGCACCAGTAGCAGAGCAGTTAGTCCAGTTACTGGGAAGCACAGCGCAGAAGGTCACAGATTCCTCGGTCCGCGTGGACTACACTTCCCACACAGTGAACAGGCATCTCTAGGGAAAAAACAAAGCCTCTCCCCAGACACCCCTGCTCCCCCTACTGAATGAATGCAGGGGTCGTTTCCACGCAAGGGAGGTGGGCGGGGAGTGAGGCCCCTGGAAGCTGCGGCAGGGCCTGTCTGGGAAGCCTCGAGCCAGTGTGTCCATGGCCCTGCCTGTGAGGTCCAGCAGCCTCTCTAGCCAGTCCACTCACACAGGAATCTCAAGTGGGAGTCTAAAGACGCCACCACTTTCCCCTTTCAAATCATCCAATCCAAGAGGACAGAGCCCTTAAGGGTAGGGGTTTGTATGTCCGATGCTGGCACGGATTTCAACCAACCAGGCTTTCTGCCCCGCCCCCTCCTCTCCCTCAGGCCCGGCCTTCCCCCAGGACCCCAGCTCTGCCCAGAGTTGAGCCCTTTAATGATGAAATCTCAACAAAAAGAGAGGCTCCAGCCAAGCTGGCCAAGCGCAGTGGTAAACATGTCACCTGCTGTTTTATTCACACCAGATGCTGCGTGGAGAAATCATGTCCAATTTATTTTAAACAAGAGCAAGTGATCTCTTTTCCAAGAATCTGAGAGACAGCCTCATCCCAGGAACAAAGCTTCCTGGTCAGTGAGCCTGGCGGGGCAGCACGGAGGGGAAAGGCCTCCTCTGCCTTTGGGCCGGGCCCACTGAGGTGGAACAGAGACAGATGCGGAGCCGGCAGGAGGCCTTATGTCTGGTTTTCTCCGTGAGCTGTTTCAAAAGAGGTTGCTCTTAGAATCTAGTGTGATTAAAAAGTTGTGTGGGGTTAAGAGCAATGCTTTGTACGTGTCCTGCAGGCCCCAGTGTGGACTGTTTCTCTGTCCAGGCCCACACACCACCCACTGCAGACACGGTATGGGGAGGGTGGCGGTGGGGGAGGCGGCGCGTTGGCCCTCGGGGAAACGCACACCTGGAGATAGAGGCCGGACAGAGGGTCTGCAGGGGGTGTTGGTGGGGAGGCCTGCCGGACCACCGCAGTTAGTGTTGTTGGAGTGAGTGAGCAAACAGCATTAGCTCTGCGACAGAATAAAATGCACCGCCTGTCCCGGGACTGCGGGTGAGCAAGTGCAACAGACCCACGCAGTGTCAACCACGGAGGAGGGGACATATTCCCGACAGACACGCAGTGCATTTTACGCAGCAGTTAGGGTTCTGAAATCGGCAACCAAGAGTTAAATGTGGCCAGTCAGGCACAGACTCTGCAGTGGAGCCGCACAGGGTCGCTTCAGCCAGGGGCTATGAGTGGACACTAGGGGCCCTGGGGGTGGAATCAGATCTCTAGGGAAAGTGGCAGAAGTGGCTTTACTTCTCCTCTGTGGACAGGCGGTAGAGAGCCGCGCCCAGGTCCTCCAGCTTCTGCTTGTCCTCCAGGTCCTGGTACAAGCCTTTGGGAACGAGGTCCAGGCCGTACAGCAAGCCGAACAGGCAGCCTGCAATGGTGCCGGTGGCCGCGCTCTCCCCTGAAACGAAAACGCAGGCGGTCACGGTGGGCGGCCACGGCCTCCGCGAGAGCCCCAGGGCTGATCGCTCCTGAGGTGGGCAACACTTCCTCCTGCCAAGCCCCCATTCTGCTGGGGGCTGCTGAAAAGAGGGGCAGGCAGGCTGGTGCAGTGGCTCACCCCTGACATCCCAGCTACACAGGAGGCTGAGGCGGGAGAATCTCTTGAACCTGGGAGGTGGAGGTGGCAGTGAGCCAAGGTGGCCTCTCTGCACTCCAGCCTCAAAAACAGAATGAAAACCAAGCGGGAGGGGGACAGGAGCTCCCCTTCTCCCTCCCTGGGGTAGGCACCTGTGTGAAGAGGTGTCTCAGCACTCAGAGTCAGTGAGGTGCCAGGACCGTGCAGAGGGAGGTGAAGGGAGGGGAGCCCAAGGCCGCACAGCCCCACCATGGACCCAGGGTCATGGAGGAAACCCCTCCAGGGGCTGAGCAGGCTCTGTGCAAGGCCTTCTTGACCAAAAGGGCCACATCTGTTTTCCCAGCTCAGGTCTGTGGTCAAGCTCAGCTCTAAGCCTCACCGAGTGAGGCAATTTCAGCCAGTCTCATAGAACCGAAACAGCCGCTCTCACAAGGCAGGGGTTGACCTCATGGGTAGGAGCTGTCTGGAGCTGCTGCAGCCACTCTGATGGGCTTCTTCCTCTGCCTCCATGGCCAGAAATGGCCAGGGCACCACAGAGCCAGCATGGATGGAGCAGGATGTGAGCCCAGGACTCAACTCCAGCCTGTAGTCTGCGACTTTGCACAGAGGCTGCAGAGCAAAGATGATGGTGACCTGGGCAGAGAACCCCGTGAAGATGGCCAGCCTGAGGCAGCGGTGGCAGGGGCGGGAGCCTCCACGGCCAGCCTGAGGCAGCGGCGGCAAGGGCGGGAGCCTCCACAGCCAGCCTGAGGCAGCGGCGGCAGGGGCGGGAGCCTCCACGGCCAGGCTGAGGCAGCAGCGGCAGGGGCAGGAGCCTCCACACCTCCACTCCACCTCCTCCAAGGCTGCACTGCCCTCCAGGCTTGTGGACCAGGCCAGAGACTCTGGGTGTGTTGAAGCTCATGGCAGGAACCTGCAGCCGCACCTGTATCCTGTGAGGTCCACCCATGAGCACCCTTAGGTCAGCAGGTGTACCCTGGAGCCAGTGCCATCCCAAAGTGGGTTCCAGAAAGGAAGAGAAGAACGCATATCCTGGGGGTCAGGAGGTGTCCCCTGAACACCTGTGGCCCTAGGACACCCCGAGGGGATGCTTCAGGAGAAGGCTGCTACCCTCCTGGAAGCCACAGCCAGTAAGGAGGGAACAACTCACCTCCATGAAACATGGCCCGGTGACACAGCTCAGTCCAGCTGTTGCCTGCTGCAAGGAGGGCGTCATAGGCTATCATGGGGGCATCATGGCCTCGTCTTCCCCCTCGACCTTCCGAGCTCCACTTCCTGTAGGTCTGACAAGAGAGCTGTGGGTCAGCAGATTGCCCAAGTGGAGCCACATCTGGGTACATTACAGCACAAGCTTTCTGGGCACATCCTAGTGAACCGCCATCCCACCCATCCATTCACCCATCACCCATTTACCTACCCATCCATTCACCCACCCTTCTACCTACCTGCCCTTCCATCCACCTACCCAACTACCCCTCCTTATACCCACCTAACCACCCACCCACCCATCCATTCACTTGTCCATCCATCCATCCACCCATCCATTCATCCATGCAGCCACCCACCCACCCATCCATTCACCCATCCGCTCACCCATCCACTCATCCATCCACCCACCCATCCATTCACCTATCTGCTCACCCATCCACTCATCCATCCACCCATGTACTCATCCATCCACCCATCCATTCATCCATCCACCCACCCACCCATCTGCTCACCCATCCACTCATCCATCCACCCATCTACACATCCACCCACCCATCCATTCACCCATCCGCTCACACATCCACTCATCCATCCACCCATCCACTCATCCATCCACCCACCCATCCATTCACCTATCTGCTCACCCATCCACTCATCCATCCACCCATCCACTCATCCATCCACCCATCTACACATCCACCCACCCATCCATTCACCTATCTGCTCACCCAGCCACTCATCCATCCACCCATGTACTCATCCATCCACCCATCCATTCATCCATCCACCCACCCACCCATCTTCTCACCCATCCACTCATCCATCCACCCACCTACACATCCACCCACCCATCCATTCACCCATCTGCTCACCCATCCACTCATCCATCCACCCACCCATCTACACATCCACCTACCCATCCATTCACCCATCCGCTCACACATCCACTCATCCATCCACCCATCCACTCATCCACCCACCCATCCATTCACCTATCTGCTCACCCATCCACTCACCCACCCACCCATCCACCCACTTGCTATGCACTTATTGAGTACCACTGGTGTGCCAGACATTGCCCCAGTTCCAGTTCAAGGCTCACCTTTTCCCTCTCTTCTGCGTCATAATTGTCGGGGAAGACGGCTTTGTTTTCTGAGTCTTTGCTTATCTTCCTCTCCTCCAAATAAAACTGCCATTTAGCTTCAAAGTAAAACCAGTGCTCCTGGTATTCTAAATGTAAAGAACAGGATGAGCTGAACACAATGGCATCCATGTAAAGGAGGTGGAGGACACTGGGGCAGGTACGGGGAGGGAGGAGAGGCGGTGACGCCCCTTCACCCAGCCGCAGGCATGTGGAGCACGTGGAGAAGCCGAGCACTGTCCTGGAGTAAACAATTGAACGACTGTCCAGAATTATGAACATGATGACATTTGTAGCTGCTTTTTTCTTTCTCTCTTTTTTTTTTTGAGATGGAGTCTCGCTCTGTTGCCCAGGCTGGAGTACAATGGCGCAATCTCAGCTCACCCTAATCTCTGCTTCCCATGTTCAGGCAATTCTCCTGCCTCAGCCTCCCAAGTAGCTGGGACTACAGGCTCATGCCACCACGCCCAGATCATTTTTGTATTTTTGGGAGAGACGGGGTTTCACCATATTGGCCAGTCTGGTCTCAAACTCCTGACCTCAAGTGATCCACTTCTGTGCTACGGAGCCAGGAGGAGTGCAGGCTGCCCATACTTAGGCCCACAGCCCTCCTGGCTGCGCTGAGGCAAGCACCCCTGCTCGCGACACCCCACCCCGTTCCTAGGCACCGTGGGAGCCACAGAGGGCGGGAGCCGTGCAGGCCACTGGGTGGCTGTCAGGCCCGAGGGACACGTGTGGATTGCACGCGGTGATGAAGCACAGACTTGTCTGCCCGGCTGTGGTGGAGAGTGCAGGGAGCTGGAGGGCTGCAGTAAGGAGGCCATGCTCCTGCCACAGAGCTCCAGGCCACAGGGAGGCCAGGAAGGCCCTAGGCCAGGACCTGGACGAGGCTCATGGGCACCTGGGACTCACATGCCCTCCGAAACTTGGGGTCGACTTGGTTACATACAAGTAAAAGTGTAGGCCCTTCAGAGTCTTGTTCAATGAAATGAAATTGGAAGTGAAAGATGCAGAAGTAAGAGGGCAGGGGCCACAGGCACATCCCATGAAACTGCAGGGCCTGAAACTCCTGGTGGAGCGTCGACGTGGACCTGGCCGCAAACTCAAAGCACTGCCTCTCACCCGACTCAGCAGGGTTTGGCCAGTTTGAACAGAAAAGCAGAGAGCAAATCTGTGAACTGTCCTCACTGCCTCCCTGCAGACGGCCCGTGTCAGGTGGACCTGTCGGAAGCCCAGAGCAGCGTCTCCTGAGGGTGTCCCCAGGACTTCTGTCCTCTGGGTGACTTTAGGTGCTCTGTTAAAAAGGGTTCTGTGTCAAGGGAATTCATAAAACTCTAGGTTAAACAAATTTGAGATGACATAGATTTATTTGGAGGACTGTTTCCCAGAGCTTTAAACTGGTATCTGTGCCCTTCAAATTACTAAGAGAAAGAATAAAGTTTTTTGAAGAACAGTTGGAAACATTCCATGAACACAAAGCGGAGGAGGTTTCGCTGGTCAGATGATTCCGACTATTCTTCAGAAGATGCTTCGAGGAAACCATTTTGAACACCAGAGTTCAGGGAGAGCGTTCATTAATATACTGTGAATTCGGTAATGGTGTGGCCCCATGCCCAGGCTCACCTGTTTCAAAGACGGGTTAGGGCGACTCTCCTGGGGTTGCGGAGACAACTTAGCCCATGACTGCAGACAACAGCCTCGGAAGAAACCCGGGTGCCACAGCTTAGCCGGCCCCCGCTGCTCCCACACCCAGCAGTAACAAGGATGAAACCACCAGAAATAAAATGTGTTGTGGCCGCCAGGCGTGCTGGCAGTCATGCTTTCTGAGGACGGCCACGCTGTGGGGGACGCAGAGCAGCGATTCAGGCAGGTACTGACTTTGTGTGGACACTGACTTTTTGCTCCCATCAGCACAGGCCTGGTGGCTGAGCGGCCCCTGAGCCATGTCCAGGCAGATATCCATGGCTGCACCCCCCCGTGGAAAGCTGGGCACCAGTCCACACAAGGCACTTTAGAACATGGCCTTGCACCTTGCAGGGGAAATAAAGGGAGTCACTGGTTTTTCTGTTTCAAGATGGCATCAGACCCAGTGTGGTGGCTCATGCCAGTAATCCCAGCTCTTTGGGAGGCTAAGGTGGGTGGATCACCTGAAGTCAGAAATTCGACAGCAGCCTGGGCAACATGGTGAAACCCTGTCTCTACTAAAAATACAAAACATTAGCCAAGCATGGTGGTGCACACCTGTAATCCCAGCTACTTGGGAGGCTGAGGCAGGATAATCACTTGAACCTGGGAGGCAGAGGTTGCAGTGAGCTGAGATCACATCATTGCACTCCAGCCCGGCAACAGAGCCAGACTCCATCTCAAAAAAAAAATCAAGAACACTTCAGCCTCAAGCTTTTTGAAAAATAAGCAAACTTGATCCTATATTCAAATCCTCCCTCTTTCTCCAGGACAAACTGGATACCTTATTTCCGATTTCCTCAACAATGAAAGATGCCAAAGGCTGAATGAAGCTGCCTGTACCCCTGCTGCCACCCACTCCCCTCTTAGAGGGTACCTTCTGTGGAGTGGAGGAATCTTCTGGAATGGCCACAGATTTCCTAGTCCCACACCTGCTGTCCCTGCATCTGGCCAGCCTCATGGGGCTCCTGGGGAGAGGGCCCAGCCCTGAGCTTGCCCAAAGTGGCAGAAGCAGAGCTCTCCCAGGGCGCACCATGGGTCTCACTCACAGCCCAAAGGCTGCCAGTAGCTTGGTGCCTCAGGCTGGGGTGGATGGGGACAGGTGGACCCACTGGAGGCAAACGTCCTCAGGGGCACAGGTCTCTCTGAGGCTCCATGTGGGGAGGCAAAGCCCTCCCAGGTGAGGGCAGAGGCAGACTGATCAGGAGCAGCATCGGGCTTGCCTTGTGAGGCCAGCTCTGCTCACATGGCCCGGACGGCCCTCCCACTTCCATCTAAGAGCGAACGTGACTTGAAGTATTGGGGGCCGATGGAGGGGCTGAGTCTGTCCAGATCTGCTCTGCGTGTGGACTGGCCAGGCCCTGGCTGGGGCTGGGGAGCTGCTCACCTGCTGTGTGCCGGATGGTCTTCCTGCAGTACTCTTCTGCCAGGGGCACCGCCCTCAGCATGTCTCTCCCCCACTGGACCAGCGGCTTTCCTTGTGCGGCAAACGACACAAACAGGGCCGTGCACAGGGAGCCCAGGAAGCCTGGAGGGGCGGGGAAGAGAGAGAGGCACCATCACCTGGGCCACCTGGGAGGGTCCTGGGGCCACTGGACATGTTGTATGGGACCCCTGGGGAAGGGTTTGCTCCTTTTCTGTCTTATCCATGTTCAAGTGCACAGTTCAGCTGTAATAACCATGTTTATACCATGGACGTTCTCCATCCTCTCTAGACCTCCCCATCTTCCCAGACCAAAGCTCTGTCCCCACTCCACTCACCCCATGGCCCTCCCAGCCCTGGGCCGCCCCATTGACTTTTCTGTCTCTGGATGTGACCGCTCTGGGCTCCTGCTCCTTATGGAACCACATGAGATTTGTCCCTTTGTGGTGGGTGACTCCACTCAGCATGTATCCTCAGGTTCACCTGTGCGACCCTGCCACGTGATTTGTCCATTTGTGGCAGGCATAGTTCACTCATACACATCCTCAGGTTCACCCATGTGGCCCTGCCAAGGCTTCCCTTCCTCTCTGCGGCTGAATCACATTCCATGCATAGAGGAACATATTTTTGATTGCCCGTCATCTGCATGTGAACACATGGGCTGCCTCCGCCTTTGGCTGTCGGGAACACCATGCCTTGTTGACTGTCAGCATCTGTGGCTGGGGATTACCAATTAACGAGCCTGTGCAGTTAATGTGCATCTAATGCTTAGATGGGGCTCTCCTGACTCAACAGACCCTGCAGAGCTCTGGGGCCGTCATGCCCACTGGGGTGGTTCCTGTGCAGGGCTGACTCACATGCCCTACTGGTGCCTGGGGCTTTTCTCGTCTGACTTCTGGGCGTGAATTAGTGGCCGGTGAGCTCATCAGCACAGACAAGCTCAGAGTTCATCCCAGAGGCATCTTCTCCCCTATTTTCTTTGGTATGTCAAATTTTACAACTGTTTACTGAAAAAAAAGTGTGTGTATGTGTGTATATTTTAATAAAACATGGTTAGGGAAGAAGCCAAGTCCGGGAGGGTTGTCCTGGTCCATCTTCCAGGGCTGTGGGGAACGATGAGGCCGGGGCTTCTGAGTGTAGATACTGAGCTCACTCTGTGGTCCACATAGCCAGCCTGGTGCTCCCTGAGCAGGTGGCACTGAGCGCACAGCTCTCAGGGAACAGCCACGTCCAGCCCCACCAGGTCCCATCCACCCACTGCACAGGCCTCACTAGACGCTAGTGTGGAGGCCATTGGACGGGACTTGGAAGAGACTGATTTACTCACAATGATCTTGGCCATAATGAGGCTAACAATGCCTGGGGCTGGAAGGACGGTCCTGGAAATCCCGTGGTCACTGTCCAAGTGGAGACAGCCCCAGGGAGGTCACCTCTTCCAAAGACATGAGCTCCCTCCTCTCACTGTCAGCCATCATGGGGACTACAGTGTGCGGGGCAGTCGTGGCAGGAGGAGAAGTGACAGCCATGGTACTCGTGATGTAGTTTCAGAGATGGAGTCACGCAGGAGGACCAGTGGGGCCGTGGCACTCGTGATGTAGCTCCAGAGACACAGTCACGTGGGAGGACCAGTGAGGCCGTGGCACTCGTGATGTAGTTTCAGAGATGCAGTCACGCAGGAGGACCAGTGGGGCCGTGGCACTCGTGATGTAGTTTCAGAAATGCAGTCACGCAGGAGGACCAGTGGGGCCGTGGCACTCGTGATGTAGTTTCAGAGATGCAGTCATGTGGGAGGACCAGTGGGGCCGTGGCACTCGTGATGTAGCTCCAGAGACACAGTCACATGGGAGGACCAGTGAGGCCGTGGTACTCGTGATGTAGTTTCAGAGATGCAGTCACGTGGGAGGATCAGTGAGGCCGTGGCACTCGTGATGTAGCTCCAGAGACACAGTCACGTGGGAGGACCAGTGAGGCCGTGGCACTCGTGATGTAGCTCCAGAGACACAGTCACGTGGGAGGACCAGTGAGGCCGTGGCACTCGTGATGTAGTTTCAGAGATGCAGTCACGCAGGAGGACCAGTGGGGCCGTGGCACTCGTGATGTAGCTCCAGAGACACAGTCACGTGGGAGGACCAGTGAGGCTGTGGCACTCGTGATATAGCTCCAGAGACGCAGTCATGCGGGAGGACCAGTGAGGCCGTGGCACTCGTGATGTAGCTTCAGAGACACAGTCACGTGGGAGGATCAGTGAGGCCATGGCACTCGTGATGTAGCTCCAGAGACGCAGTCACGTGGGAGAACCAGTGAGGCTGTGGCACTCATGATGTAGCTTCAGAGACACAGTCATGCAGAAGGACCAGTGAGGCCGTGGCACTTGTGATGTAGTTTCAGAGACACAGTCATGCGGAAGGACCAGTGAGGCTGTGGCACTCGTGATGTAGCTCCAGAGATGCAGTCACGTGGGAGGATCAGTGAGGCCGTGGCACTCGTGATGTAGCTCCAGAGACGCAGTCATGTGGGAGGACCAGTGAGGCCGTGGCACTCGTGATGTAGCTTCAGAGATGCAGTCACGTGGGAGGACCAGTGACGGCCGTGGTACTTGTGATGTAGCACCAGAGACACAGTCACGTGGGAGGACCAGTGAGGCCGTGGCACTCGTGATGTAGCTCCAGAGACGCAGTCACGTGGGAGGACCAGTGACGGCCGTGGTACTTGTGATGTAGCACCAGAGACACAGTCACGTGGGAGGACCAGTGAGGCCGTGGCACTCGTGATGTAGCTCCAGAGACGCAGTCACATGGGAGGACCAGTGAGGCCGTGGCACTCGTGATGGTAGCACGTGAGACGCAGTCATGCGGGAGGACCAGTGATGGCCGTGGTGACAGTACCAGTAGCTACAGCAACAATGGCGGGGGTACTCGTGATGCTCACAGTGGGAACCGTGTGGTACCAGTGACTGCAGCAGTGGTTGTGGTATTAGTGGTAGTACTAGTGACAGTATCATGTGGACGAACCAGTGATAGCAGTGGTGACAGAACCAGTAGCAGTAGCCATACTGGTGATGGGAGTACTGGTGATAAAAGCAGAGAAGCAGTGGCACTAGTGGCGGCAGTGGCAGTGTTGCTAGTGACAGCAGCAGTAGGGTTGGTGCGGTGCTGTTGATGGGAGCAGCCGTGGCAGGGGCAGTAGTTACAGCACGAGTGGTCATGCAGGACAGTGGTGGCCCATGTGCACCAAGCCTTGTCCCACTGGGCACTGCTCCCAGGGCATCAGTGTGCCACTCAGTCTTCATGAGAGCTTGCGGAGGGCACGACGATCACCCCACTAGTGGACAAAGTGCGTGGGGCTGAGAGGTTGTGTTGTTTAATTTTGGAGCCGTGTTAGCTTTAGAAGGGTTGGTTCTGCTAGGAACCCTGTGGGTGTGTGTGAGGGCCACACCTGCCCAGGAAAGGGGCAAGCCCGCTGTCTAGAGGCAGGCCCTGGGGTGGGTGCCGTGTACGTTCTGACCTTCCACTTCTCTGTACACGGGCTGTGACACTTCCGTGCCGGGCTGTCATGGGGAGCAGATGACCCTCAGCCCAGGCTGGGCCCAGGGTGAATGGCCACTCAACACGGCCACGCCTTGGAGCACAGCCACCCATGACAGACCATGCAGAGATGGGCCACAGAGACGCTTTCCAGTGGCTTTCGGGCCACTCTTGGAGGCACAAATCAGGGCCTCCCTTGGCCTGGCAGGAGGGCTGCAGCAGTGGCAAGTCTACGAATCATTCTCAAGCCCAGGGCTCTGGCCCAGTCCTGACCTAGCCTACGGCTCTGCCTCTGCACAGTGACGCTGCAGCTCTGGGCTCCTGGGAGCATGCAATGCATGCAGCTCTAGGCTTGTGGGAGCCTGCGGCAGGCGGATCACCTGAGGTCAGGGGTTCGAGACAAGCCTGACCAACAGGGTGAAACCGCATCTGTACTAAAAATACAAAAATTAGCTGGGTGTGGTGGTGCACACCTGTGATCCCAGCTACTCGGGAGGCTGGGAAGAGAGTCGCTTGAACCTGGGAGGCGGAGGTTACAGTGAGCTGAGATCACACCACTGCACTCCAGCCTGGGCAACAGAGCGAGACTCCATCTCAAAAAAAAAAACAAAAAAACAACTGTGGTTCTTGCTGCCAGAGGTGGTTTGAAAATGGAAAAGGGGGTGGAGTTAAAAAGCACTTTGAAGTGTCAATTTCATAAAATCAAACCCTTAAAACATTTTTGTTCATTATCATAGAAATATAGAAATTATTCAACTATTAAACATGTGAAATAATTGTTTTTTGAGAAGGCGTCTCACTCTGTCACCCAGGCTGGAGTGCAGTGGTGCGATCTCAGCTCACTGCAATCTCCGCCTCCCGGGTTCAAGTGATTCTGCTGCCTCAGTCTCCTGAGTAGATGGAACTACCGGCGTGCACCACCATGACAACTAATTTTTGTATTTGTTAGTGGACATGGGGTTTCATCATGCTGGCCAGGCTGTCTTAGACTCCTGACCTCAGGTGATCCCCTTGCCTTGGCCTCCCATAGTGCTGCGGTTATGGGTGTGAGCCACCTCGCCCGGCTGTGGAGGTTTTCATTTTTAATTTGCATCCTGCTGTACCACTTAGCTAGCAGGAGTCCAGCATCGGCTCCCTTCCAGGCCTCTGACTCTGCCCCACCGTTTGGGTCCCATGCCTTCCCTCTTACATTTTAACAATTTAGCAAAGTTGCCTGTGAGTCCAGGGCTTAGGCCATCTGGCCCCAGGGTAGTAAAGGCGCACGCCTGGTTTGCCGCAGACTCGGTGGTGGCCAGGCCGGCAGAGCTGCGCGTTGCTCGAAGGCAGCTTGCTCGCTGCTGCTCTCGGGGAGTGGGGGGCGGCTCTGACCTCCTCGTTGGGATGCCAGTCACAGCAGATACTAAAAGGTAACCTTGAACGAGGATAGCATGGCTGTGGGCTGCCTTTGAATGTGCATGAGGCTGGGACTAAGGGCCAATTGCAGGTGAGAAGTTGAGTCATTTTTGCTTCTTTAAAATGAAAGCTGACGAGCCACCTCCTCATTGCCTTTCAGGCACGCCCCAAAGTCAGGTGCTGCCGCAGCCACCCCAGCCTGGCCTCCCAGAGGCCTGCTTTCCACAGGACAGGCTGGGGACGGGCACGAACCCCAGTGAGCAGCTGGCCACCTGGCACAGACCACAAGGAAGTGCCATGTTAAGGGGGCAACTATGATCCAACGCATTTCACCCTCACACAGACCGATGCGCAGGTGTAATTCACACGTGGCAGTTGTCCCATTACAGGTGAGGAACCTGCGGCCCAGGGGGTGGAGCTGCTCCAGTGGCTCCCATGGCTCCCATGGCCTGTGGGTGGTGGGGCCCGCCCAGTGCACAGCAGGAAAATGCAGGAAGTACCACAGAAACCCTGGTTCCTGATCCCACCCGCACCCAAGCACTGGTGCCTTTTTCTTCCTTTGTTCCAACACGAATGGTAACAAAAGCACTGAGTGTTCTTTCCCTGGCACAGTTTCTTCAGCGTCACCACACTTACTGCCAATCCTGCTTTTGGGTTGAAAACAGACCTTAGCAAAGCAAGAGGTTAAAAAATAAGCCACCTCCCTCAACAAATAAAAAAAATCGGTGTGATCCCACGAGATTTCCAGCCCAGTGCCCAAGGCAGGAGACCTTCACTGAAGGCATGTGGCAGGTGCAGGGTAAGCTTCTGTCTCCTTTAAGCAGACGTGCAGACGGCCGCAGCTCCAGGCCCCCACCCCCGCCCCACACTAACCTGTGGGATGGTTGTGGGTCATCCGGCCACACTCAACGCTGACCTCAATGAGGGTCTCCAGCCGCTCGGGCTTCCAATACCGCAGGCCGATGCACATGGCCTTGGTAGCTGCTCCAAACCCCGAGCCTATGTGGAGAAGGAAGACCTGGTTTAGACTTCTGTTCCAGTAATCCCACCTCTGGCAATCTAGCTTTCATGAATAATTTTAAAAGTGTGCATAATAACACGTTCATCAGAGTGTAGTTGAAATGAGGGAGGCACAGGCAGCCCGCTCAGGTGCCTGCAATAGAAAGGAGACGGGACTAGTTTGGTTGCATGCTTGTATCGTGTTAGTCACTAGTTCAGTTGTGTCCATGTGTCGAGTGTTAGTCACTAGGTCAGTTGTGTCCGTGTGTCAGGCATTACTCAGTCACTAGTTTGGTTCTCAGTCACTAGTTTGGATGCATATGTGTGTCGGGCGTTACTCAGTCACTAGTTCAGTTCTCAGTCACTGGTTTGGATGCGTCCGTGTGTTGGGTGTTACTCAGTCACTAGGTCAGTTCTCAGTCACTAGTTCGGATGCGTCCGTGTGTTGGGTGTTAACTCAGTCACTAGTTTGGATGCATCTGTGTGTCGGGCGTTACTCAGTCACTAATTTGGTTGCGTCCATGTGTCAGGCATTAGTCACTAGTTCAGTTGCATCCATGTGTTGCACGTTACTCAGTCACTAGTTTGGTTCTCACTTACTAGTCCAGTTGCATCTGTGTCAGGTGTTAGTCACTAGTTCGGTTGTGTCTGTGTGTCGGGTGTTAGTCACTAGTCCAGTTGCATCCGTGTGTCAGGTGTTACTCACTAGGTTGTGTCTGTGTGTTGGGTGTTACTCAGTCACTAGTCCAGTTGCATCTGTGTCAGGTGTTACTCACTAGTTCGGTTGTGTCTGTGTGTTGGGTGTTATTCAGTCACTAGTCCAGTTGCATCTGTGTGTCAGGTGTTACTAGGTTGGTTGTGTCTGTGTGTTGGGTGTTAGTCACTAGTCCAGTTGCATCTGTGTGTCAGGTGTTACTAGTTCGGTTGTCTGTGTGTTGGGTGTTAGTCACTAGTCCAGTTGCATCTGTGTGTCAGGTGTTACTCACTAGTTCGGTTGTGTCTGTGTGTTGGGTGTTGGTCACTAGTCCAGTTGCATCCGTGTGTCAGGTGTTACTCACTAGTTCGGTTGTGTCTGTGTGTCGGGTGTTACTCAGTCACTAGTCCAGTTGCATCCGTGTGTCAGGTGTTACTCACTAGTTCGGTTGTGTCTGTGTGTCGGGTGTTACTCAGTCACTAGTCCAGTTGCATCCGTGTGTCAGGTGTTACTCACTAGTTCGGTTGTGTCTGTGTGTTGCGTGTTACTCAGTCACTAGTCCAGTTGCATCTGTGTCAGGTGTTACACTAGGTTGGTTGTGTCTGTTAGGTGTTACTCAGTCACTAGTCCAGTTGCATCTGTGTGTCAGGTGTTACTTCGTTGGTTGTGTCTGTGTGTTGGGTGTTAGTCACTAGTCCAGTTGCATCTGTGTGTCAGGTGTTACTAGTTCGGTTGTGTCTGTGTGTTGGGTGTTACTCAGTCACTAGTCCAGTTGCATCTGTGTGTCAGGTGTTACTAGGTTGGTTGTGTCTGTGTGTTGGGTGTTAGTCACTAGTCCAGTTGCATCTGTCAGGTGTTACTCACTAGTTCGGTTGTGTCTGTGTGTTGGGTGTTACTCAGTCACTAGTCCAGTTGCATCTGTGTGTCAGGTGTTACTAGTTCGGTTGTGTCTGTGTGTTCGGTGTTACTCACTAGTCCAGTTGCCTCTGTGTGTCAGGTGTTACTAGTTCGGTTGTGTCTGTGTGTTGGGTGTTACTCAGTCACTAGTCCAGTTGCATCTGTGTGTCAGGTGTTACTCACTAGTTCGGTTGTGTCTGTGTGTTGGGTGTTACTCAGTCACTAGTCCAGTTGCATCTGTGTCAGGTGTTACTCACTAGTTCGGTTGTGTCTGTGTGTTGGGTGTTACTCAGTCACTAGTCCAGTTGCATCTGTGTGTCAGGTGTTACTCACTAGGTTGGTTGTGTCTGTGTGTTGGGTGTTACTCAGTCACTAGTTCAGTTGCATCTGTGTGTCAGGTGTTACTCACTAGGTTGGTTGTGTCTGTGTGTTGGGTGTTAGTCACTAGTCCAGTTGCATCCGTGTGTCAGGTGTTACTCACTAGTTCGGTTGTGTCTGTGTGTTGGGTGTTAGTCACTAGTCCAGTTGCATCTGTGTCAGGTGTTACTCACTAGGTTGGTTGTGTCTGTGTGTTGGGTGTTAGTCACTAGTCCAGTTGCATCTGTGTGTCAGGTGTTACTAGGTTGGTTGTGTCTGTGTGTCGGGTGTTACTCAGTCACTAGTTCAGTTGCATCTGTGTGTCAGGTGTTAGTCACTAGTTTGGTTGTGTCTGTGTGTTGGGTGTAACTGAGTCACTAGTCCAGTTGCATCCGTGTGTCAGGTGTTACTCACTAGTTCGGTTGTGTCTGTGTGTTGGGTGTTACTCAGTCACTAGTCCAGTTGCATCTGTGTCAGGTGTTACTCACTAGGTTGGTTGTGTCTGTGTGTTGGGTGTTAGTCACTAGTCCAGTTACATCTGTGTGTCAGGTGTTACTAGGTTGGTTGTGTCTGTGTGTCGGGTGTTACTCAGTCACTAGTTCAGTTGCATCTGTGTGTCAGGTGTTAGTCACTAGTTCGGTTGTGTCTGTGTGTCGGGTGTAACTGAGTCACTAGTTTGGTTATGTCTGTGTGTCGGGTGCTACTCAGTCACTAGTTCAGTTGTGTCCATGTGTCAGGTGTTACTCAGTCACTAAAAGCAGAACGCTTGGTGGCCTAGAGATATGCTCATGATGCGCAGGATGCTTTCAAGGTTTTCCTTGTAAAAATAGTTTCATTGAGTTATAACTACATACAACAAACTACACATAATTAAGCATGCACGATCCTGATTTCTATGCAGGTGTACCCAGCACCCAGGTGCAGAGTAAACTCCTCTGTTGCCCCAGAAGCTGCTGGTGCCCTTTGCAGTCCGTCTTCCTGCCTCTCCTCAGCCACTGCTGCAGCCGTGCGCATTACTCCTGTGTCCCAGGCCCCGTGTGAACGGAATCAGAACATGCTGTGCTTTCCACCTGACTCGTCACTCTGCATAACCGCTCTGAGAAGTGCCCAGGTTGCTGCGGATCAATAGTGATTTCTTTTTATAGCTAAATAGCTCCCTGTTGCATTGATCTGCTGTGACTGCTCTATCCGCTGACACACGGGGGGATGTTTGGGTGGTGTCCAGTCTGGGTCTGAGGTGAGGTGCCAGATCCTGGTGTGGGTGGTGTCCAGTCTGGGTCTGAGGTGAGGTGCCAGATCCTGGTGTGGACAGAGGCTGCCTCTTCTCTGGGGCAAATGCCTAGTGGCGGAGCCTCCAGATCATGTGGTGATGAATGAACTTTTTTATTTGTTTTTGTTGTTTGAGATGGAGTCTTGCTTTGTGGCCCAGGCTGGAGTGCAGTGGTGTAATCTCAGCTCACTGCAGCTCTGCCTGCTGGGTTCAAGCAATTCTCCTGCCTCAGCCTCCCAAGTAGTTGTGATTACAGGCGTGTGCCACCATGTCCGGCTAGTTTTTGTGTTTTTAGCAGAGACAGGGTTTCACCTTGTTGTCCAGGCCGGTCTTGAACTCCTGACCTCAGGTGATCCACCCACCTTGGCCTCCCAAAATGCTGGGATTACAGGTGTGAGCCACTGCACCTGGCCCTCTTTCCCCTTTTTGTCTGGGGTTGCTTGCTTTCTTCTTCTTAAGTTGTAAGAGTTCTTTATGCGTTCTGGATTCAAGTCCTTATCAGATATCTGCTTTGCAAATATTTTCTCCCAGCTTGCACTTGCCTTTTCATTCATTAAACAGTTTCCTGGAGTGCAGAAGAATGAATTTGGGAATGATTCCTCTTCTTCAATCTTTTGGAAGAGTTGTGTACAATCGATATTATTTCTTCCTCAAATGTTTGGTGGAATCCCCTGTGAAGCCATCTGGGACTGAAGCTTCCTTCCTTCTTTCCTTCCTTCTCCTCTCTTCTCTTTTCTTTTGATGGAGTCTCACTCTGACTGTTGCCCTGGCTGGAGTGCAACGGCACGATTTCAACTCACTGCAACCACTGCCTCCCGGGTTCAAGCGATTCTTGTGCCTCAGCCTTTTCAATAGCTGGGACTACAGGTGTGCACCACCATGCCTGGCTAATTTTATTTTTAGTAGAGACAGGGTTTCACCATGTTTGCCAGGCTGGCCTCCAACTTCTGACCTCAGGTGATCTGCACACCTTGGCCTCCCAAAGTGCTGGGATTACAGGTGTAAACCTCTGTGCCCAGCCTGGGCTTGCGGTTTTCTTTGTAATTGCTTTTTAAAATTTGTTTGTTTGAGATGGAGTCTTGCTTGCTCTGTCACCCAGGCTGGAGTGCAATGGCATGATGTCGGCTAACTGCAACCTC
The DNA here is from genome assembly GCA_031835075.1 of Saguinus oedipus. Classification (NCBI taxonomy): domain Eukaryota; kingdom Metazoa; phylum Chordata; class Mammalia; order Primates; family Cebidae; genus Saguinus; species Saguinus oedipus. The sequence goes on along the minus strand of CM063169.1, from coordinate 1,198,414 downwards.
TGCCTCCTGGGTTCAAGCAATTCTCCTACCTTAGCCTCCCAAAGTAGCTGAGATTACAGGCGTGCACCACCACGCCCAGCTAATTTTTGTATTTTTAGTGGAGATGGGGTTTCACCATGTTGGTCAGGCTGGCCTCGAACACCTGACCTCAGGTGATCCACCAACCTTGGCCTTCCAAAGTGTTGAGATTACAGGCGTGAGCCACTATACCTGGCCTTATAATTTCTTCCATAAGATGTAATGCTATTTACGTGATCTACTTTCTCTTGAGTGACCTTTGGTAGTTGATGTCTTTTGAAAAATTTGTCCTTTTAATCTAAGTTGTTAAATGTATTGGCATAAATTTCAGACTCTGTAGTGCTTTTACTCCCTCACGATTCACACCATTTGCCTTTCTCTTTTTCCACATTGGTCTAGCTAAAGGATTACCAATGTTTTGATCTGAAAGAACCAGCTTTGCTTTCATTAATTCGGCCTACCCTTTTTCTGTTTTCTATCATTGGTTTTCACTCTGATCTTCACTATTTTCTGTGTTTTTCTTTTTTTGAGACGAAGTTTCACTCTTGTTGCCCAGGCTGGAGCACAATGGCACAATCTTGGCTCACTGCAACCTCCGCCTCCTGGGTTCAAGCAATTTGCCTGCCTCAGCCTCCCGAGAAGTTGGGATTACAGGCATGTGCCACCATGACTGGCTCATTTTATATTTTTACTAGAGATGGGGTTTCTCCATGTTGGTCAGGCTGGTCTCGAACTCCTGACCTCAGGTGATCTGTCCACCTCCCTCCTGAAGCGCTGGGACTACAGGTGTGAGCCACTGTGCCCGGCCTCATCTTCACTGTTTTCTTTCTTCTGCTTTCTTTCAGTTTAATTTGCTATTAAACTGGTTTTCTGGTTTTTAAATGTGAAAATGGAAGCCAGTGGTTGGAGACCTTCATGCTGAAATAAGTGCCTGTAACTGTGTTTCTCTGTTTCTCTTCACGGCATCGTTAGCTTTTGCTTCATATATTCTGAAGATCTGTTATTAGGTACAGAGACGCTTAGGCTTGTTATGTCCCCCTGATGAACTGATTCATTTGCCATCCTGAAATTGCCTTCTTTATTCTTGGCAATAGTCTTTGCTCCAAAGTTTACTATATATGCTCCAGCTTTCTTTTGATTAGTGTTAGTGTGGTATATTTTTCCATCTCTTAAAAAAAATTTTCTTTTAGATGGAGTCTCACTCTGTGGCCCAGGCTGGAGTCAGCGGCACAATCTCAGCTCACTGCAACCTCCGCCTCCTGGGTTCAAGCAATTCTCCTGCCTCAGCCTCCCAAGTAGCTGGGATTACAGGGGCCCACCACCATGCCCGCTAATTTTGTATTTTTAGTAGAGATGGGGTTTCACTATGTTGGCCAGGCTGGTCTCAAACTCCTGACCTCAGATGATCTGCCCACTTTGGCCTTCCAAAGTGCTGGGATCAAAGGTATGAGCCACCACTCCCAGGCTATTTTTCCAGCTTTTTAAAAACTTTAAATCTATTTATGTCTTTATATTTAAAGTGTTACTCAAGGGGAACAGGTGGTTTTGTGGTTGTTGTTGTTTCAGTGTAGTCCTTGGTGAGGCACGGTGGGTCACGCCTGTAATCCCAGCACTTTGGGAGGCTGAGGTGGGGGGATCACTTGAGGTCAGGAGTTTGAGACCAGCCTGGCCAACATGGTGAAACCCCGTCTCTACTAAAAATACAAAAATTAGCCAGACATTGGGGTGCATGCCTGTAGTCCTGGCTACTGGGGATGCTGAGGCAGGAGAATCGGTTGAACCCAGGAGGTGGAGGTTGCAGTGAGCTGAGATCATGCCACTGCACTCCAGCCCTGAGCAACAGAACAAGACTCCATCTCAAAAATTAAAAAGGGTATTTCTTATAAGCAGCACATAGTTGGGAGCTGGGACCTGCTTCTTCATCTAATGTGACAACCTGACTGTTATTTGGGGGTCTTCAGACCATTCGCATTTGATGCCATCATTATTATCTTGATTGTTTTCTACTTGAACTTTCTGGTGTTTGCCCCCTTCCCCCCTTTTCCACCTTTTTTGGGTTGACGGTTTCTCAAATGATTCCGTTTTATCTCTTTCATTGGCTTACTAGCTCTGTTTTGTGATTTCCGCGGTGGCTTTTGGGTTCATGGTGTCCATCTGTATGTCACTACAGGCTCTTCCTGTGGCTGATTCCACTACACACAGTGTGGGAGCCTCACCGTCATCAGCTTCCAACTCTCCCCTTCCAGCCTTCATGCTATTGCTGTTGCACATTTTACTTATATTTTATAAACCATACAGTTCATTGTTATTTTTAATTTTCTTTTTTCTTTTTTTTATTGAGATGGAGTTTCGCACTTGTTACCCAGGCTGGAGTGCAATGGCGCGATCTCAGCTCACCGCAACCTCCGCCTCCTGGGTTCAGGCAATTCTCCCCCCTCAGCCTCCCGAGTAGCTGGGATTATAGGCACGCACCACCACGCCCAGCTAATTTTTTATATTTTTAGTAGAGACGGGGTTTCACCATGTTGACCAGGATGGTCTCGATCTCTTGACCTCGTGATCCACCTGCCTCGGCCTCCCAAAGTGCTGGGATTACAGGTGTGAGCCACTGCATCTGGCCTATTTTTAATTATCTTTTAAAGACGTTTAAATAATATGTTTTAAAATTTTACACATTTCCCCACACAGTCACCATTTCTGTAATACTCTATCCGACTGCAACACTGTGTCCCTATCATGCTCCATCCCCCTACCACATGGGTCCATGTCCCTATCACGCTCCATCCCCCCACCACATGGGTCCATGTCCCTATCACGATCCATCCCCCACTCATGTGGGTCTGTGTCACTGTCACACTCCTTCCCCCCACGTGGGTCTGTGTCCCTATCACGCTCCATCCCCCCCCGACGTGGGTCTGTGTCCCTATCATGATCCATCCCCCCGACGTGGGCCTGTGTCACTATCACGCTCCGTCCCCCCATGTGAATCTGTGTCCCTATCATGCTCCGTCCCCCAGCACTGGTCTGTGTTCCTATCATGCTCCTTCCTCCACCGTGTGGGTCTGTGTCCCTATCATGCTTTGCCCCCCCCAACTTGTGTGGGTCTGTGTCCCTATCATGCTTTGCCCCCCCAACTCGTGTGGGTCTGTGTCCCTATCATGCTCCATCCCCCGCTGACGTGGACCTGTGTCACTAACACACTCCTTCCTCCACCGTGTGGGTCTGTGTCCCTATCATGCTCCATCCTCCCGACGTGGGTCTGTGTCACTATCACGCTCCATCCCCCCCGACGTGGGTCTGTGTCACTATCATGCTCCGTCCCCACCCCTGTGTCACTGTCATACTCCTTCCCCCGATGTGGGTCTGTGTCACTATCACGCTCTGTCCTCCCCCCCCCCCGACGTGGGCCTGTGTCCCTATCACGCTCCTTCCTCCACCATGTGGGTCTGTGTCCCTATCATGCTCCATCCCCCTGCGCGGGTCCATGTCCCTATCACACTCTGTCTCCCCATGCAAGTCTGTGTGTCTATCACACTTTATTTCACTGCGTGGGTCTTTAGTTGCATCCAGTGAGGTTTTCCTTCTGTCTGAATGACTTCCATTAGAATTTCTGTTACATGACTCTAATTCTGTGGGTGATGAATTCTTTCGGCTTTTGTTTGTCTGAAAAAGAGTATTTTGCCTTCATTTCTGAAAGACTTTTTTTTTCAGGGTGTAGAATTCTAACAGGCCAGGCTTGGTGGCTCACACCTGTAATCTCAGCACTTTGGGAGACTAAGGCAGAAGGATTGCTGAAGCCCAGTTCAAGACCAGTCAAGGCAACAAAGTGAGATCCCAGCTCTACAAAGAAAATAAATGAGGAAAATAGACAAGGGCGGTGTCACAGATCTGTTGTCCCAGCTATGTGGGAGGCTGAGGCACATGGACTGCTTGAGCCCAGGAGGCTGATGCTGCAGTGAGGCGCGACTGTGCCACTGCACTCCAGCCTGGGTGACAGAGCAAGGCCCTGCACCACCCCCAGAAAGAATGCTAAAGAATTGTTTCTTTTCAGTATCATCTTAAAGAATTGTTTCTTTTCAGATGATGTGGCTCCACTGTCTTCTCACTCACGTCGCTCTGCCATCTGCTGTCATCGTTACTGTCATTTCTCTGTACGTGACGTGTGTCCTCCTTCTGCCTGCTTTCAAGCCTTTTCTCTCGTATTACTTTAGAGCAGTCTAATTACTGTGTGCCTTGGCGTCGTTTTTTTCATGTTTCTTGTGCTTGGAATTGATTTTCTTGTATCTGTGGGTTTACAGTTTTTGTCAAATTTGGAAACGTTTTGATGATTATTTCTTCAGGTATTTGTGTGGTTTTGTTTCCTCTGTATTGAGGATACATGCACCTTGGGCTGCCTTAGGTCAGCCACGGGTCGCTAATGCTCCTTTCATACCTTGGATTCTTTTTCTTTTTGTGTCTCACTTTGGATAATTTCTGCTGCTTTGCCTGAAAGTTCATTAATCTTTTCTTGGAAATGCCTAATCTGCTATTAATCCAGCCAATGTATTTGAAAACTCAGACATTATAGTTTTTATTTCTAGAAATGTGAATTGGGTTTTTAAAATTCATGTTTCTACTTAACTTTTTGAACACAGAATATCTAGCATTTTATGTCCTTGTCTGCAGATTCTGATGTCTATGTTGAGTCTTTGTCAGTCTGGATTTATTTTCCTTCCCATCAACTGGATGCTCCTGATTCTTTGCATGCCTCATACGCTGTTGCATCCTGGATATTTTTATACTCCTATAACTATTTTTGACCCTTGTCTTTGGATACAGTTGATTTACTTGAAAATAGTTTGATCCTTCCAGGTTTTGCTTTTAGGATTTAAGTCTTGGCTGGGTGCGGTGGCTCATGCCTCTAATTCCAGCCCTTGGGAGGCTGAGGTGGGCAGATTGCTTGAGCTCAGGAGTTCAAGACCAGCCTTGGCAACATGGTGAAACCCCATCTCTACAAAAAATACCAAAATATTAACTGGACATGGTGGTGTGCACCTGTGGTCCCAGCCACTCACGAGGCTGAGGTGGGAGGATTGAGTCTGGGAGGTCAAGGCTGCAGTGAGCCATGGCTATGCCGCTGCACTCCAGCCTGGGTGACAGAGTGACACCCTGTCTACAGAAAATAAAAATACACAATTAAAAAAAAAAACTTGGCCAGGTGTGGTGGCTCATTCCTGTAATGCCAGCATTTTGGGAGGCCATGGAGGATGGACCACGTGAGGTCAGGAGTTTGAGACTAGCTTGACCAACATGGTGGAACCCTGTCCTTACTAAAATATAACATTAACTTGCATGGTGGCGGGCATCTGTAATCCCAGCTACTCCGGAGGCTGAGGCAGGAGAATTGCTTAAACCCAGGAGGTGGAGGTTGCAGTGAGCCAAGATTGTACCACTGCACTCCAGCCTGGGCAACTAAGCAAGACTCCATCTCAAAAGAAAAAAATTAAAGTTTGCTTTTTCAATAGGTATCATTACAAAAACAAAAAGGCAAGGCATAAAATGGGAGGAAATATTTATAATACATAGAGCTGACAAAGGATTTGTATCCAAGATATATAAACAACACTTAACATTCAGTAACAAACGCAGCTGGGATGAACCAGACACACTGGCTTTCATGTTGCTTTCTTCACTCACCTGTGGCAGAGGTTGCCCCATGTCTCAGTACACATAGATCCACCTCACTATTTTTAATGGCTGCATAGTATTCCATCATATGGATGTGCTGCACTCAATTTTACCATTCTCCTACACAGGGACACTAGGCTGTTTCCAGGTTTTGCTAATGCAAACGATGATGCAAAGAGCAACCTTGTACATGTATCTTTGCTCACTTGCTTTTGTATATCATCATCATGGGTCTTTAGAATTTCTGGAAGTAGAAGTGCCAGATCAAAAAGTGTGTTAATTAAATCATTTTGATGGTAAATGCCAGATTTCCCTCTTGAGAGGTCACCCTGTCTTTACCCTTGTCCAGCAGGAAGTTGTACCTTCAGGAAGCTGTGTGCCTATAGGAAGCCGTGCGCCTTCAGGAAGCCGTGCGCCTTCAAGAAGCTGTGCGCCTTCAGGAAGCTGTGTACCTTCAACCTACAGGAAGCTGTGTACCTTCAACCTACAGGAAGCTGTGCACCTACATCAGGAAGCTGTGCGCCTTCAGGAAGCTGTGCGCCTACAGGAAGCTGTGCACCTTCAGGAAGCTGTGCACCTTCAGGAAGCTGTGCGCCTACAGGAAGCTGTGCGCCTTCAGGAAGCTGTGCGCCTACAGGAAGCTGTGCGCCTACAGGAAGCTGTGCGCCTTCAGGAAGCTGTGCGCCTTCAGGAAGCTGTGCGCCTACAGGAAGCTGTGCGCCTACAGGAAGCTGTGCGCCTACAGGAAGCTGTGCGCCTTCAGGAAGCTGTGCGCCTACAGGAAGCTGTGCGCCTACAGGAAGCTGTGCGCCTACAGGAAGCTGTGCGACTTCAGGAAGCTGTGCGCCTTCAGGAAGCTGTGCGCCTACAGGAAACTGTGTGCCTTCAGGAAGCTGTGTGCCTACAGGAAGCTGTGTGCCTACAGGAAGCTGTGCGCCTACAGGAAGCTGTGCGCCTTCAGGAAGCTGTGCGCCTTCAGGAAGCTGTGCGCCTACAGGAAGCTGTGCGCCTACAGGAAGCTGTGTGCCTACAGGAAGCTGTGTGCCTATAGGAAGCTGTGTGCCTATAGGAAGCTGTGTACCTTCAGGAAGCTGTGTGCCTTCAGGAAGCTGTGTGCCTTCAGGAAGCTGTGCGCCTATAGGAAGCTGTGTGCCTTCAGGAAGCTGTGTACCTTCAGGAAGCTGTGCACCTACAGGAAGCTGTGTGCCTATAGGAAGCTGTGTGCCTTCAGGAAGCCGTGCACTATCTGCATCAACGAAGAGCTAGCCCCGAGGCTTTTGCGGCTGGCCATCTACTTCTGCTCGAACTGCCCCTTCCACATGCCTAGAGCATGTTCCTCTTGGAATAGGGCTGCCAGATCAGCTCAGCAGGTCTTACCCTCTCGCCATGGCTTTCTGGGGGTACCTGTGTCTCTGCTGCTCTGTCGGAGAACACATGTCATTTCACAGAAACCCCTCTAGCCTCTGGGCTTTTCCTTTTCTGTCTACCAAGTCTATGTTCTCCAGCCTGAAAGAGCTTTTTGGGGAGGGATTATACAGGAAGTGGGGCTGATCACCGCAGTACTCACAACACAGCAAGTCGGCCACCACCCATGCTTTGTGGATAAGCATGGAGGACTCGGGCCAGGACAAGAGGAGCAGAGGTTCTTCAGAGGCAGACACTGGGGCCACCTAAATACGGCTCCACCAGAAACACATCAAAGTGTTTTAGAGACATTCATGAAGACCACACAAACTTTCATTGATGTTATTACACAAAAGACCGACATGAAGGGAAAACAGTGGGAAATGTCTCTTAAAATAAACCAGCAGTGGTTGACAAAACCCCCGTGGCATGGTGGCTCACGCTTGCAATCCCAGCACTTTGGAAGGCCGAGGCAGGCGGATCACAAAGTCAAGATATCGAGACTATCCTGGCTAACATGGTGAAACTCTGTCTCTACTCAAAAAAAAAGATACAAAGATTAGCTGGGCATGGTGGTGCGTGCCTGTAATCCCAGCTACTAGGGAGGCTGAGGCAGGAGAATTGCTTGAACCCAGGAGGCAGAGGTTGCAGTGAGCCAAGATCGTGCCACTGCACTCCTAGGCGACAAGAGCAAAACTGTTTCAAAAAAAAATAAAGCCCCACGGGGAAGCCCAGGGCCACGTGGATGGGTGTTCCTAAAGGAGATGCCCCCGCTGGCCAGGCTGACCGGGAGGGGCCCCCTCCCATCAAAGGGACTCTAGGCAGATCTGGTCTCACCGAAGCCACTTGGAGATGCCGGGGGTTAGTGGGAGACAGTCAGGTAGGGAGCACAGAGACCCCAGCAGGGTGGCAATAGGGGAAGAGGAGAGGATTTCCCTGACCCTTTTCGTTGAACGGTGTGTGCCAGGCGAGGAGGTAGTTATTGGGCTTCAGCCGAGCGCAACCTTCGATGGTAGCTGGATCTGGCCGGCGTTCTGGAAGCTTCTCGACGATTTCCACATAGCACCTCACCATCTCCCGGTACAGATCATCCAGGCACCAGTAGTCTGGGGAAGAGAGGGTAGGCAGACATCAGAGCGAACTGTGGCGTGAGCTCTGGCCTCCCTCCCGTGGGGTTGAGCAGGCTCCCCAGGGCTCAACGCCCAAGGCCACAGCCCCAGCAAGCTTGTGGCAAGGGAAGAGGCAGACCAGTTTCTTCAGGGAGGTGGAGAAAGGTTTGGGGATCTGTCCTACACAGCCCTGGCTGCCGAGGGAAGTTTAACATGCAAACAATTCACTGGAGATTTCATTCTGATTTCAGGCATTCTAGTTTGTTGTTGCACTTCTTATTCTAGTTACACGTGAGAATCTAGAAAAGACCCACTGTGCTCATTTTCTAATGGTTCCATCCATGTGGCAGCAAACGGAACCAAAACTGGCCTATGCCATGGGCTTGTAATGCAGACGGTGGAGGCTGACACACCCAGCTCTGGCTCCTTCTTCTCTTGCTGGAAACCTGGGTGCCACAGGGACAGCTGACACAAAGCAGCATCCCCAGCCCCATGAGTGGTGTTCTGGAAACAAGCGTGGGCTGGAGGCCCTGAAAGACCCTGGGGCACGAGGGTGAAAGAGCTGGACACACCAGAGACCTACTGTGTGCCCAGCATCGCACCTGGGAGCCCCGACATCCTCCCTCGGCAAGGGCTGGGTCTTATTTGCCATTTTCCCTGATAAGGCTCAGTGAGCTTATGTGTGTTGCCCAAGGCCAGAGCTGACAAATGTGTTTGCTTGCAAGGCCTGAGCACTTCTGTGATTAACTAACACATAGTGTTAATTAATTTTAGAGGCTGCGTGGATGGAGTCCACGCAGCCTCTAAAATCAGAGCCCAGGTGCCCAGCCATGCCAGGACAAGCTATGGCAGGCAGATGCCTAGGTGGGGCCGGTGAGGGCGCCCCTCCCGATGGCCACTTCAACACCCAGCAGCTTGCTATCATTCTATACTAAAGTTGTGCTCCGCTGCGGGCTGCTCGGTTTTCCTTGATGATGGATTCCCCACCTTTGGGGAGGGTAGGGGTGGGCATGAGTGGGGAGAGGAGAGGAAGATGGAGGCCTGGCCCACTCTCCATGGGGCAGAAATGGCACTTGGAAGCAAAAGACGTTCCTGCTGGTAGCCGGAGCCTTCCTCAGCCGCATCAGAGCCAGATGTCCTAACGCGGATGGGTTGGCGAGATTAGGAAGGGCACTTGGCAAAGTCACTCCCTCCCCCAGGACTTGAAACCTCAGCCCTACAGCCGCAAACCCCCGGAGAGAGCGCTCAGGGCCCTGTGGCTGCAAACCCCCCGGGAAGAGAGCCCTGGAGCAGGACCTGTCGCTGCAAACCTCCGGAGAGAGCGTGCAGGACAAACCGCCACCGGACAAACCCCCAGAGAGAGCACACAGGAAAAACCCCTGGGGAGAGCGCTCAATACACGCAGGACAAACACCCCTGGAGAGAGCACACAGGACAAACACCCCTGGAGAGACCGCACAGGACAAAACCCCGGAGAGAGCACTCAGGGCCCTGTGGCTGCAAACCGGAGAAGGCTGAGGACAAGGACTGCATGTCGTGTCCTCCTACCGGCCAGTTCCCCCACCCGGCCCAGCAGAGGCCTCTTGAGAGTGAGGGACAGTCCTGGGAGACGTGGCCGGCTGGCCTGTGCAGTGTTGCCTATACACATGACGTTGTGCTATGTACACAGTGTTGCCTACACACATGGCGGTGTCCAGTGTGCGCAGTGTTGTCCTACAGGCACAATGCTGTCATGCGCACAACGTTGTCTAGACACATGCTGCTGTCTGCACTCCTGGTGCTCTCTACACGCGTGCTGCTGTCCACACTCGTGTTGTCTACACACATGTGCTGTCTGCACTCACATCCACACTTACAGTGTCATCTACACGCCTGCTGCTGTCTGCACTCCCCATGTCTACATGCATGATACTGTCCGCACTCACGGCGCCGTCTACACCCGTGCTGCTGTCCGCACTCACGGCGCCGTCTACACCCGTGCTGCTGTCCGCACTCACGGCGCCGTCTACACCCGTGCTGCTGTCCGCACTCACGGCGCCGTCTACACCCGTGCTGCTGTCCGCACTCACGGCGCCGTCTACACCCGTGCTGCTGTCCGCACTCACGGCGCCGTCTACACCCGTGCTGCTGTCCGCACTCACGGCGCCGTCTACACCCGTGCTGCTGTCCGCACTCACGGCGCCGTCTACACCCGTGCTGCTGTCCGCACTCACGGCGCCGTCTACACCCGTGCTGCTGTCCGCACTCACGGCGCCGTCTACACCCGTGCTGCTGTCCGCACTCACGGCGCCGTCTACACCCGTGCTGCTGTCCGCACTCACGGCGCCGTCTACACCCGTGCTGCTGTCCGCACTCACGGCGCCGTCTACACCCGTGCTGCTGTCCGCACTCACGGCGCCGTCTACACCCGTGCTGCTGTCCGCACTCACGGCGCCGTCTACACCCGTGCTGCTGTCCGCACTCACGGCGCCGTCTACACCCGTGCTGCTGTCCGCACTCACGGCGCCGTCTACACCCGTGCTGCTGTCCGCACTCACGGTGCCGTCTACACCCATGCTGCTGTCCGCACTCACGGTGTTCTCTACACACATGCTGCTGTCTGCACTCACGGTGCCGTCTACACCTATGCTGCTGTCTGCACTCCCAGTGTTGTCTATATGCATGGTGTTGTCTTATGTGCACAGTATTATCCACATGCACAGTGTTGCCTACATGCTTGGAATCTACATGCACAGTATTGCCTACATGCATGGTGATGTATGTGCATGGTGTTGTGTGCATGGTTACGTGTGTGCATGGTATGTGTGCACGGTGTGTGTGTGTGCATGGTGGTGCGTGCAAGGTGTATATGCATGGTGCCTGTTTATGGTGTGTGTGCCTCGGATGTGTGTGCGTGTTGTGTGCATGGTGTGTGTGTGCATGGTGATGCATGTGCATGGTGTTTGTGTGGTGTTGCGTGTTGTGTCTGTGCATGATGTATGCGCAAGGTGTATGTGCGTGATGTGTTCGTAGTGTTGTGTGTTGCATGTGCATGGTGTGTGCATGGGGTGTGTGTTGTGTGTACGTGGTGCGTGTGTGATGTGTGCATGGTGTGTGCATGTTTTGTGTGCATGGTGTGTGCATAGTGAAAGGTGTATCTTACATGGTGTGTGTGCATGGGATGTGTGTGCATGGTGTGTGTGGTGTGTGCATGGTGTGTGTGTGGTGTGTGTGTGCATGGTGTGTGTGCATGGGGATGTGTGTGCGTGGTGTGTATGGTGATATGTGTGAATGGGTGTATGGTGATGTGTGCATGGTATTGTTCATGGTGTGCATGAGGTGTGTGCATGGGATGTGTGCATGGTGTTGCACGTACATGATGATGTATGTGGTCTACACATGTTGTTACACACATTGTGTTGTCTACATGCACAGTATTGTTTTACATGCACACCCATGTTCATCGCCCCAGTTCAAGTCAGGGAGGAGAGAGAGTGTATAAGGCCATGGCTTGGGAGACACAAGTCGGGCCGTCTCATGGGAGAGATGTGAAGGCTACATCCTGCAGGAATTAGCCACCTTTGCCTGCACACGAAGCCCCTGGGTGGGGGTAGAGCTGCACGGCTTTGTTCAGGCTGGGTCTAAACCCAGCATGTGCCACTCACAGTCACCAGCATGGTCGGTCCCCGAATAGCCTTTCTCAGCTCTGTCCTGGGTTAGCAACCCTAGCCCTTCCTGTGTCCCCTAAAAGGATTCATTTTATTCTGGAATTAGATATGTCTGTATTTAACTGAAATTTGCCTTTTCAAAGCAAAAAGAAGTCCATAAAACGAAATGGCAACAAAAAGCACTGTCTTTTCAGGTTAGAATTTGAGCTACAGATTTTCAAAGCTGCTAGTCTCGGGCTTCTCTCTGGGTCTCTTTACTTTGGGATGTTCAACTCCTGTCTCCCATCTTCCCTGTCTGGTCTCCTGAAAGACAAATCAGTTTATAAAGCTGTCTGAGGCCGGGCGCGGTGGCTCACGCCTGCAATCCCAGCACTTTGGGAGGCTGAGGTGGGTGGATCATCTGAGGTCAGGAGTTCAACGCCAGCCCGGCCTACATGGGGAAATCCCGTCTCCACTAAAAATATAAAAATTAGCTGGGCATAGTGGCACGCACCTGGAATCCCAGCTACTCAAGAGGCTAAGGCAGAATTGCTTGAACCCAGGAGGTGGAGGTTGCGGTGAGCCGAGATGGCACCACTGCAATCCAGCCTGGGCAACAAAAATGAAACTCCATTTCAAAAAAAAAAGAAAAAGAAAAGCTGCCTGAGCCTCCCAACTAATGTCTCAATAAAGAAAAGGCAAAATACCAACGTCCAGTGAGCTTATAGCAAAATGTCAAGTGTTTCCAAACGTTTTCCACCATAAGCCAAAGTGCCACTCTTTGTTATCAGGGCCCGCGGGCGAGACAGGTGCTGGCTCCGTGCCCTGGAGGCCATGGCCAGGTGACGCCTCCTGCTGTGCATGCTGGGCCCTGAAGCTGGGGCTGCTGGGTGAGCCTCAGGGCAGAGACGCCTCAGCTGTGCCTTGGCCCACACTGGCCTGTGCCACCTTCCCACGTGAACCTAGGTGCTTCCTCACACTTTGCTGGCTGCTCCATTTAATTCTTTGTAACCCTGTGTGGAGGAAGGCCCTGGGAGGGAAGCGACAGCTCCAGTTTTCCCAGGAGCAGGAGTGGGGAGCTGGTAATGGCCAGCTGCATTCCTGGGCGATGGCCGAGCACTATGCACACAGTCCCCCTCCGCAGGCCTGGCACACACACACACCTGCGAAATGCTTCCCCTCTGCAGGCCTGGCGCGCACACACACCTGCTAACTGCCTGCCGAGTGAGTCAGTGATAATGCGCTGGCAACACGGGCTTGCCACTCACGGCCACGGATGCCGCATGGAAGCAGGAAGCCACAGGGGCTGCGCCTGCCCCTCTGACCTACGCTTACTCTAGCAGCAAAGCCAGGGTTTGCCAGACCACATGGCCATGTGGCTTGCGAGGTGAAGGACTTACAGTGCAGTTTACTTAAAAGATGCCAAATGTAGGTCCATTTGTAAAAGTTGGCCTGTCTTTGGAAAACATGTTGAAGAGCTAATGCACGCTCCAACTAACACGATACCTGCAGGCCACCATGAGCAGTCAGGGAGGGTGCTTACGAGCATGTGGGCCAGACTGTATGGTTCCCGTCCAAGCCTGCCACTCACTGGGCTGTGTGGCACTGGGCAAGTGCCTGCACCTCTCTGAACATCAGTTCCTTCCTCTTCATCAGTGAGACTGATAAAATCAGATTTGTGGTGACGTGAGAAGCACGTGGATAGCGTGCATGAGCAGTTGGAACAGTGGCCAGTACAGAAGTAGAGAGGGAGTCTTGCTGTGTTTCCCACACTGGTCTAGAACTCTTGGGCTCAGGCCATCTGCCCATCTCAGCCTCCCACAGTGCTGGGACTGCAGACACGAGCCACTGTGCCCAGCCCTCACCATTGTTAACACAGCCCAAAGCCCCTCCATAGGCTACAATTTGTTATTTAAAGAAAAAAGCTAAACTTAAGAGAAATTTCAACTGATTTTTAGTGAGTTGAAAAAAAATGCTTGCTTTGGTTTCTAGAGGGGTAAGTGATTCCAGGGGTGATCCTGGAGGCCTATTTTTCATGACCCATAAACTAGATGCTGCAGCAGCACAGTGAACCCTCCTCCTCGTCCAGAGCTGAGGACTGTGAAAGCTTGGAGCAAACTTACTTTCCTCCTTAAAAACAGCGCTGGAACGTCTGTAACGCTTTTCACCATGTGAATTTCGTGTCCTGCTGGGCTGACCTCCACTGGCGTGTTTGTGGAGTGTCCTGTGCTGCTGCCCTCCCTGTGGACCCAGCAGGACCAGACCCACAGCCACAGACGCTGCCATTCACAAAATGCCCACGAAGTGCCAGCGGAGACAGGACACATGGAGCTGGTGTGAGTGCACACACGGCATCAGACATACACCCAGAGGAAGCCACGCTCAAGAGTGAGTACCCACTGTCCAAGGTGAAAACAAGCCGGAGCCTTGTTCCGAGCGCATGCTCTCCCACAGGCATCTCTGTGTGGGGTGTGTCTGCTCTGGGCTACTGGACACAGCGTGGGGCCGCTGGTCCTAAGGGCACACGAGAGGCCGGCTGGAAAAGCAGAAGCAGGAGCTCTTCGAAGCCTCCTGGTCTCCAGCAAGCCGGGAGCCTTATCTTATCACCAGCACTTCAGCTCTGCCGTTATTTAGGGACGGGCCACAGGCTCGATGACATTCCTCCGCCATGAGCACAGAACTAAACTGGGCGCATCCACAGCAGACGAACGGAATGGTGGAGTGGACACATAAGTGAAGTTTCATTGACTAGCCATAGCCCTCAGATTTGAATTCGGTCATGATAAACAGCACCCACGGGGTTTTGAACAGCTCGTAGGAAAGCTAGGCTGTGTGTCTGCATACCTGCCGTTTCCCTGAAACTCATGCAAAAGCTTGATCCTAAGATCAATTTGCTACTTAAAGGTATTTTAAGAAGCTTTGTCTCCAATCTCGTCCAATCACACTTATGTCATTTTCTTAGAACCCATTTGCGTGTGGGCAACTCTCCAAGCTGAACCATTCTGGGAGATGATATTCTAACCTTAATTCACTGGAATTCAGACCTAATCCCCAAACAGTATTAACGGGTCCACATTTCAAATTGGCTTATTTTACATCCCTTTGTAATGAATTCGGAACAAAAAGCTTGATCTCTGCAGAAGTGAGCCCTCAGCTTCCTCCCACCACCGCGGCTGAGAGAGGCTTAACTGGCTTTAACTCTATTAGCAACGCTAGGCTTAGTCAACGCTTTACAAATACAAGTGAAAAGTCACGTTTAAAAATTGAATCTTAGTAACCTGCAAAGTAATGCTGTCACCCCCAGAGAAACCACAGGAGAAACACGATCTGCCACATATCAAATCTGAGGGACACTTGTCTATTAAATTGCCACTTTTAGAAGCGGCATCGGATAACACTATCGGCTGAAGGACCACGCTGCCTTCAAAACCCCCCCAGGGGTTACTGGGAACGTGAGCAGCCACAGCGTTCCCTCTGCCCTCCACCTGCACAGCAGTGCGCGGCGGGGCCCAGTCCTACCTGTGGTGAGGGCCTGGGCGGTCGCCATGTGCATGATGGTGTTGTCACTCACAGGCCATTCTCCGGGAGAGAGTACAAGGTGGTCCAGGCCCCCGGAACGGTGTAGCTCCTCCTGAATCTTCATGCCTGCAGCGCTGTTCTCCTTGCAGACATTTCTGTAGCCAAGTGCATCACCGACGCTCCCCAGCAACATCGCAGCCTTGAATTTCTCCATCTCA
Source organism: Saguinus oedipus (assembly GCA_031835075.1). Classification (NCBI taxonomy): domain Eukaryota; kingdom Metazoa; phylum Chordata; class Mammalia; order Primates; family Cebidae; genus Saguinus; species Saguinus oedipus. The sequence goes on along the minus strand of CM063169.1, from coordinate 1,182,853 downwards.
GGAGCCAGCTCCTCTTACCCTACAGCTGCGGAGTCTCCTGGCCTTTTGCTGCCTTCCGTGGCCCGCCTGACTTTTATAGTGGTCATTGTGTCGCTGTCTGAGCGTCCTCTGATGGCCAGGCGTTGTCTGTCTCTGCAGGTGGCACCAATGAGAGGACCTTTCTGTCCCCCACGTGGGAGGTGTCAGCTTCCTTCTGTGTCTGGACAAGCACCAGCTCCTCAGCAAAGGAGGCTGCTGGCTTCTGCCAGCAGTTGGAGCACCTTCAGAGTGTTGACAGAGCAGGGCTCCTCTCGCTGTCCCTGGAAGGGGAGTGGCACTTCCCCAGGTGTGGTGAGGGCCTGTCCTCACCCCTCAGGCAACAACCCATCTGCTGTCTGTCGTTTTGCCTTCCCTGGACATTTCAAATACAATGTGTGGCCTTCAGTGTCTGGCTTCCTTCACTCAACATAATGTTGAGATTAATTTGTGACATGCAGTTTTATCTTTTAGAAAACTTTTCGATTATGTGTTTTTGATAGAAAACTTTTTAAAAAATGCAGTGTGAAGGGAACAAAGTTTATCTAGCTCCTGTGTGAAAAATGATGGTGCTTCCTCAGCATGCAGTGTTTAACGGCTCTCAAATAACTGAACCGTATTGTGAGGGGGAAAGTTGTGAGCAGAGTGCAGGCTTCGCTGGAACCTCCAATCCGGCTCTCGGTCAGCTCAACTATTTACAACGTCCTTGCCAGCTCATGAAAAGAATATTCAAAATATGAGGAGGCAGGGGTAAGGCAGAATACATACAGCCAGGGCTCCTGGTTTGAAATAACTTAGGAGAACAGTCCATTTCCCGATCCCCACCCCTGGACAGGTCTCTGTGGAGGCCGGGTGCCCAGCGGGGCCGTCTCCCCCATCTCCCTCCTTGGGGCCTGGTTTCCATCAGACCCAGGGGAAACAAAGGGAGTTACCCCTGGCCTGAAGAAATGCATCTGATAAAATAAACTCTTGTAGTATACAGCAAGATAGGGGCAGGAAGCATTTAAGTAACTGGCATTATACCAGCACTCGTTAAAATGGAGGTTCTGAAGCAGTGAGCTAACCTCACTCTCAACTGTCTGCTGGTGGAGCCAGCCATCAGCAAAATCATGCCAGCTAGCACGATCCTGAGAAACAAACGGTCCTTTAAAACCACCATGCAGGCTGGGTGCAGTGGCTCACGCCTGTACTCCCAGCACTATGGGAGGCCAAGGCAGCTGGATCACCTGAGGTCAGGAGTTCGAGACCAGGCTGCCAATATGGTAAAACCGTCTCTACTAAAAATACAAAAATTAGCCAGGGGTGGTGGCATGCACCTGTAATCCCAGCCACTCGGGAGACTGAGACAGAACTGCTTGAACTCAGGAGGCAGAGGATGCAGTAAGACGAGATCGTGCCATTGCACTCCAGCCTGGGCAACAAGAGCAAAACACTATCTCAAAAATAAAAAAAAAGCCAGTGCAGTGGCTCATGCCTGTAATCCCAGCACTCTGGGAGGCCAAGGTGGGCGGATCATGAGGTCAAGAGATCGAGAACATCCTGGCCAACATGGTGATACCCCGTCTCTACTAAAAATACAAAAATTAGCTGCCGTGGTGGCACTCGCCTGTAGTCCCAGATACTCGAGAGGCTGGGGCAGGAAAATTGCTTGAAACCAGGAGGCGGAGGTTGAAGTGAGCTGAGATTGCCCCACTGCACTCCAGCTTGGCGACAGAGCAAGACTCCATCTCAAAAAAACTCCACAAAAACAAAAACAAAAACCACCATGCACGCAGTTTCCTTCTCCAAGCCAGACAGACATGAGGGGTGGCCCTGCGTTCAAACGCCCACCATTTTAGGCAGAACTGCACTGCGGGGCCGAGGTGTGTTGTTTTGGGAAATAACAGAGCCCTGCTCGGCACTTCAGTTGATTCTCAGGTGGCAGAAACCTTTGCTGAGAGCACTATCTGGCTCCTTCAGCAAACAGGACGGGATAAGGTTCACTTATTAGTTTATTCAGTAAATATCTGCAGAGCCCTATTTTGTACTAGGAACTGTGGACATAGCAACAAATGTCAGAGAAAGTTTACCCTTGGCACCATGAAGCCTGAGGTCTAAAATGGACATAAACTTTTATTAAACTGAAATAACACAATGACAAATACGACATCACGAGGAGAAGGAGTTGTCTACTAGGGAATGCCTGGCGGGTGCACGGCGAAGGTGCTCGGACCCCCATGCTTGACCCCACATTTGCCTCCGCTAAGGGACGGCTTGCAGCAGTGTGTGCCGGCACATGTCCCCCCACACCCCCATAAATCCTACCTGTTGAGGGATCTCTTAATTCTTCACCAGAGCCACATCGGGCACACAGTGCACCACTGAGAGAGAACGCCGTGACAGAGTTGGCTGAGGACCCGGTTACCCAGCCAGGGCTGGCGGGCCACACGTGGGGGCAAGGGCTTGCCTGTGGGTGCTAGCCGGGGCTGTTCCTGCCTCCTGGTTGCTAGGCCGGGCTGTTCCTGCCTCCTGGTTGCTAGGCCGGGCTGTTCCTGCCTCCTGGTTGCTAGGCCAGGCTGTCCTGTCATCCCAGGACAAGGACCCACAGGCTGACACCTGTAGGCAGGCATCCCTGCAGCCAAGGAGAACTGAAAGGACACCACACCCAAGAGAAACCAATTTAATGCTTCTGTTCTCAGCATTTCACAACATGCAGGACTCAAACGTATAAAACAGAAGAAAAAAACCCACAACTGTTTGAAAAGCTTTTGTCCAGTGATCACTATTTTGGTATCCATTGACGATCCCTTAGAACTTTAAATCTCAAAAACAAAAAAGCACTGCAGATCTCCATCATTTATACAGAATTACCTGGATTCTATAAACTCTTCTGAACAGAACAATTAGATGTCAAGAATCCAGGAACCCTAGAAGGTGCTTTAATATTTTTGAGGTTTTCATGAAAGCCAGTGTTTTGTATTAAACAAATGCTCTCTGAGAATCGAAGCCTTCTAAAGGCAGACATGGCCCAGTTTCCTGTTAGAGATTTGGAAGCAGAGCCTTGGGACGGCCTGTGACTTGTCCATCACTTGACCAGCCAGGGGCCAGCTGGGGCCAGGCAGATCGCTGGGCTGCAGGTCCCTTCCAGTCCTGTCCCTGCTGCCCTCTGTGATGATCTCTGCTGAGAAGTATTGATAGTTTCTCCTGCAGCCGCTAGGCACACGAACCTCAGTCATCAGATGTTCCTGAAGCCAACCCAGCGGCACATCTGGGCTGTGCTCTCTCATACTGCAGCTAGGTCGTCTGCAGCAGGTGACTCTCCTCTGTCCTGGGGAGCAGCTCCAGCTGGTCCGCATCCTGCACGGTGCTGCAGGTGGGCAGCAAGGCACGAGGGTCTCGGCACATGTGAGGTAGGGTCAACACAGTGATATCCACAACTCGACACCAGCCCTCCATGCCTGGGCAGCACTCACGGGTCCTCCTTCAGGCAGACATGAAAGACAGATGGTAACATGGCTCAGACAGACTTCAGCTCACCAAGCAGTTGAAGGTTTGGGGACTGGGTTTCTTCAGACAACGATGTACATTTTAGCTTCCAAATGTGCACAGCTACACAAAGGTCTGGATGCTGGGTGCTATGCACACCACAGGAGGGTGGAAAGAACCAACTCATTTGATTTGAAAATTTATCATTTATCACTCATAAATGTTTTTCCTGGAAAAATGTCTTTTTAAATGTAATTGAAGAATATGTAAAAAAACGTACTTTATGAAACTTCTCAGGCAGTTCAAGTAACATTATTGAATGACGTAAAAGGCCCACTGACATATAAGCTGTGAAACAAACTGCTGGGATCATGCCACCTGTGCTGTTGCTGGGCAGAGCTACATGGGGACTGAGAACCATGAAATGATTTTCAGATGAATGTCTAGAGAAAATAAAAACGAAAATAGAGCTGATAAATCTAGATATTCGGTAATTCAAAAAATATAAATCTTGAATTTCTGGCACCAATTTAAAAGAAAATTAGACTCTATGACAAGATCATCTTCCTTAGGGCACATTCTTAACAGCTTTGATGTGTAAAAACACAGCATCCTGCATAGGACACACACGTCTCCAGTGTGGCGGCAGCGTCACCCAGTGGGTGAGCTCTGCAGCATGCTCTGCGCTCCCACAGGCGGCGCTACGGCTCTACCTTACTGTTTTGTGAATATTAAAAAATCATGCAGAAATCTCCTAACGCAGCAGCTATGATGACAAATCTCAAACATCCAAAGTCGCTGTCCTGAGGAACTCCCTGCGATGTCCTCCGGCAGAATGCGGTGACTCCTCTGCTTTCACGGCTGCTCAAGAATGACTTCTGGAATCAGCAACAATGTACCCAGGACTGACCAAAATCTCCTGGCAGGATGCAAATCATTTCATAATCTTACTCCAGCTTAACTTGCTGCCTAGAAAGGGCTGCGCTTTCCACCTGTGACCACTGGCCGTGCATACTCTACAAAATCATCTATAAGAACGGGCCAAGCTCCTAAAGGAAAGCAAACAAACAGAAAACCCGTTAGAGCACAGCTTTTATCTTCAAACATTGTGCCACATATCAATCCAACATTTACATTTAAAGAACCCAAATGAGGGACGGGCCTGGTGGCTCACGCCTGTAATCCCAGCACTTTGGGAGGCCGAGGCGGGTGGATCACGAGGTCAAGAGATCGAGACCATCCTGGTCAACATGGTGAAACCCCGTCTCTACTAAAAAATACAAAAAGTTGGCTGGGCACGGTGGCGCGTGCCTGTAATCCCAGCTACTCAGGAGGCTGAGGCAGGAGAATTGCCTGAACCCAGGAGGCGGAGGTTGCGGTGAGCCAAGATTGCGCCATTGCACTCCAGCCTGGGTAACAAGAGTGAAACTCCATCTCAAAAAAAAAAAAAAAGAACCGAAATGATTTGAGCCCCATACCATCCATGTTTCACAGAATGAACCAGCCCAAGTTACCCAGTTCTTTCACCCTAGCAAGGCCAGGTCAGGAGCCATGGTGTGTGCGTGTTGACGTGTCCAGGGGCCCGTCAGCTCACAGGACTCGCATCCTTGGTGAGTGCTCCGCAAAGGCACATCAGAAGGGAGCTAAATGGACCCACATGGAGCAGGAGGCATGTTCCTCCAGTCATCGGCATTCTTGGCAGTAGGGGGTTGCTGCCTCCTGCCCATCTTCCAAAGTAGGACCCTGCCTGCCTCTCCCCGCTGGCAGCCCTGAGTACCCTCTGAGCTCCTGCACTGATGCCTGGAAGGCTCTTGGAAGCTCTGCTTTTGTCGATATTCAACCACCCCTTCTTTCGTTTGACTGGGTGCCTCTGATCTAGGGATGGTGTTAACTGTAGAGGACACAAAGAGAAATATAAGCTACAACAGGAAGACACATAGACCACCTGTCACAAGGCACTGTGCCAGTACTGAAAACAGATCACGGCCTGCTGACAGGGCAGTGAGGAAGCAAAGTGGGTGGGGTGTAGAGGGGAGGCCTTCCACTCAGAGAGCATCCCTTCCCTAACATGGCAGTGTGTCCAGCACACAGCAGGCTCCAAAGGCCCTCTGATGCAGCGTCCTAAACACAGAGGAAGATGAGTATGTAGAGATATATTTATGCAAGTGGACGGGAATTGGGATCTCCAAGTAAACCTACGTAGCGCAACGCAGAACTGACCTAAGGCATTGCGTAGGACTGAGAATTGGGAGTGGTGGTTTCCAAATACCTAACTCCATGGCTCTACCGTGGGGGTCACATTCAATTCTGAAATGCTTTGGCTTAGAGAACTTCCTGATTTAAACTACATGTAAAGCCCTATCTTCTTTTGTATGGTTTACAGAAAATAATAAGGAAGGGGACAGTATTATCACCAGCCCATCTCAGTGAAGTCTGATCACCACCCCATCTCAGTGATGTATGATCGCCACCCCATCTCAGTGAAGTATGATCACCACCCCATCTCAGTGAAGTCTGATCACCACCCCATCTCAGTGAAGTCTGATCGCCACCCCATCTCAGTGAAGTCTGATCGCCACCCCATCTCAGTGATGTCTGATCGCCACCCCATCTCAGTGAAGTCTGATCGCCACCCCATCTCAGTGATGTATGATCGCCACCCCATCTCAGTGAAGTATGATCGCCACCGCATCTCAGTGATGTATGATCGCCACCCCATCTCAGTGATGTATGATCACCAGCCCATCTCAGTGAAGTCTGATCGCCACCCCATCTCAGTGATGTCTGATCGCCACCCCATCTCAGTGATGTCTGATTGCCACCCCATCTCAGTGAAGTCTGATCACCACCGCATCTCAGTGATGTATGATCACCAGCCCATCTCAGTGATGTATGATCACCAGCCCATCTCAGTGATGTATGATCGCCACCCCATCTCAGTGAAGTATGATCGCCACCGCATCTCAGTGATGTATGATCGCCACCCCATCTCAGTGATGTATGATCGCCACCCCATCTCAGTGATGTATGATCGCCACCCCATCTCAGTGATGTCTGATCGCCACCCCATCTCAGTGAAGTATGATCGCCACCCCATCTCAGTGATGTATGATCGCCACCCCATCTCAGTGATGTCTGATCGCCACCCCATCTCAGTGAAGTATGATCGCCACCGCATCTCAGTGATGTATGATCGCCACCCCATCTCAGTGAAGTATGATCGCCACCGCATCTCAGTGATGTATGATCGCCACCCCATCTCAGTGAAGTCTGATCGCCACCCCATCTCAGTGATGTCTGATCGCCACCCCATCTCAGTGATGTCTGATCGCCACCCCATCTCAGTGAAGTCTGATCGCCACCGCATCACAGTGATGTATGATCACCAGCCCATCTCAGTGATGTATGATCACCACCCCATCTCAGTGATGTATGATCACCACCCCATCTCAGTGAAGTATGATCACCACCCCATCTCAGTGATGTATGATCACCACCCCATCTCAGTGAAGTCTGATCACCACCCCATCTCAGTGATGTATGATCACCACCCCATCTCAGTGATGTATGATCACCACCCCATCTCAGTGAAGTCTGATCACCACCCCATCTCAGTGATGTATGATCACCACCCCATCTCAGTGATGTATGATCACCACCCCATCTCAGTGATGTATGATCACCACCCCATCTCAGTGAAGTATGATCACCACCCCCATCTCAGTGATGGGGGCAGGAAAAGTTAACATTCTGAGTTGTAAGCATTTCAGTCAATCATCTGAAGCACCATTTCCAGTACCTTCTTCATCGTAGTTAGACATATCATCTGCAATCATGTTCCCAAAGTCCAGCAGGAGATTCCAGGTGTCCCTTGGAATTGATCTTTTGTGATGTTCCTAATACATAAGAGAAAACAACAAAAAACCCACCGGATTTAAGACACAGAGCTCAACTCTCTTATGTTCTAGTGGCCTAGTGTCTTCAATTAATGAGTGATGTTGAGTCAATGATCTTCATTAATTTGATCAGGAGTAAGTACAATAATAAAATTTTTAGAAGTTAAAAGTAATAGCGTTCTGTATAAATGTTAAGTGCTACAACAATGCCAAGGTCCAAATATAGAAAGCAGACTTATTTAAAAAAATTCTTTTTAAATATTACAAACTCCTGTTTCTGTTAATTTTAATCTTGTTACCTGTCTATTAGCTACATCTAAATATATATATTCATGAACAGCTAAGCTTGTCTTACATTTTAAAACATTAATGCTACCAAATTAAATGTAGTTTTCTGCAATTAGTTTTCTTCCCATTCAGCATTATGTTTGAAACATATCCAGACTGAGTGTGTGGAATCTGCGTTCGTCTGCGTGGCTCTGAAGCTGTGCTCCATCGCACTGATGTTCTGATTTTTAAGTCTATTCTCTTATGCATGGTCACTGGCTTTTCCAGTGTCCTGCTGTTACAATGACCCTGTGAGCACCTTCATCCCCATCTCTGCGCACAAGAGTGTGAGGGTCTCTGGGAAACGTCTACCATTTAGGTTTGACCTCAGGTTAAGTTATAAGGGGCTGCAGGGACGTCTACCATTTAGGTTTGACCTCAGGTTAAGTTATAAGGGCTGCAGGGACGTCTACCATTTAGGTTTGACCTCAGGTTAAGTTATAAGGGGCTGCAGGGACAGCACTGCAGACCTCTGGACACTCTGAGAAGAGCCGTGCAGCACACAATGTAATGGAGCACACAGCTGCAAAGATGCCTCCCTGTGGCAAACCCGCAGACTGAGGGCTCCACCCTCCACCTGCCATGCTCTCTGGCTGCCAATCTCAGATGAGGAAACAGAGGCATGTAGAAGTGACCTGCCCAAGGCCACAGGACTCGTAAGTGGCAAAGTCCATGTCACCTGGTGTCAGCTGAATCTAGGCAGTGCGGGTCGTGGCCCAGGCATGGTTGGGCGGTGGAGGGCCATTTTAACTTTCGTGGACAGAACAGCAAGAGTCTGGGCATCTCTGCCATCACTGGGCCTCGGCCACTCACTTCCAACAACCCAAAGCTGCACCTGCTGCCAGCAAGACGGGTTGGCATGAGGCGGCCCTGCCCCATGCCAGCAAAGTGTCTCTCTGGAGGCCCACAAAGGCCTCCTTTCCTCCTGAGCATGGTAAGACACACTTAGAAATGGCCTCAGACCATGGACACAGGCAGTGGCTGGGCACCAAACCAACCTACAGAAGTGTGGTTCTGGCACCCTGTGGAGGATTCAGTTCTCAGTGAAGACAGAATTACCATCCAGGTCCTCGGAGGAGACAACACGGGGCTGCTGCGGTGGCAGAGTCTCCAGGGCCAAGAGGACCTGCGGATCTCCATGTGGGACGCTCATCTGCTCAACAGCACCTCCATGCACGTGGGATGATGGCATGCCGACTCACACCTACCACCTCCCTCCACAGTGGGCACAGAGCGAGATGCAGGAGGGCACTCACCAGTAAGAATGTGTTCCACAGATCTAAAAACTTAAACCTTCCAGATAACACTAATTTCCAATATGCAACAGCCATTTCTAAGTCTGGCAAAAAGAGAGAAAGAGCGGTTAGTAAATCTCACTGTCTTTTTCTACTGCACAAAAAACAACCACTTCTTAGCACATCAATATTTACTCAATCAATAAAATGTGGCAATCTCACCCAAGAGTCATGAGTCTCAATCTCTACGGAAGTGCTCCGAGCACCATATGCAGTCTAATTTTATAAATCTGGGAAAACTTCTTTAAAAAGGATTCGTATACTAAGTTACTTGGATATGCACATAATTTCCCCCTAATTAATCAATTATGGAGACTCGAATTTCCACACATATCGGGTGATCTTTAAACTTGACCTGATATGGATACTATTAATGCATATCATTTTTTTTAAAAATAGACCACTGGCCTGAGTGTTGAACATCAAAGGGCCAGTTCAGAAAGGAAGGGACACACTGTTCTCCAAATAGACCCGCCTTCTCTCTACTTGAGCCGAGACAGACTCTGTTTCACAAGTAATTATAGACCCTGCAGAGTCAAGACCATAGGCACAGCAGGGAAGGCATTCTCACTGACACAAGGACATCTACAGATCCACATGGCATGTCATTCAAAGCCGACGCCCTCACTTCCCCCACGGGAAGGTGGGGATTATTTCGCGACTGCTATACAAATCTCTGCTACTGAAGATGTCTAAGAGAATATGAACGGTGAGTTTCAGGGCTATCTCCACTCCACTGTCTGTGAAATGCTGATTTATTCTCTGCTGACCGGAAGCTCGATAACGATTTCTTTATATCTGCTTGACACAGCAAGTATATAAAGCAACCTCCTTTATTCGTGTTGAATAATGTTCACCACTTTTAGGCATAAACAAACAGTTATATTTATGTAAAATAAGCTAATGTGAAAAGCAGATTAATAAATACGTTAGGTAATATATTAGTTTAAATGCAAAATACATAACTAAACACTTTTCAAAGGATTTTTTTCTAAATCTGGCTTAATCCCATTTAAACAGAAATTATTAGAGTTGGAGTTCTAGCAAGATGACCAGGGTTGATCATTACTAAAATGGGATAAGCAAGAGGTGTCTGAGTAGCAACCAATGTTAAATAAAATGCCTCCATATTCCCTGTGTGAAGGCTTCATTGCCACCTTTCTCAGTTCTGAATACCCTGGAGTCTTAATCAAAAAGAAAGACAGAGTCAGAAAGTTCCAAGTAACTGAGACACGGAACAGCTCTCTAGACCTTACCGATGGGACCCGCGGTAAAATGCTAAGATGATTAGTCTTGTCCTGCTTATAAGTCTACATCCTTATCACTTAGGAAGGACATTAATTGAAATCTAGATTCAACTCATCTTAATGATGTAAAGCTCTCACATTGAGAAATGGAGGTGAACCTGGGGAGGAAAAAAAGATAAAGTTTTATGGCATATATTTAATCTAGTTACTTTGGGTTAGTTTTGGTCCTAAAAACGTTTCTTACAAAGGACCTGATTTGTATGTTTGTCAATCACATTATCAAAAGTATATATATGATTTTTCAGCATTTATTATTATTTATATAAAAAGGTTTAATATTGTCCTCATGGACTTAGCCATTTGCAAAACAGTTAACAACAACAAGAAAAACAACAACTCAGAAAGGCAGAACTTGAGAGTGGAAATTAAGACCAATGGCTGCTCTGGTGGCTACATCTTCAGAGCCACTATTTTCTTTCCAAGAACCTTTAAAAGTCTCATCTCCTAAGGGAAAACATGTTAGAAGACAGCATTACTCTTTAAAATTCATGCTTGTGATGCTCCACCACTCAGGGTTAGACAATGAAGAGGTGTCGTCTGTCAAAAACAGACCTGAGGGTAAACATAAAAATTAGCCAGCTCTCACGAAATCTTACTTCCTCAAACCTCGAGATTCTCAAAGCTGGCCGGGCACAGTGGCTCACACCTGTAATCACAGCACTTTAGGAGGCCGAGGCAGGAGGATCACTTGAGGTCAAGAGTTTGGGATTAGCCTGGGCAACATAGCAAGACCCCCACCTCTCAAAAATAAAAGCCATCAAGAACAAAAAACTACACACACACACACACACACACACACACACACACACACACACACACACGATTCCCAAAGCCAACTAATTCCAGACTCTAGCCAACATGAAACTATATTGTTTCTTACATTAAAACAGAGCCAAGTAACTTTATTCTCTGTATTAGGTTAATCATTAGTTAAGTAATGAGTAAAGCATAATCTTACATAAAAACCATAAATACAGTACACACAATCTTCACACACACACAGACACCCACATGGAGACAGACAGACAGACACACACACACACACACACACACAGAGACACAGAGATACTGCCACACACACAGAGACACACAGTGAAGGGAATAAAGGGTAAATCTGTGTCTTTTGACTCCATGTTTCCATCGCAGTTCATGCTTTTTCTAGGAACAGTTAAACACCTGTCTCAACCTCTTCAATTTTACTTAATTCTTCACAAGACAGATTGTGCAATAACAAGCTATACTCTGGAAAACTGACTGCTCTATTTTTGGTTTATAGTCATAAAATTATTCTTGCTTTCTGCTTTTAAAAGCCCTCAAAAAACTTTTCTAAAAATAGTGTGTAATCTATTTGAAGTGTTCATACAATCTAATCATTTTCCCAAGGAGGCTACTGTTTTCTTTAATAAAATTTCATAATCTCTCAGCTACTCTCATGAAGCAAAGAAACAAAACCACTAATGTTTCCCACCCTGTAGAGAATGATTCTGATAAACATTTCATTTAGGTGTCTATAAGAGTAAACAGACCCTTGTTCTCAGTGAGGAAATCAAGGATGAACTATAAATCTGTTGCAACCTTCGATGCTTTCAATGGCCTGTTCTGCCACTGAGAGCCCTGATGCTTAAGGAAATTTATAAAATACAGGCTCAACGCGATAGGTCCCGAATCTCAGGAATGTTTCAAAGCACTCTCTACCCATACACTAATCTTTGATGAAAATATGTGCAGAAAGAAAACAAATTTTGCTACTTTGAACTGGGCAATTAATTTAGACTCTAATTTATAACCTCCTGGAAATGACCACGGAATGAAGTGACAGCGCCCAAATTCCTGAACTCTGTCGGGAATTTGGGCAGATCCCGGTGGGCAGCCCTTCTCCCCATCACGGCCTCCCACAGGGCAGCCGGCCTTTGCTGTGGGGAGCGCGGTAGCCTCCGCACGAGCAGTGCTTCTGCCGTAGCCACCCAGGCTGTGAGGAAGCCCACGAGGGGCAGCTAGGGCAGGTGGGAGGCCATGATGGGGAGAAGGGCTGCCCAGCGGAATCTGCCCCAATTCCTGACCCAAAGGATCATGAGCCGTCAAAACGACTGTCATCTGAAGCTACTGTGTTTTGAGGTAGCCTGCTGTGCAGTTGTTGTTACTAACCAGACGGAGGGCCTGTCTGAAGCCCAAAGGCTGCATTTGCAGCAAGCTCTGCAGTGATGCTGAGGCTGCTGGCTTTGCCAAGGTCCTAGAAAAGCTCCATAATACTTTTCCGTATGTGTCAAGATAACTTGTCATTATAAGATAAAAATTCTTGAAGATAATGCCTACACACGACAGTCAGATAAAATGCTAAGCTTTCTAACATTTTTCCATTTCAACATTTAAATGAAGGATCCCTTGGACTGCAGAGTATCAATAAATATAAATTATTATCTCTAATAGAAGCTCAATTATCCTAAGATTATGGTGAAGACATTAAAATAACAGTTCAAAATAGTCAGGAATAAAGTTTTATTATTTGCTGAAGTTTCAAAGTATCCTTCCTGATAACCATTTAAGAATAAAAAAAATGTTATTATTTTAAAATTTGGATCAGATGAATTCTCACTTTGGAAAGGAAGCTGGATAGGCCTCTGAGAATTAAACTGCTCAAAAGTACAGCATGACCAGACTTTCCTTGAAAAATCATGATCGTTACACTGAGACCTGAATTGGTCAAATTTTACAAAAGTGTGAGAAGCAGTATTTCTTGTTTGGGTGACTACTGCCATAGAAAACGGGGGTAGAGAATCAGGAAACAGAGAGAACTAAAAAGAAAAGAAAGAAAAAACCTGCATGAGATGGAAGAACATGCACAGCAGAAACCAGCACCTGTCAGGAGCCCACAGCCCTGTCCTCACAAGCCCAATCCACATCTTCCTCCGTACCATTATTCTCTTGTCTGTTTCCCCCTTTTTTTTCCTCCTGTCGCCCAGGCTGGAGTGCAGTGGTTCAATCTCAGCTCACTGCAGCCTCCACCTCCCAGGCTCAAGCAATCCTCTTGCCTCTGCCTCCTGTGTAGCAGGGACTACAGGTGTATACCACCACACTTGGCTAATTTTTTATATTTTATTTTTAGATGGAATCTTGCTCTGTTGCCCAGGCTGGAGTGCAGTGATGTGACCTCAGCTCACTGCATCCTCTGCTTCCCAGGTTCAAGCAATTCTTGTGCCTCAGCCTCTTGAGTAGCTGAGACTACAGGTGTGTACCACCACACCCAGCTAAGTTTTTGTATTTTTAGCACAGATGGAGTTTTGCCATGTTGCCCAGGCTAGTCTCGAACTTCTGACCTCAAGTGATCTGCCAGCTTCAGCTTCCCAAAGTGCTAGGATTACAGGTGTGAGCCACCGCATCCAGCCTCCTTGTAAGTTTCTAGAAAAGACTGGTAATGGTTTCTTGAGAATACTGATGATAGTTACTGAATAATCAGGGTCTCAACTAAAATGAGCTTTAATTTTTGCCTCAGTCTCTTAGAAAGAAATAGAGTGGAATAGAGAAGATAAAAAATAAGAGTTTTATCATAGAAAACCAAGTGTTTTCATTTGTTAAAAGTAGACTGAATCTGACATCTGGTATGTAGCTCATAAATCAAGAGTTATTTTACAAGCAGAGTTATAAACAGAGTAGATGCAGAAATACTTTTCAGTGCAGACTTTTCCCTTAACATGCTGATAAGTCATTTCTCCATTCAGAGGTAAAAGAATAAATCTTTAGTGCCTTTAGAATAAACATTGAAAAAATACACCCAAACCTCTTCTCCTAACTTAACCAGTCATAAATGAGTGAAACGGAAGGACTATGATACTCAGGAATAAAATTTCTCTGGGAGCAGAATAGGCCGGTCGGGAAAGGAACAATGGAGATAGAAAAGGAAGAAAAGCTAAGGAGAGGAGAGGAGCAGTGCCAGACAGTCTTAGACAACAAAGCCAACACTTCCGTATACTACGTGCCTGCACGTGCATGCACACACACACACACACACACACACACACACACACACTCCCAAGAGGGAGCACCATGAAGTCGAAAAGCTGCCCTGAACCATTATCCTTGTGAAGAGTTGGAAAACTAATTTCACATAAAAATGAGCCCTGAGATCAAATCCCATACAATGCTATTTTAAGAAAAAAGATACTACATGGTGGCTCACACCTGTAATTCCAGCACTCGGGAGGCCGAGGTGGGTGGATCACAAGGTTAGGAGTTTGAGACCAGCCCCGCCAGCATGGTGAAACCCCGTTTCTACTAAAAACCCAACAAATTAGCCAGGCGTGGTGGCACATACCTGTAGTCCCGGCTACTCTGGAGACTGAGGGAAGATAATTGCTTGAACTCAGGAGGCAGAGGTTGCAGTGAGCTGAGATCCAGCCACTGCACTCCAGCCTGGGCAACAGAGCAAGACCATCTCAAAAAACAAAACAAAACAAAACAAAAAAGATACTACAAACAGAATTTCACGCCTAGAAAACGAACATGTGCCAGGAAACACACCGACAGAACAGACTGTAAGTGTGATCTTCAGCCAGGCACGGTGGCTCATGCCTGTAATCCTGGCACTGTGGGAGCCTCAGGTGGCAGGACTGTGTTAGACCAGCAGTTTGATACTAGCCTGGGCAACACAGTAAGAATTCCATCTCTCCAAAAAACACCTTAAAAAAATAGTCCCAGTTAGTTGGGAGGCTGAGGTGGGAGGAGCCCGAGGCCACAGTCATGACCACACCTCTGCACTTCAGCCTGGCCAACAGAGCGAGAATCTCACTGTAAAACAAAATGTTAAGCCAGGTGTGCCGGCCCATGTCTGCAATCCCAGCACTATGGGAGGCTGAGGTGGGAGGATTGCTTAAGCTCAAGAGTTCGAGTCTGCAGTGAGCTATGATTGCAGTACTCCACCCCAGCCTGGGCAAGAGAGCAAGACCTTGTCTCAAAATAAATAAATAACAATTTTTTTTAAGTGTGACTATTGACTTCAAAATAGGCTAAAGGACATTAAGAAATGAAACAAAACATGAAAGACCACAAATGAGAATTAGGAAAGCTTAGAAATGAGGAAATGACACTCAAGAATTAGAAACAAAGGAAAAACATCCTGGAAATTACTGAACTAGAAGGCAGATGAGGGAGATAAAGACAGCCACACTCTGCATTAACGCCTCAGCCAGCGACAGGCTGCATATGTGACAGCGGTCCCACAGGACTGCAAAGTGCATTCCCGCTGCACCTCTTCTATGCTTCGGTGTGTTGACACGCAAAGCCTCACCAGCCACACTCAGTGCAGCCACATGCTATCCAGGTCTGTATCTCAGAAGCCATGGGCTGTGCCATCCCACTAGGCATGCAATAGGCTACACCACCCAGGTCTGCAAATGTGCACCCTGTGATGTCACACGAGGATGACACTGCCGTGACGTCACGCGAGGATGACACTGCCTACAGCTGCATTTCTCAGATCCCGTCGCTGCCATTATGTGACACGTGACTGAAATGACTTCAGAGCAGGAGACGGTGAAAAAGGAAGATCATCTTTACAATACAAAAAAAGAAGTACAGACAAAAAGGACCAAGAGAAAGTGAAGTTCACATTGCTGAAGACCTAACTCCCCAGAGGACCCAACTCCACAGGGGACTCAACTCCAATTGCGTGGGTAATAATGGTTCCCATGGAGACTAAAACCAAATACAAGGAACAGAGCAAATGCTTAGTGCTATAATTAAAGAACATTTTCCCAAATTATAAAAAGATTAGAAGGTACTTACTGAAAACACTCAGTGTCATATAGGATAACACTAACCATGGATGACCCACAACACCCACACAAACTTTAGCAAAATTCCTGGGCTCTAAAACAAAAGAAAAAAATGGCCTTTGTTTGGGAATCCAGGCAAAACAGTAACTAACTTAAGGCCAAGAAGACTGGCTTATCATCAGTCTGTTGGACAATAACAATCCATGCCAGAAGAAGGTGGGGTGACACACTTACAACACTCAAACAACAGAAGCCCTGGAGATGAGCAGGGGCTGTTGGGGAACACAGAGCCAGGACCGAACAAAGCGACAGGGGAGGCCTGGCTGTGTGCCTAGAAAACAAAGGCAAGGCCAAACTATTTTTTTAAATGCGGGGAGAACGTATGACCGCCCTGCTTTCCTTCTTCACTATGCAGAGTAATTATACTGGTGGAGACAGCATTTGTTTCATCACT
Source organism: Saguinus oedipus (assembly GCA_031835075.1). Lineage (NCBI taxonomy): Eukaryota > Metazoa > Chordata > Mammalia > Primates > Cebidae > Saguinus > Saguinus oedipus. Next base: position 1,166,326 of record CM063169.1, on the reverse strand, counting down.
CTGAGCCTGTGCCGTATGTGACATGGGATTGGGCTAACACGTCAGTGGATGTTCTAACGCTATCATCACCTGCACCCTTGAGAACCAGAGCAGAAGGGATACACGGCTGTAATACAGACAAGCTCAAGTAGGAAAAACAATCTGTAGTCCTGAGTGTGGACTAGAAGCAGCCACATGAACAAACATTTAAAAATTAAAAGCCACCACGTGAGCCTCTGCTTACTGAAGAAGCCTAGAAGACGACTCTGTGAATGAGCACCATGGCCTGAAGCCAGTTTCCACTAAAGGAAATCAGGGCTTCTTGGGAGAAAAGTGAGTCCAGGTCTGGGGCAGAAGGTGACTGGACGAGCCCAGGACAGCCTGTCATGCAGACAGGAAGGAAGCGGTCACCACCACAGAGCACACCAACAGCACTCCATGAGCTCACAGGGACGCGAACAAACTGACCATCGGTGGAAGGAGGCAGGACATGCACTCGCCTCCTGAGGTCACCCTGCCCTTCCAGTGGCCGGCACCTCCGGCACCCAACACCGGGAGACGGAACAACTTCCTTCTGTGATCATCCCAGCTCACAAACAGAAAGGACAGGACGGGCTCTCATCACTTCACAGCCCTGAGCAAGGCTGGGGTCTCGGCCCTGGGCAGCAGCTGCTGGTGTCCCTAGGTGCTGGACACAGCAGGCTCCTGAGCCAGGATGCAGCCGGTACCGCTACTGTTGCCCAAGAGGCAAAGCAAGAGCCCAACAGGCCCCACACGCCTCACACGGCAGGTACTGTAATTTAGTAACTACAGCACGGGGCCGAGATGCGTGTCAGCACCTGTGTCTCTCTCCTGTGCCTCTGTCCTTCTGCTGCCCCATTCCTGTCTCCTGTGCCTCTGTCCTGCTGTCCCCCATGTCTCGGTCCCTCTGTCCCCTATGTCCCTGTCTCTCTGTTCCCCTGCATCTGTGTTCCCTGTCCTCTGGCCATGTCTGTTCCTCTGTGTGACTGCCCTCAGGTGATCACTGCACACCTCCCAGTGCCAAACCCAGCTCCACGTTCACCTTCACTGCAGTCCCTGAGTCCCTGCTGCAGGGTTAGGAAGCGACAGCTAAGGTGAATGGAGACTCCTCAAGTAAAAAATATTTATTATGGTCCACACCAATGGGCCACACGAATGGTCCATAAAATGGACTCCAGCATTTTAAAATACAACGCAAAAGTAGGCTGAATTGTTGGTATGCGGGCTGGGTCTACGTGCCACAGAGAGAGCAGTAGAAGCTGACACAGGACGTTTCTAATTTTAAATGTTTACATTTAAAACTTAAGTGTGTAAACCCAGACGTTGAGAGACACTATCAACTGGGATTTTCAGGCACATGGTATTATAAAGTCATCTACCCACGTGCAGGGCAAAGTGTGGGGAGGAAAAGAAACCGGAAGGGGGTGGTAATGTTACAGCCGGGCCAGGCGTGGTGGCTCATGCCTGTCATGCCTGAGCTCAGGAGTTCGAGACCAGCAGAGGCAACAGCAAGACCTTGTCTTTACTGAAAATTAAAAAACAAAAATGAAAGCAGCCAGATGTGGAGGTGGATGCCTGCAGCCCCAGCTACTTGGAAGGCTGAGATGGGAGGGCTGCTTGAGCCCAGGAGATTGAGGCTGCTGTGACTGTCCCACTGCACTCCAGCCTAGGTGACAGAGTGAGACCCTATCTCAAAAAGGTCACACCCAAACCCAAAATCATGACAGCGGGCTATACAGAAATCACGTGCTCAAGTCCACTGATAATCTCACTGTGATCCAGCGTTTTACGTATTTGGGTTTCATACTCACCTAAGCCCTTCTGCCCCGGGTTCTTAGCGAAGGTAAAGGTAAACTGATAAAAATCTTTAAATTTGGCTGTGTCTTTCAGCTCCTGCTCCAGTCTTGGCAGAAGAGCCTTTAGCTTCTCCGTGCTGTCACACCTGCAATGATAGACAGTGGTTTGTGTCTTGCGGTGGACATGCCTCCCCAGTTGACTCTCCCCTTCTCCAGTGTGCAGGAACTGTGGCCAGGCATGTGGCTCCAGCTGGAGACCGTATCCCCCACCTTTCCTTCCCAGGCGTGGCCTGAGGGCTCTGTTCTACAGGACGAGGTAAGAGAAGGTTAAGGGCGGCAATGTCTCCCTTGCTAAAAGGAATTCAAAATGCTCTAAGACAGATACTGATGGCGGCCGCTCACTCTGGGAATATACTAAAACCACTGAGTTGTAGACTTTAAATGAGAGAAAATATGGCATGTGAATTAATCCCAGTAAAACTGTTAAAAGGAAAACCCAAAACCAACATCTTTTGTCCTCTTCTTGAGAACTGGGACAAGGGTGTGGTCTAACACCATAGCTGTGACCATGGAGAGGCCCCCGCCCTGCAATGACAAGATGGCAGGGGACGAGGTAATAGAAAGATGGAAAGACCCCATTTCTCAGTGACTTGCAGAATGGGGTCATCCTGCCAGTCTGGGCCACTGCTATCTCTGTCCGGTCATACAAGTGAAAAATAAACTCCTATAAATCTTAAGCTACCTTATTTAGGTATCTCTTCATTACAGCAGGTTAGATTTAAAATATCCAGGTATTGTAAAACACAGCCTATATTGTTTTAAAATTGGATTTTCCATCAGAAAGTCAACAACTTTTAAAAACAGTCAACAGCCTTAAAGGCAGAATAGTAAAACAAAGTCTCTTTTTAATTTTGACTGTACAGCAAAGAGGAGACTAAAAGCAACACTTATCCACTTACCCTAGTAGAGTAGAGGTAAGGAAAGAACATTGGGAGAAAGCTTTAGAGCAGCTAGAAAAGTCCATAAAGACATCCACAAAGCACAAATGTACGGCTCAGCCAGTCCTGCCTGCACAGTGACGTTCCGGTCAGCAGCACGTATGTGACAGCAGTCCCATAAAGTTATAACGGGACTTAGAGATTCCTGCCACGTCGGGGTGTCAGAGCCATTGCAATGTCTAGCCCAATGCATTACCATTTCTACCTTTAGGTGTGCTGAGATACACACAGACTTACAATTGTGTCACAGCTGCCTACAGTATGGAGGACAGTTCACAGCCTAGGAGCACAGGCTGTACCGTAGGTGTGTAGTGTGCTGCACCACCTCAGTTTGTGTAGGTTCACTCTGTCATGTGTGCACAATGAAACTTCCTAATGATGCACTTCTCAGAACATGTCCCCGTCTCTAAGTGACACGTGACTGCACTGCACGTGAACGTGAGCATAGTCACCACCCACGTCAAGGGTGGCAGCTGGGGCCAGGTACAGTGGCTCATTCCTGTAATCCCAGTGCTTTCAGAGGTGGAGGAGGGAAGATTGCTTGAGGCCAGGAATTTGAGACCAGCCTGGGCAATAGAGAGAGACCCAATCTCCACAAAAAATAAAAACCAAGCATGGTGGCGTGTGCCTCAAGTCCCAGCAACCAACCCACAGTACCCCAGTTGGCACAACAGAGTATGACCCTCTTAAAAAAAAACTGGGGGTGGCAGCCGAGGGCTCTTTCCCATTTCGGCCTCCTCTTCCCTCCAGGGAGGCAAACACAATCACACTTCCGGGTCGGGCCCTCTGTGTGCCACCCCCCCCCGCCCCCGCCACCTAACAGAGCAGTCCTCCACCATGCCTCTGGTTGGCTGTAAACAGGAACTCACGGTGTGCACCACCTCACATCTGGCTGTTTCTGCCTTTGGGATGTCTGAGAGTTTCATTCCTGTGGGTATTCGCAGCTCCAGCTGCTCATTTCCTTTGCCATACAGAATGCTTGTGACATCCATACTTTGATTCATAAATGCTACTGTTGGTGAACTTTCTAGTTTCCTGGTTTGGAGTAAGGGTGTCAACATTTCTGTACCCGTATCTCAGCATACCTGTGAATGCACCACATCGGGCACACATTCCAGAGTGGACGGCTAAGTCACAGAGTCTGTGCAACTTCCATTTAGTAACTGATGTCACACAGTAAACTGGCGCTCCCACTGCACGCATTTTCACTAACATTTGCTATTGTGTCTTAGCTTAGCACTCTAGAGGGTGGCTTGTTACAGGGTTCTATTTCACATGGTTTTCTTCTGCATCTCCGCAGAGAACGAGATTAAGCACCTTATACTTTCGCCGGGCCTTGTGCATCCTCTTGTGAGGTACTTGTCAAATATTTTGCTTGTTTTTCAATGTCTTTTCCTTATTGTTTTATAGGAATTCTTTATACATTAAAGATACAAGCCTTTGTCAGGTATTTCTGAAGAACTCTCACACAGAACATGGATTGCCTTTCTATGACCCTTATGTTTCTTAACCAGAAGTTATTTTTAGTATAATACACTGTCAGTATTTTTTACAGTGATTTATTTTTGTTGATGTTTTAAAAATTATCCTATTCGACAGTCATAAAGATATTTTCCTATGTTATTTTCTACAGACTTTTTGCTTTTGCCTTTCATACTGAGATCTATAATCTATCTGAAACTGATTTTTACATACGGTATGTGCTAGAAATCAGGATTTTTTTTTCCCCAAAATACTAATTCTCCCAGTATCATTTATTGAAAAAATGTCTTTCTCCACTTAAGGCTAGCTCTATCATAAACCAGATGTCCCTACCATTCATGGACTTCTTTCTGAGTCCTCCATTCTCCTACATTGGTCACTGGTCTATTTATCTGATGTGGCACTTGATGCCATGTAGTCTTAATTATTTTAACTTTAAAAGTTCTAATTATCTGGTAGAGCAAATCTTCCCATCTTGTTCTTTTCCTTCAAGAATGGCTTTTTGACTGCGCATTTTCATATAAATTTTAAATCAGCTTGTCAAATTACACATACATAAATCCACTATCTTTCGGATTTTTAAATTGAGATCCCATTCGGTATAAAAACCTAAGACAGGCCAGGAGTGGTGGCTCACGCCTGTAATCTCAGCACTTTGTGAGACCAAAGTGGGCAAATCATGAGGTTGAGAGATCGAGACCATCCTGGTCAACACGGAGAAACCCTGTCTCTACTAAAAACACAAAAATTAGCTGGGCGTAGTAGTGCATGCCTTGTAGTCCCAACTATTCAGAAGGCCGGGACAGGAGAATCACTTGAACCTGGGAGGCAGAGGTTGCAGGGGGCCGAGATTGCTCACTGCACTCCACACCAACCTGGCAACAGAGCAAGGCTCCATCTAAAAAAAAAAAACCTAAGGATAAAATACTGTGTTCCAACCTATCAATGAAGTATATTTCTCCATTTATTCAGGTCTTCTTTCCAGTCTCTCGATGAGTTATTTTTTTCTCTATGGGAGTATCACACATCTTTAATCCGATTTATTCTAGGCATTTTGTATTTTTGAAGATACTAAAAATGACATATATTTTAAAATTTACCGTTTTGCTGACTGTTGCACGTGGCATCCTGAAATATAACAGGTCTTTATTTGCAGAACTTGGGTCCTGTGGTTTGGCTAATGTCACTATTGATCCTAATATTTTATCCAGATTGGACTAGCTATGATTTCTCGTTTAATACTGAAAAGAAATAGTCATTCAGGTTTTTTCCCTGTCTCAAAGGGAGAGTGGCTTACAATTCCAGTAAGTATGTCTGCCATAGGAATTTTTTTCTTTTTGGTCAGATTAAGAACTGCCCCTTTTATTCTTGGTTTCCTGTTTGTTTTGTTGTTGTTGTTGTTTTTTTTTTGCCAATCAATGAGAGCTTGTAAGGTTGCTGAGGTTGGTTGGCCTTGAACTCTTGGCCACGCCTTCGCAAGCGCCATGACATCCGGCCGGAGCCACTTTGGGCCGTTTTGTTTTTTAAATGAAGAAATGCTGAATTTGATCAAACTCATTTTACGATCCTTTTTTTTCTGTTGTTAACATGGTAAATTAATTACACCAATTGACTTTGGAACATCCTGGGCTTATCATCCTGGTTTTTTTGCTACTGACTAGTCAGTTTTCTGATACTGTGTTTACGATTTTTGCATCTTATGATCATTTTATGTATCTTTTTTTTTTTTTTTTAAGACGGGGTTTCACCATGTTGGTCAGGCTGGTCTTGAACTCCTGACCTCAAGTGATCTGCCCACTTTGGCCTCCAAAGTGCCTGGATTACAGGCATGAGCCACCATACCCGGCCTTATCTTCTGATTCTTATAACCGAGAGTGGCCTATCATTTTGCATTCTCAAACATTCTTCCTTGGTTTTGTCATGCTGGCCTTAAAACAAACTGCAGAATCTTTCTTCCTTTACTATTTTCTGGAAGATGGTGTTTAAAATTGGCGATTTTCCTTTCATTAGGAGTTTGGTAGGATATGCCAATTAAGCCATCCCAAACAGGAGTTGTCTCTTTGAGGAAATTTTAAATTACAGGCTCAAATTCTTAAGAGTTACAGAACTATTAAGATTTTCTATTTCTTCATGTGTCAGTTTTAGTAAGTTATATTTTTAAAGGACCTTATTTCACATAGGCTGTCAAATTTACTGGCATAAAGCTCTTCATAACAGACTTTTTTTTTTAATGCTTCTGGCACCTACCTATCATCTTGTCCCCTCTTCATCTATGTATGTCACCTGTGATTTACCACATTTACAAGTCTCTTCAAATAACAAGCTTCTGCTTTACTGATCCTCCCTACTGACAACTTCTTTTTTATTTAATTATTATTCTTGCTAAATTTCCGCTTCTTTAAAAACATTAATTCCTTCCTTCAATATTCTTTTTCTATTTCTTGAGATGGAAGGCTTTGCTCACTGGTTTTCAGCCTTTCCTTCTTTCTAAAATATACATTTAATAAGCTGAATTCTATACATATATAGTATTTTCATCACTCAAGATATTTTCTAATTTCCATTGTGACTTCTTTCTCATCCCAAGGGCTATATAGGATCGCAACATCCACACATATACTACCTAGTTATATTTGTTATATTCCTAGTTTAACTGTACTGTGATCAGAAGACAAACCTCTGTGAACTGTTGCAATTTACTTAATAACCCAGAGTTTATCATCAATTTTTACTAATGTTCTGTGTCTTTTATAAAGTTTTTTTTTAAACACCAGGACAGAATATGAATGTAGTCCCTCACTACCACAAATTATGCAGTCATTTTCCACATTTGGGGAAATTGCAGGGGTCAGCACATCTGGAGTACAATGGATAAGCCTCGCCCTGGGAAAACCACCTTCCTCATTTGGGAAAATCACAGGTGTCAACACATCTGGAGTACAATGGATAAGCCTCGCCCTGGGAAAACCACCTTCCTCATTTGGGAAAATCACAGGTGTCAACACATCTGGAGTACAATGGATAAGCCTTGCCCTGAGAAAACCACCTTCCTCATTTGGGAAAATCACAGGTGTCAGCACATCTGGAGTACAATGGATAAGCCTCGCCCTGGGAAAACCACCTTCCTCATTTGAGAAAATCACAGGTATCAGCACATCTGGAGTACAATGGATAAGCCTCGCCCTGGGAAAACCACCTTCCTCATTTGAGAAAATCACAGGTATCAGCACATCTGGAGTACAATGGATAAGCCTCGCCCTGGGAAAACCACCTTCCTCATTTGGGAAAATCACAGGTGTCAGCACATCTGGAGTACAATGGATAAGCCTCGCCCTGGGAAAACCACCTTCCTCATTTGAGAAAATCACAGGTATCAGCACATCTGGAGTACAATGGATAAGCCTCGCCCTGGGAAAACCACCTTCCTCATTTGGGAAAATCACAGGTGTCAGCACATCTGGAGTACAATGGATAAGCCTCGCCCTGGGAAAACCACCTTCCTCATTTGGGAAAATCTCAGGTATCAGCACATCTGGAGTACAATGGATAAGCCTCGCCCTGGGAAAACCACCTTCCTCATTTGGGAAAATCACAGGTGTCAGCACATCTGGAGTACAATGGATAAGCCTCGCCCTGGGAAAACCACCTTCCTCATTTGGGAAAATCTCAGGTAACAGCACATCTGGAGTACAATGGATAAGCCTCGCCCTGGGAAAACCACCTTCCTCATTTGGGAAAATCACAGGTATCAGCACATCTGGAGTACAATGGATAAGCCTCGCCCTGGGAAAACCACCTTCCTCATTTGGGAAAATCTCAGGTATCAGCACATCTGGAGTACAATGGATAAGCCTCACCCTGGGAAAACCACCTTCCTCATTTGGGAAAATCACAGGTGTCAGCACATCTGGAGTACAATGGATAAGCCTCGCCCTGGGAAAACCACCTTCCTGATCATGGGATCTCTCCTGCCAGGTTGTTCTGTGTTTTCTTTTGAAAGGAATGGGTATTCCTGAACATCGAAGGCAACGGTCTAAATGTTCTCCTAGGCCATCTGTTGTGCTGTCCAAATCTTCTATTTACTCATTAATTTTTCATCTACTCATTGTATCAGTCACTAAGATGTGTGTGAAAATTTCTCACTTTGATCATGGATTTGCATCTTTCTTTTGTGGTTGCTTATTTTTGCTTTCAATACTTTGGGACTATTCAATAAATACATAAAAACTAAGTGCAAACTGCATTCCTGGTGAGATAAACCCTTTATTATTATGAAATTATCGGTGGAGTTGCTGTATGCCTCCTTATCTGTAGAGTTGTTATATGCCTCAAAGCTGTTTTAGTTGTATCTATTTAAACAGTATGGACAGTTGATATTTAAAAATCCATGTGGGTCAGGCATGGTAGCTCCCGCCTGTAATCCCAGCATTTTGGGAGGCTGAGGTGGGTGGATCATCTGGGGTCAAGAGTTTGAGACTGGCCTGGCCAACTTGGTGAAACCCTATCTCTACTAAAAATATAAGAAACAGCCACATGTGGTGGTGGGCACCTGTAATCCTAGTTACTTGGGAGGCTGAGGCAGGAGAATTTGTTGAACCCAGGAGGCGGAGGTTGCAGTGAGCCAAGATTGTGCCATTGCACTCCAGCCTGGGCGACAAGAGTAAAACTTCATTTTAAAAAACAAAACCAAAATTAGACAGTGTGGTGATGGGTGCCTGTAATCCCAGCTACCTGGGAGGCTGAGGCAGGAGAATCACTTGAACCTGGGAGATGGAGGTTGTGGTGAGGCGAGATCAATCGTGCCATTGCACTCCAGCCTGTCTGACAAGAGCGAAACTCCGTCTCAAAAATAAATAATAAAAATAAAAATCCATTTGGCATTTAATTCACTTACATTTAATTACGTAATTACTGACATGCTGGGCTTAAATACTCCATTTTATTATGTGCTTGCTATTTGTCCTGCCTGAGCCCATTTTCCTTGCATTTCTTTGGATTTAATTTAATTTTTTTTTTTTTTTTTTTTGAGACAGAGTCTTACTCTGTTGCCAGGCTGGAGTGCAGTGGTGCTATCTCGACTCCCTGCAACCTCTGCCTCCTGGGTTCAAGCCAGTCTCCTGCCTCAGCCTCCCAAGTAACTGGGACTACAGTTGTGTGCCACCATGCCCAGCTAATTTTTGTATTTTTAGTAGAGTCAGAGTTTTACCATGTTGGCCAGGATGGTCTTGATCTCTTGACCTTGTGATCTGCCCGCCTTAGCCTCCCAAAGTGCTGGGATTAAAGGGGCAAACCACTGTGATTCCCCCCTTTGTTATTTAGAAATTATATAGAAATCATATATTCAAATAATTATACATTTAATAGCAAATATTTTCTCCTACTATTGTGCCTTTTTCATTTAAATGGTATCTTTTGACAAGCAAAAATTTTTAACTTTGATGAAATCTATCAGTTTTTTCCTTTATGATCTTTTAGTATCTTCTCTACGAAAGTGTTCAACCCAAGGTGAAAAAGATCTTCCCCTATGTTTTTTCTAAAAAACCTAAGTTTTAAATTTCTTGTCAAGCTCTCCAATCTACCTTGGTTTTTATGTACATGAAGTACAGACTGAGGTTAATTTTTCCACGTTTGTTCAGTTGGTTCAACACTACCGGTTGAAAAGCCTCCCTTTTCCTCATCTGAAATGTCTTGACATCTTTGCAACAAGGCAACCCTGACCACACAGTGAGTCTATTCTGGATTCTCTATTCTACTCACTGTCCCGATTGTTACAGCCTCAGAGACCTGAAATCAGGTGGCAGAATCCTCCTCCTTTGTTCATCTGTTTCAAGATGGTTTGACAGTTTTTAGTCCTGCTATGTGATTTTTGTATGTCTAGTTCTTTGGTAGTTTTTCAGTGATGTATCTGCTGAACGAGTGACAAAGCTGCTTTGAAGTCTACTGAAACCTTCTCTTACCGGAGCCCCCGAAGCCCATTTCCACGGCCCGTTCTTCTGTTGGCTCCTTTCATGTAATCCTGCTTCCTCACAGGACTGTGTATTCTGGCTTTGTCCTGAGCATTGTATTAGAAAAAAACTGTTCATAGAAATAATGTAGGATAAGATAGTTTTCCAAATACCATTTTTATTTGCCTCTGCCAGGTACCTGTGAGCACTAGCAATGTGGAATTACCTTAATCCAATTTAAGGACATATTTTCTAGTCTCTCTACCTGACTTCAGCTAGGAGTTCCTATGAGGTCTTCCAGTTCACCCTAACTCTTGAAGTGCAGACCTTCAGACCCGACTTGAGTATTCCAGCCGTGGAGACCTGGCAGACCCGTTTCCTAACTCTTGAAGTGCAGACCTTCAGACCCGACTTGAGTATTCCAGCCTTGGAGACCTGGCAGACTCGTTTTCAGCTGTTGTCCCTGTACCTAAAAGAGGCTATCAAAAGGGGCTGCAAAAGGACTGCTTTTCTGGGAAAAAGTGGCCCTGGCTGCTGGGCTCACCTCGAGATTTTTGTTTCACAATTTTTCACTATCTTGTTAGCTCCTTAGTGCCTCGACACAGGTTTTTTACCTGGTTCACCATCTCTAAACGCAATGCTCAGAAATTTTACTCAGTTCACTGAAGAATCCCTAGGCCTCTAATGACATGATATAGGATTAACTCTTAAAAGCAGGTATTCTACTAACCTCAGTCAAGAGACTTAGTAATGACAAAGTGTGAAAAAAATAAAAATAGAGACACAAAAGCTAAAGTGTTTTTTAAAGGTTAGCACTATTTAAACTAAGAGCAAATAGTCTTAAAAGCCCTGAGATTTTTAATCTCTACATTATAGTTTAGTATAAAACTTTAATACTGACAAAATGCCTTCCTTCTTAACAGCCCCATGAGATGTGGACAGCAGCATTTACCCATCATAAACTTGTAACCTAAGACCACATTCTACATACTCGAGATAAGAGGCACAAATCACCTTGGCTATTTTGGGAAAGACTCGCACTCAAAATCTTTAAAATACATTAAGGTATAACAGATAATAGGATAATAGGAATTTAAAAATTTTCTTGTATAACATATTTTTAGACAATGACTAAGAAATGTCAGTATTTCCCTAAGAAGCATTTATTTCCAAAATTTCCCATTTCAGAGAGATTTTAATAGATGGGATAATGTATCGTACAATACCAACAGAATGCTTAACAGGCATTTTCCATTCTAAAACTACTGGTGATTCACCGAGACTTTCCTAAGTGCAAACAACATGAATAACTGTGCTGTTATATCATGGTCATGATATCTTTTGCTTGTTTGGTTTTATGCACCCACAGAGAATTTTATAAGATATTACAGACAGTGCCTGACTTACAATGTTTAAGATTCTTCTGGCTAAGTGCAGTGGCTTATGCCTATAATCCCAGATCTTTACGAGGCCGAGACAGGAAGATTGCTTGAGCCCAGGAGTTCAAGACCATAATGGGCAACACAGTGAAACCCTGTCTCTACAAAGATTTTTTAAAAACTTAGTTGGGCATGGTAGCACACAACTGTGGTCCCAGCTACTTGGGAAACTAAGGTGGGAGGACTGCTTGGGCCTGGGTGGTCAAGACTGCAGTGAGCCAAGAGTGCGCCACTGCACTCCGGGCTGAGTGACTAGGAGAGAAATCCCATCTCAAAAAACAAAAAAAAAGATTTGTTTTGACTTTATAAGATTATGGGGTATTAAATGCATTTTTAACTTACGATTTTTTTTTTTGAGATGGAGTCTCATTCTGCTGCCTAGGCTGGAGTGCAGTGGCTCACTTCAACCTCCGCCCCCCAGGGTTCAAGCGATTCTCCTGCCTCAGCCTCCCAAGGAGCTGGGATTACAGGTGCCTGCCACCGTGCCCAGCTAATTTTTGTATTTTTAGTAGAGACGGGGTTTCACCATCTTGGCCAAGCTCATCTTGAACTCCTGACCTCGTGATCCACCCTCCTCAGCCTCCCAAAGTCCTGGGATTACAGGCATGAGTCACCGTGCCCAGCCAACTTATGATATTTTTAAACTTAAGATGGGTTTGTCAAGATGAGAAGCATCTATATTAGAAATAGTTTATCATCTAAACAGACAAGGCTATAAATAGAACAGATACATCAGTTCAGGACAGGAAACAAGTTCTCTATTTTTTCTTTTCCCTTGGCTGCTGTAAGTATATGCTTTAAGAACAAGTTTACTGTAAGGCTTCAAGCTCTCTTCAGCAGCTAAAAATATGCTATACTAAGTTATCCACACCAAAATCAGAATATGAGAAATATCAGCAAGTCAAATAAGGCGGCTTTTACACCATCTCATGAAACATGGCCTGCTTGTTGTTTAACAACAGGGATACGTTCTGAGAAATGTGTTGTTAGGCAGTTTCATTGTTGTGTGAACATCCTAGAGTGTATTTACACAAATATAAACATATCTGAACATAGAAAAGTACAGTAAAAATACAGTAGAGATGATAATAATTGTACTCCTGTATAGAACACTTCCCATGAATGGAGCTTGCAGGCCTGGAAGTTGTTCTGAGTGGTGAGTGAATGTGAAAGTCTAGGACACTACTGTACACTATGATAGATTTTACAAACACTAGACATTAGACTATTACTACATTTATTAAAAATATTTTTCTTTCTTCAATAATAAATGTTAGCTTACTGTAACTTCATAAACTTTAAAATTTTAAAAAACTTTTTTAACTCTTGACACTTAGCTTAAAATACAAACACACTGTACAGCTGCACAAAAACGTTTTCCTCTTTACATTCTTATTCTATATACTTTTTTCTATTTAAAATATGTTTTTAACTTTTTTGTTAAAAACCAAGACAAACACACACGTTAGCCTAGGCCTACACAGGGTCAGGATCATCAAAATCACTGTCTTCTGTCCCACATCTTGTGCTACTAGAACGGGGATGTCCAATCTTTTAGCTTCCCTGGGCCACACTGGAAGAATTGTCTTGGTCCACACATAGAATACACTAACACTAACAAAAGCGGATGAGCTTTAAAAAAAAAAAAAAAATCACAAAAAATCTCATAAAGTTTTAAGAAAGTTTACAAGTTTGTGTTGGGCTACATTCAGAGCTGTTCTGGGCTGCAGGTTGGACAGGGTTGCACTAGAAGGTCCTTGGGGCAATAACAGGCATGGAACTGCCACCTCCTAGGATAACAATGCCCCCTTCTAGATACCTCCTAAAGGACCTGCCTGAGGCTGTTTGACAACTTAGGGAAAAAAAGAAAAAAACGGAGACAAAAAACTACACAGCCAAGTAGCAGTAGCTTCCGCCACATATCCTGCAAAAAAAAAAAAAATTATAATAATAATTAGTTGAATTAGGTTGGGCAAGGCGGCTCGCGCCTATAATCCCAGCACTTTGGGAGGCTGAGGTGGGTAGATCATCTGAGGTCAGGAATTCAAGACCAGCCTGGTGAAACCCGTCTCTACTAAAAATGCCAAAATTAGCTGGGCATGGTGGCAGGTACCAGTAATCCCAGCTGCTCCGGAGACTGAGGCAGGAGAATCACTTGAACTCAGGAGACAGAGGTTACAGTGAGCCAAGATCGCTGCATTGCAGCCTGGAGACAGAGTGAGACTCCATCTCAATTAAAAAAAAAACGAACAAACAAGTAGAAGGAATACACTCTAAAATAACAATAAATAGTATAGTAAATACATAAACTAGCAACGGAATCATCTGAATTACCAAGTATTATATACTGCACATAACTGGTGTGCTATGCTCTTATATGACTGGCAGTGTAGTAGGTCTGTCCGTATCAGCGTCACCACACACAGGTAATGTATTGTGCTATGATGTTATAAGACTGTGATGTAGGAATTTTTCAGCCGCATTTTAACCTTACAGGACCACTGTCACATAAGTGGTCCACTACTGACCGGAATGTCATTATGTAGTGTATGACTGTAGTTCATTAAGTTAATGATGAAAAGACAGTTACATTAGGCCCTTTCATTTACTTTTGTAACTTATCTGATAAGTGAGAAACATCTTTAAGTTATTAATGAAGTCTTTATCCCAAACCTGTGGGTAGAATAGAAAAATATTACAAGTAAAAACCAAAATGACATCTTAATTAATTTTTAACATAGCAACATACTAAATTCTACATTTGGTATACAGCATTATGCAATAACATGAATGAACTAAACCTGGTATTTACTGCCAATTCAAAATTGGAAAGAAAAAACTCAAAAAGAAGAAAATGAGTTACAAAAGGAATATAAAAAAAATACAATATGAAATGAAATAAAGCTTTACATTGAAAATTAAAAGGAAACCAACAGCTTAATAGTGCAGATACATAAGAAATTTTTAAGATACACAAAGAAAATGAACAGATATAAAATTAATTTGTACAAGTTGCTGGAAAATAATTAATGTTGACAGTATTTTCAGTTCTGAAAAAATTTAAGCTAAGAATAATTTACTTACCCAAGTTCTGTCATGCCATCTAGAAATTCCTTCCTGCTAAACTCACACTGAGTTGCTGCCCTGAACTTCCACGCTATGACCAGCACACTGATACTGGCAGGATCCAGGCTCAGATCATCACAGAACTGTTGGATCCCGTCTATTCCAATTTTGTTTTCATCCTGTGGGTCTGTAGTTAACATCAGGGGAAAAGAAAGTTATACTTTTTTGAAAAGTAATTCTAAAATAGGAGGTTTGAATCCTATCATTCTATTATAACACCTAGTTCTAGCAAGCGTGTTTCCAGTACATCAATCGACAGACTGCAGAGGAAAGGAGGAGTGAGCAACAGATACTGTATCCAGAAAACTGTCCTATTTTTAAAATCTAGGTTTCTGGAATTTAGGGGAAGAAAACTCATTGACTTATTTTTGAGAAGATCTGATCACTAAGAAAAATTTAGTTTCCCTAAAGTGAAATGAAAATTCAAGTTTACAGAAATTTAGCTCACTCAAAGGTAAACTGCTACAAAAACACTGGATTGATAAAGTATTTGTAATACCTCAGTTATCACAACTCTCTGCCAAAGTAAATGAACGATTGACGTTTTTCTTCTTGAATGATTTCATTTGCTAGCTCTAATGGTGCTGGACAATAACTGTTTTTCAGAATCATTTAGCTTATGCATCCACATTTAATAGCTTAGAAATTCAGGTTCCCCACCC
Source organism: Saguinus oedipus (assembly GCA_031835075.1). Lineage (NCBI taxonomy): Eukaryota > Metazoa > Chordata > Mammalia > Primates > Cebidae > Saguinus > Saguinus oedipus. The sequence continues at coordinate 1,150,878 of CM063169.1, read as the reverse complement.
CCATTTCTAGTTTAAAAATAAAATTAAAGAACTTAGCATTTGTTTATCAGAAAATCAAACAGTAAAATATATTTAAAGCATCCCAGCAAGACTTCACTAAACCTAGTAATTTCAGATAGATTATATATATCATAATACATCATAATGCATATGTCAATTGTTGGTTTAGAAGGTGAAATAGAAAACCTGTAGCTTCTTTGCTCAAATAAAGATTAGGTATGATAAACTTTTCTTCCCCTTCATACAAAATTTAACTTTGGTCATTTAAGTAATATATTACTACATATATATATATATATATAGTTACCAAAGAAATACTGGTGACATAAATGAAGGAATCCATAAACATCCTTCTAACTCTATATTCTCTTGTATCAGCAGAAAACAACCTCACCCATAGTTTATGAGACAGAGGTTCTATCAGAAAAAAAAATCCCCACTTATTACCTTATTCAATTCCACCTCCTTACATTACACTTCAGGAATCGAAATATTGATCTACAAAGCTCTGACTTAATAAACCAACTCAGTAAATTTTATTACAACAATGTTAAATATTTCAAGTAATTTTGCAAGTACTTATTCATTTGTATGTTAATATAACAACTGTTAAATTTGTCAACAGTCTTAGAACTGTTTATTTTTAGAGTCTAAAATGATTACACCATGTTTCTACTTTAACTGACTATAACTGCATGATAAAGTTAAATAATAATGCAGGGATGAAGCTTCAATAACACCTAAAGATACAATTTTCCACTTACACACAAGTATTTTTTCAAAGGTAGCTGCATATATTTAAATAACTTTAAAAATTTTGCATAGCGTATGAGTTACAAAATTAGCTCAACAACTGACTTAGCCAAAAATTCTTAAAACAGACTAAAGCTTAACTAAAAACAATTTTAATTTTTGGGGAACTATAATAAGTACAAATCTGATTTGTTTATTTTACCACTGACTAAGTTTCTGAGCCAAGATTTTTTTAAGGCAATTTTCAATCCATTGTTCAGACCTAAACAGAAAGACTAAAGCACACACACAGCATTTGGCTGGGCACAGTGGCTCATGCCTGTAATCCCAGCACTTTGGGAGGCTGAGGCAAGCAGATCACGACATCAGGGGTTCGAGACCAGCCTGGCCAATATGGTCAAACCCTGTCTCTAAATAAAAATAGAAAAAATTAGCCCAGCGTGGTGGCATACACCTATAGTGTCAGCTACTCAGGAGGCTGAGGCAGAAGAATCACTTGAACCCAGGAGGCAGAGGTTGCAGTGAGCTGAGATGCTGCCACTGCACTCTAGCCTAAGCGACAGAGCAAGACTCTATCTCAAAAAAAAAAGCCAATAATGAAAATAATAAATAAACAAGAACTTAAATCCAAAAAAATTATTCTATATTTGAGCTAATACTTGTTTAAATGAGGGTTAAGGTTTGGTTTTGTTTTCAAGTTTTGGAAAACTTAGTCTTAAAAACTGCTAGAAAGAAAGAGCTAAATAAGTCAGCTCTGAGCCTGCTGCCTCTCCCTCTGCACTGGATGTGAAATGTAAAGCCTACAGAGGGACCTGGATCTGCATATGCTCGTCAAGGTAGTCTGGAGTTCAAGGCACAGATGCATTTTCACAAGAAGCTTTGATCTAAGCACTGATGCCAATAAAAATCACGACTGTTCACAATCTGCAACACAAGGTCTCTTTGCTGAGAGCTTTTCCCAAAGCCTCTCTAACCATGAAAGCTATTTCAGTGCTGACATGCCACTCCCCAGGCAAGGAAAACACTGAGGTTTCCCCTTGCTCCAGGATCATCTTTGTGATTTGGTGTTGTTCTTAACCTTCTCACCATCAATATTTCAGCCTAAATAAAAGTGCTTGAAAACAATACTGTATTAACAGACACAATCATGCCGATACCAAGCCTCCCAGCAGTGGCTTTTCCCTGACAGCTGTGCGACATCGGACTCACTGCACAGAACAAGTGGGCATGGGCCTGGTCCTGATCCATCACTGATTCCCCTCTTTTCGCCCTCCCCACACGCCGCCAATCACAGTCCCAGCCCCATTTAAATGGGAGAAACTGGATTCTGCAGCTGAGCGCTGGGAGGAGAAGCAAGAGCGGCCTAGAGACCTCCTGCCCCTGGCACCAGAGCCCTGGACATGCAGTGCGCAGGCTGCTGATGGAGGTGGGCATCTGTCCAGCTTTGCTGCCAACCCCTCTTACCTTTGTACCTGCCGTACAGCTGCTCCAGCTTCTTCTTGTCCACAGTGTTCCGCACGGACTCCCTGTGGAACGAGTCTGGGTTTTGGAAGAAGCTGTCCGTGGCCTCGTCTAGTCTCCACTCATTCTGCGCTAAGCAGTAGATAGCAGTTCTCTCGCCAGCCTGAGTGCATGCCATAAACTGGCGGACCTTTTCCCTCTGAGACGATTTAAGCTTATGCTTTGGGATGCAAAAGAAGTAGGAAAGCCAGTGAGGCTGCTCAGGATTTGTCCCAGCCTCTAGTCTAATGCCTGTACTTAACTGGGCAGAATCACAGAACATAAAGCTTTGCTCTTCATCAGTTAAAAAGACTGCACAGCCTTCTGAAAACTGAAACAACAGCACCTACACAGTAACAAACAGGCAGTCTAACCTTCGAAAATTATGAGAATTAACATTTTATACAAAACACATTCTGACCTCTACCCAGTCACTCTGCATGAAGTATACTATTGTTTTTCTAAAAATCTCTGTATGCCTCCCTCTAATGCACATCGAACCCTCTGATGAAACAGGGCAAGGACTTCACAGCATCACCAGAGGCCCTAGAGGCAGGGTCTCTTCTTTGGCTTCAAGTAAGTTCAGGCTCTAATGAATGGGAAGAGGCTGTGCAGTTTAGACACTATGTTTTTCCCAGTTCAAAATCGGCAGAATCACATTGATGAAAACATACACCAATAACTAAGGAGAGTGTTAAAAGTAATTTATCAAAGTTTCACAAGCAGGCACAAAAAAGCCTGTTATGATTAAATGGAAACAATAACACTAATAACAAGAATGCCTCTGTATACCAGACAGAAATAAAATGAAAAATAGGACAGAGGCTCTGGGCAGGCAATAAATAACAAAACTGCCAAGAAGCTGTACTATATATAGTATATCATGAAACAAAGTAACATCTTGACACTTCCAGATATAGGAGGGCTGAGTTTCCACTTATCTAAAGTAACTTGATGATGTAATCCCAGCACTTGGAGGCCAAGGCAGATCACTTGAGGTAACGAGTTCGAGACCAGCCTGGCCAACATGGTGAAACCCCATCTCTACTAAAAATACAAAAATTTAACAGGGCATGGTGGCGTGCACCTGTAGTCCCAGCTACTTGGGAGGCTGAGGCAGGAGAATCGCTTGAATCTGGGAGGTGGAGACCGCCGTGAGCTGAGATCCTGCCACTGCACTCCAGCCTGGGCGACGAGGAAGACTGTCTCAAAAAATAATAATAATAAACAAATAAAGTAACAATGAAAACAACACTGGAAAAGAAAGTGACTTACTAACTTCTCTAAATCCAAACAGACCCTAGAATCTACTGAATGCTAATGTTTTACAAAAATGCTTTCCACAATAAGGGGGTAATTTTTTACTCAAATTTTTATAAGGAATTTATACTCAATCTTGTTCAAATAAAAATGAGTTAACTTATGAAAACACATGGAATGAATCCTAACATAACTTACAGAAATACAAAGAAGGATAACAAGGTATGGATGAGTAAACTTGAGACTGGGGAAAAGGCATACCAGGAGGCCAGGGTGCTGTTAGTACAGGGACATGCCTGTCACATGTCAGAGCTGGAAATCAGGCTCCAAGCTTCCCCAGTGCCACAGTAAAGAAAATATGATTAGTTAGGAAAATCTGTTTCCATAGGATCTAAAACTTAGCAGCAGCTCAGAAGTGGTACAGACCCTTCTGGCCTAAAACCTGAGGGAAACATCTCCTGCGGCTCCTCAGGAAGTTCAACATTCCCTCATGTATACCAATTCCTCACCAAAATGCCAACCACGTACAGCAGAGCCAGCTTCCAGAGGTGTTTTGTTGTTGTTTTTTTTTGAGACAGGCAATCAAAAAGCATGGTGCCAAAATAGCAGAGGACAATTCTGCAGGAACATTAAGATAATGCTGTCCAGATAGACACTCCCCCGGTTGCCACCTGGGACGCTGGGGTGCTCAGACTCTCAGGAGTGCCACAGAACTACCTTCCTGAGGTAGTTCACCAGCCTAGCTCACTCTCATTCTCACGAAGTGCACAGCAGAGGCTTTCACAGGCTGTATGGCTTGTGATATCACAGGACTGAACATAAGATTTGAGAGCCTTTTATTGAGCCAAAATTAAGATATTTGCAAAAAAAAATGGGTTTATTATTGCTAATACAGAAATATTTCAATACTTTCTATTTTAATTTCTAATATGGTAAATATTGATGACTATTACCCACATAAACAGTGGCTCTCATTTAAAAATGACAGGGGTTCAACGTTCCAATGACTGGGGCTCCAAAATCATTCTTAGAAATATACAGGAAATGTGGTTCATATACACCATGGCATACTAGGCAGCCACAAAAAGGACCAAGATCATGTCCTCTGCAGCAACATGGATGGAGCTGGAGGCCATTTTCCTAAGTGAACTGATGCAGGAACAGAAAATCAAATGCCACATGTTCTCACTTGTAAGTGGGAGTTAAACACTGAGCACATCTGGACACAAAGAAGGAACAACAGACACCGGGGCCTGCTTGAGGGTGGTAGGAGGGAGAGGATCACAAAACCACCCATTGGGTACTGTGCTTCTTACCCAATGGGTGACGGTTTAATCTGTAAACCAACCCCCACGACACGCTACTGACCTTTATAATCAACCTGCACATGTACCCCTGGACCTAAATTAAATAAAATAAAAAACAAACCCCAAAACAATTTGGACTCCTGACACGAAACACTTTGAGAAATGCTAATTCAGGGGAGTCCAGGGAATTAACATTTCGGCTACTCAGAACAATGAGTGTTGAGCATTTGGGAGTCTTCGATCCCTTCTGGAATCTGATGGGTCATCGTTCTTCCCTCCAGGAAAACATATATGAACCTCACATGTGCAAGCAGCTTTGCCTAAAATTTCAAGCATTTCACAGATGGCTTAGGTCTATCTGGAAAGTCCTGATAAGGTAGGAGAAGGTAGAACTCAGGTTAAGAACTGATGAAGATTAAAAACCTTCACTCAGCCAGCTTTCTCTCGTAATGTTCCAGACAGCAGCCATCTCAGGCTTGTGGGCCAGGTGGTACGTTGCAAAAGCAGACAGCCATAGTGTTCCAATAAAACTCAATTTACAAAAACAGCTAACTTGTGGGCTGTAGTTTGCTGACCCCAACCTACATTCTAGAGGAATAAATGAATACATATTCTCTATATTATTTCCTGAAATTGAGCTTTTGAAAAGAACTAAACAAAGAATTCAAGGTTGTATTCTTTGGTAAGATCAAATTTAACTAAATTAAGTCAGATCCCATATTCTCTGACAGAAAGCTGACAAAAGATAGAGCTAGTGTCTTTTTATGAAGTTGACAGCCTTCTCAAGGGAGGGTGAGCAAAGCCAAGAGTTACCTTAAAAAGGTTAGGATAAAGACACAAGTGCAACCCCCAAAATGGTCCACCACTAAGAACAGCCGTGACATCCTCATTATGGAAGTGGCCATCATTGCTAGATTTAAAAATTCTGCCATGTTACACAACAAAATTTAGTATATCCATGTAACAGAATAGAATTTGGCATAAAAAGGAATGAAGTATTGATACATGCCACAACATGGATGAAGCTCAAAAGCACGATGCTGAGTGAAAGCCAGGCACGAGAAGCTACGCAGTGTACGATTCCACTCAGAATGGGCAAATCCACAGAGAGAGAAAGGTGAGTGGCAGCCAGGGGCTGGGACAAGGGAGGAGTTGGGAGTGACTGCTATCCAGAATGGGCAAATCCACAGAGAGAGAAAGGTGAGTGGCAGCCAGGGGCTGGAACAAGGGAGGAGTTGGGAGTGACTGCTGATGGGTGCAGGGCTTTCTTTTGGGGCAACAAAAATGTTTTAAGACTAGATAGAGGTGGTGGCTCCACAAATTTGTGAACATACCAAACACCATTGAATTGTACTCTTTAAAATAATTTTATGTCACATGAATTTCACCTAAAAAAAGTCAACATTGTACTCGTTAGACCCTCCCAGACTATTCAGCAGAGTAATATCCTCTTGGGTGACTGAATTATTCAACCAGCATTATACAACTGATGGCTCCACATCAAGAGATTTGGAATGTGAACACCTGGAAGACACGACAGTGTCTGATCCTGAGCTCCCGCGATCACCCCTTGAAGCCTCCTCTAATATGTGACTACAGTGTTACACCAGCAGCCTAATTTCCTAGAACTCTAGAAGAACAGATGCAGGAGCACGTGGATTCAAAGTGGTTTTGGATCATTACTGTTAGCTACAGAGGGAACCGAAGGGTATTGAGAAACGCGAAGATCCCCCTGCAATCTACTCAAATTGCCTGATGTCACAAGATAGGCCAGCAAACCCTGAACTCCACGGTGATGCCAATGAGCAAGGCACTGGTTCAGAATGAGCAAGAGCAGCTCTGAGGTCTGGGCTTAGCCTGTTAACGAGTCTCTGGCCAGTCAACAAAGCTGCAATCATTTGACGTCACCCCTTACAGGTTTCTCCATAAAATAACAGCAATTAAAGCAATGATGAGTAGCTAAGGCTAAAGACTATGTATTTCATGTCCAAAAGTGACTAAGAGACCCAAGTGGCCTCTTCTGAAGAAGGGAACTGGCATAAAGATTCTTAGGAAACAAAAAGGCTCATCAACTAACAAACTACAGGGGAGAGAAAGAAGCCCCGAGTGCCCTGAGACAGAACTAAACCCAGGTCAAGTTAACAAAGGCCCAGACGTTGGCAGGAAGCTTTGAGTGGACCCAGATAGGACTGAACCAGGCAAAACTAATCAAGGTCGATCCACTGTGGAACCAGGGCTGCCCTTCAAGCTGACAACCTTCACCATGCAAATTCAATTAAGGCCAGCTTTTCAAGTGTGTATGTAGGGGGTATTTTCCAGGTTTCACTATTTTATTCTGTTAAAATGTACACAATTCTTGAAATAAAAATCTGGACAATCCAGCGGAAACAGCAAATAAAATCTCTAAGCTATAAAAAGTCTTAAACATTTTAACTGTGACTTTGTGTAAAACTACTCATAATCTGGCATCAAGGATACCCATAGGTCAAATCAAAGAAATTACTCTTACAATGTCCTTGGGTCAACTTACAAGGGGCTGGCAGGTCAATCATTTTGATCAAATAAACTATATAAGCTTATGGATCACTTTGACGCTGTTTTGGTATGGAGTGAAATTCATCCCCGCTCTGCAGCAGTGGAGGAGCTGATAGATGCTCATAGACGCTCCTCTCCCGCATTCTGAGCGTGTTCAAGTTTTCCCCAAGCTAAATTCATGTCTACTCTGCCCCTTTCCTCCTAAAAGGTGGAGCGAATTACCTCTACCTGCCCAGGTGTGCACCCTAACTCAAGCCACCTCGCTGCAGCCCGGCCCCTGAGGGTCACACAAGCCCGGCTGCTGCAGTCAGCGGGATCTTCACAGCTGCTCTTTCGTCCAGCACTGCTGATGGCTCCCTTCTCCTCCAAACCCCATCCTCTTGATTTCGACATATTCTAGCCTCCTGGTTTCTCCTACCGGCTCTTCTCCCATCTGACACTCTGTCCTCCCCTTCCACTCCCCTCTACTCGTCACCGTGTCCCTTCCCGGCTCTCTGTGCTTTAGCCAGGGCAATCTTTCAGCTTCTAGACAACGCCATCGCCTACCACCAATGCATCGCCTGTGCGCACCGTTTCTTCTGCCTGGAGCCACGCACAGCTGGCTGCCCCGGCACCTCACTTTTCCTCTGGCTAATTTCCAGAGTTCAAGTCACATCCTCGGCATCTGACACCACTCCCCCGCCCGCATCCTACAGGTTCCTGGAACCCGTGCCTTGGCCCTTGGCCCGGCTGTGGCAAAACAGTTGGGTATCTGGTGCCCGTCTCCCTTGCTGGGCCATCAGCTCCTTCAGCGCCATAATCACGCCTGGCCCAGCACCCGTCACCGCCAGCAGCACCTTGCTGGCCTCTGAAGCGCTGTGTACTAAGTCCCAGCCATCACCATGGTTTCCACCACACTTCGAAGCCACTGAGGCGCACCCCGGCATCCTCCCTCCGGGGCTGCAGAACTATCAGCTCCACAGAGCGCAGCCACGGCCCCCGGCCAGAGCCCCGCCGCCTCTCCTTCCCCTCCCGGCCGCAGGGCCGCCCCCACGAATCTGTGCCGCTCGCGGATTCCTTCCTGCGCGGTTCTGGTCAACAGCCTCAGCACCTGCACGGACGCCCGCAGGAGCAGCCGAGCCCTCGTGTCCGTCGGCTCCCGTTTCCCAGCCGCCCTGGGAAGCCCCGGCCCCCGCCCCGCCGCCCCACAGCTCCCCCCGGCCCCCGCCCCGCCGCCCCACAGCTCCCCCCGGCCCCCGCCCCGCCGCCCCACAGCTCCCCCCGGCCCCCGCCCCGCCGCCCCACAGCTCCCCCCGGCCCCCGCCCCGCCGCCCCACAGCTCCCCCCGGCCCCCGCCCCGCCGCCCCACAGCTCCCCCCGGCCCCCGCCCCGCCGCCCCACAGCTCCCCCCGGCCCCCGCCCCGCCGCCCCACAGCTCCCCCCGGCCCCCGCCCTCCGCTCACGCTCAGTCGTCCCTCGCGGTTCCAGTCAAACCCGCGCTCCCCACGGTCCGGCGCCTCCCACGCCGCCGCTCTGGCTCGCAGACCCCCGGCCCACTCCTCCCTCAGCCCCGCCCGGGACGCCCCACACAGCTCGCCTGGCTCGGCCCCACCTATCCCGCGCGCCGCCAGCGCCGACCTCGGCGCCCGACCCCGACTCCGACCCGCAGAGGAGACGCCAGGGCACCTACCATCTCCCTCGCGCCACCCGCCTCTCGCCGGCCCCGGCCTTCTACGCAGGCGCTGCGGTCGCTCCTCCCTAGTCCTAGGACGGCCGCGGCCCGGGGCTCCGGGGCACTGGCGGGAGCCGGCCGCGGGGACTCCCACTCCCGGCATGCTCAGCGCCGCCCGGGGGCCGACTGGAGCTCTCGCACCGCCCCTGCCCCAGCGCTCCGCCTTTTCGGCGCCGCCATCCCCCTGTGGCCCCTGCTCGTCCCGCCCTCTGTGAGGGCCGTGGCTCGCGCCTGCGGTGACCGATGCCGGCCTGAGGCTCCCAGGCCCCACGCCGGCCCGGAGGTGCTCTTGGAAGAGGAGGGCGATGAGTCGGTGCACAGAACTCCATCTCCCGACATGCCCTGCACCTCCGCGCGGCCGACGGGACACGCCCACGCCCCGCCTCTTAAAGAGGGCTGCGACTGCGTCTGGGCGGGCTTCCCGGGCGGCGACGTTGGGTGAGGGTGGTCCTCAGCTTGGCGGCGGCCGCTCCTTCCCGGCCTCCTGGCCTCGGTCCCGCCTGGCAGAGGATGAAGGGAAGCCCTCGGGCGCTGCGGTCCGAGGCGAGAGACGGCGTCCCTCTCCGCCCCTCGGCTCCCGGCGCCGCAGAGCCCTGCCCAAGCCGCGGGACGGTGATGCTCTGGCCTGGCTGGTGGGCGCGGCCCCCTACGTCCCGGTGAGCGCCGGGCCTTGTCCTAACGGGGCTCTTTCCCAGGGGTCCCCTTCCTTCCTTTTCTCTCCCTCCCCGGGGCTCCCCATCCTTTCCTCCCTTCCCGGGGCTCCCTTTCCCTTCCTCCCTCCCCGGGGCTCCCCTCCTTCTCTCCTTCCCTCCCTCCCCGGGGCTCCCCTTCCTTCCCTCCCCGGGGCTCCCCTTCCTTCCCTCCCCCGGGCTCCCCTTCTCTTGCAGGCGCTGTCTCCCGGGGTCGGGTGGTCTGTGTGGCCTGGGGTCCCGCTCCTCCAGGCCTTGCCTAGAAGTTCTTGGCTGAGGCCCACATTCTAACCTGGTATCCACCTGCGTTCCCACCCTGGCCGCCCGCGTGGACTCGGGACCGCCAGAGCCGGCGGCGGGGCGGCGATGCAGCCCCATCCCTGGCGCCCCTCCTGTGGCGTCCGTGAGCCAGGGTGTGGACGCCTGCGCTGGGGAAGCAAGGCCGCTGTGCTTCGGGTCCCTAGTCACTGCCCGTTTTTCTGGTTACTCTGTCTTACAAATTTATTTACCGGTTTTTTCAAAAGGACTGTTTTAATGATTGGATTGCTTAGTGAAATATATGTGTATATATATATATATACGTATATATATGTGTATTTTTTTCCTACAAACTTGACTTAAATATTCTGAAACTTTTCGTTGTTGAGACAGAGTCTTGCTGTCGCCCAGGCTGGAGTGCAGTGGCTGGTCAAGGCTCAAGGGATTCTCCCGCCTCAGCTGCCCCAGGAGCTGGGGCCACAGGGGCTACCACGCCCCACTAAGTTTTTCATTTTTGATAGAGACAGGGTCTTGCTGTGTTGCCCAGGCTGGTCTCCAACTCCTGGCCTCAGGCAGTTCGCCCACCTCAGCCTCCGAAAGCGTTGGGAATATAGATAATTGTGTCATAATACAGCAGTGGCATGAACCACCGCACCCAGCCTTTTTTATTTTGAGATGTTACAGATTCACATGTAGTTGTAAGGAGTAATATAAAGAAATCCTACAGTGCCTTGCCCTGTTTTCTCCAATGGTAGCACCTTGCAAAACCGTAGTATATGCAGGAAGTTTTCATTGATCAGATCCCCTGACCTGCTGAGATTGCACCGACTGTATACACACTAGTGAGTGTCAGTCTACAGCTGTGTGTCTTCTCAATGAAATTGAGATTATTTTTCACTTAGCCTTGAGATACATCCGCATTGTTATATGTATCAATAGCCCAAGACACAGAAATTCTAAGAATTCATTATTTAAAAAGTAATCCCAGCACTTTGGGAGGCTAGGCAGGCAGATCAGCTGAGGTCAGGAGTTAGAGATGTGCCTGACCAACATGGTGAAACCCAGTCTTTACTAAAAATACTAGCTGAGTGTGGCGGTGGACGCCTGTAATTTCAGCTACTCGGAAGGCTGAGGCAGGAGAATGGCTTGAACCCGGGAGGCAGAGGTTGCAGTGAGCTAAGGTCACACCACTGCCCTCCAGCCTGGGTGACAAAAGCAAAACTCAGTCGTAAAAAAAAAAAAAAAAAGAAACAAAAAACCACACTACATTACAGGTATTCTAAGTCTTTTTTTTTTTTTTTTTTAAATGGAGTCTCACTGTTGCCCAGCTGTGATCTCAGCTCACTGCAACCTGTGCCTCCCAGGTTCACTTGATTCTCCTCCCTCAGCCTCCTGATTAGCTGGGATTACAGGCATTTGCCACCATGCCTGGCCAACTTTTGTATTTTTAATAGAGACAGGGTTTCACCATCTTGGCCAGGTTTGTCTCAAGCTCCTGACCTCGTGATCCACCTGCCTCAGCCTCTCAAAGTGCTGGGATTACAGGCATTAGTCACTGTACCTGGCCTCCAAAATGTCTTTTTAATAATTAGAACAAGTAAAGATGGTTACTTATTTACTCAAAAAACATGCTACAATTTGGTAGTCCATAGGATTTTGGTGGCAAGTTTGAAGGTAAAATGAAATGAGTTTGAAAGAAGAGTGATTTGTATTTTAAGGATCCATAAATAATTTCACTGAAATTTTAGTATAACTGCAACTAAAATCCTCTGTAAATCATAAAAATTAATAGCTCCCTTTGAGGGACACCTAATTTCAGGAACCTGATTGAGGAAGAAATCGGAAATGAACATAGAGGTGTCATTCACACATGAGCTCTGTTGAAAGTTACTTTTCTGGAACATAAAATCCATCAAAGAATTACTTTTTGGGATCTTTTGGGGGAACTGGGAGGTGTAAACGAAGCATCTTAAATTTCTATCTTGGTTCTGGAAAATACTTAAAGTGCACTTCTGAAGTAGCTGTTGATTTCTTTAGCTCCCTTGGAAGGAGAGAAGCTTAGCAATTGAGTGAGTCATTAAAATAACAGCTTAGCTATATTGCTAGGCGTGACTAAATGATTGCCTCATTGTTTTTAAAGTGGTAAATGTGTAGTTAAGGGTGTACACATGTACTTAAGTGTATTGAAAGTAATATAAAATTGGTTGGAAGAGCATGTTATTTATCCTACACCTGTTCTGGGTAAGTGAACCCTCCGTGGAACGTGCTTATATCCCTTTAGGAGTCAGTCTCCAAGATTGCTCTGTACTTGAGCACTTTCTAACCAGAATGTCTTCTCTTCTTGGTGACTTTTGCTGTGATTCTGATGAGTGACTCCTGTTGTCTGACACTACTGTCTTCAGGACCTGCTGAGCCCTCACTGAGTCTTCTGGCCTCCAGGCTTTTTGAGTTCTCCTGTTTGTTTCTGTCAGCTGCCATTTCATGGTTTGGGCAGAATGCCACCTCCAGAAATGCCACCCTTACTTTTGCTGCATCTAATCTGTTTTGGCTGAGAAATGAGATTAAACTATTATAATTTGGGTTAGCAGTGAAATGGAAGTATAGAGACATAGATACATATTTTAGTAACCAGGTTTCCAGGCTGGGGAATCTGGGATACGTGACGATTGAGTAGGAATTCCTAACAGCCCATTGGGTGCTGCTGTAAAGAATAGTTAGGTTAATATTTTGTTGTTTCCTTTCAACCATAAATCTGCGTAAGTGGTAGGTGTTGGTTTTGCTGCCTGTTTTGGCTTAGCTGCCTGTGGTCTCTTAGTGGCTAAATTCCATGGACTCGGCGTTTATTCCTCCTTCTTTCCAGAGTCTCGGTTTCCAGCCTCTAAGCTCGTTCTGCCTTAGAGGCCTTTGCTGACCGCTGTCTCCACCTGCTTCCTAAACAGTGCTCAGTCTGGGTGCACTGCCCTGCCCCTGCTTGTCATCACCTGGACACCACGGCTACCGCCGTACTGAAACCGTCCTCATTCCCCCAGCAGTCATGTTCAGAAAGCAAGTTCCTGTCTGTGCTCTGCCTTGCCAGGATAAATTAACATACATTGTTTTGGGTCTTCCTAAAGAAAAGTAGAGAAGGAGACTGAATTTGGATGATAGCAAAAAGTTCTAGAGATCTAGGTATTGTTACATATATATATGTATATTTTAAATTCTTGACATCTTCTTAGCATTTGACCGTAGACTGACTTTGGCCGTGTGGCAAAATTTCAAATGATTTTAGGAAGCCCACAAAGCTAACGGTAGGTAGCTCAGAATATTTCGTTTCTGGAGTGACATGAGTGTGGTGTCCCCAGGCAGTCCACTGACCTCTGAGGGGAAGTTGATGCTATTTTCTGGGTTTTGATAACATGGACTCTTCCTTTTTTTTTTTTTTTTTTTTTTTTGAGACAGAGTTTCACTCTTGTTGCCCAGGCTGGAGTGCAATGGCATGATCCCGGCTCACTGCAACCTCTACCTCCCAGGTTCAAGGAATTCTTCTGCCTCAGCCTCCTGAGTAGCTGGGATTACAGGTGCACGCCACCATACCCAGCTGATTTTTGTATTTTTAGTAGAAATGAGGTTTCACCATGTTAGCCAGGCTGGTCTCGAACGCCTGACCTCGTGATCTGCTCACCTCAGCCTCCCAAAGTGCTGACATTACAGGCGTGAGCCCCCGCACCTGGCCAACATGAACCCTCTTAAATAGACTTGGTTTCTGCATTTTGCACATGGTAGAGTTGGTAGAGATATGAGGCTGTTTTCTTTAAAAAAAAAAAAAAAAAAAAAACTTCCGTAAAGATGTAACTGACCTTTAATCATCTCAGCCCTTCACAAGGCCCCATGTAAGGTGTGTCAGCATTCAGAATTTAGTTTGAATCTCAGTGCAGTAGTTTAGATGTTGATGTTAATCTAGGAAAGATCATATTTTCTTCAGAAAGGTATCAGTTTTCTGGATCTGATTATTTAATACTCTGATGAATAGTAATGAATCATTCAACTATATGTGACAACTCTTTTTCAGCTGAAAATGTGTATCTGAAATGCAAGGTCAGCAAGGCAGAGACCTGTGGATTGCTGTGCCCTGCCCTCTGAACCTGGATCATGAAGGTGTTGGGAAGAAGCTTCTTCTGGATGCTGTTTCCCGTCCTTCCCTGGGCGACTCAGGCTGTGGAGCACGAGGAGGTGGCACAGCGTGTGATCAAACTGCACCGTGGGCGGGGGGCAGCCGCCACTCAGAGCCGGCAGTGGGTCCGGGACAGCTGCAGGAAGCTCTCAGGGCTCCTCCGCCAGAAGAATGCGGTTCTGAACAAACTGAAAAATGCAATTGGAGCAGTGGAGAGAGATGTGGGCCTGTCGGGTGAAGAGAAACTGTTTCAGGTGCACACATTTGAAATCTTCCAGAAAGAGCTGAATGAGAGTGAAAATTCCGTTTTCCAAGCCATCTACGGACTGCAGAGAGCCCTCCAGGGAGATTACAAAGATGTCGTGAACATGAAGGAGAGCAGCCGGCAGCGCCTGGAGGCCCTGAGAGAGGCAGCAATAAAGGTCAGTCAGAGAGAGAGAGAGAGAGAGAGAGAGAGAGAGAGAGAGAGAGAAAGGTGAGGAGCGCGTGCCCACATCCTAGGGAGAGCCCGCTGCGGAGCTGGGGGGCAGAGGGGAAGGGAAGGCGTGCATGCTGCCGATGTCTCCTAGCTGTTGTTTTCCTAGGAAGTCACATCTAGAAAAATCTAATGTGAGGGAGAATCTTTTCCTTTTGCATAATAGTGTAGTTCTTACTTCTAGAAGGAGCCACTCTCATGCTTTTCTCTACGGAGAAGTCCCCTGGTAATTAAAAAAGTTATTCAAGTTGTATGAGTAAACTGATACAAAAATAAATATAACTTAACATTTTGCTGAGTTTCTGACAGGAGTTCCTTTTAGTGTGAAGTTTCACTTTTCTTCAATGGCATAATATCGAAAATAAAAATACTAAAATTAGTTTTAAACTAATGTATACATTTCAGTTTAGGACTTTGACCAAGTATGCTTTTAAAATGATGAGAAGTTTCTGAATTACCGTATCAGTTGTTGTGTTAGTTATTTTGTTAAAGCCATCGTTTCTTGAGTACCTGTTCTACACCAAGCCCTTTAAATACATAAAGTCCTCTGTAGACAGGCCAAGCTCAAAGTTCAGAAGGGACAGTAGAAAAAAATAATAAAATAAACAAATATATAAAGTCATCTTCACAGAAAAACCTGTAGGATTATTCCACAGCGTAAAAATTGGAGAAAATGCAGACATGAAACTTTCTTTACAGAAACATATCTTGGGGTAGAGAAACATGACCAGCAGACAAATGTATAAATCAAGGTTTTCAATAACACTGATTCATTTGTCTGGCCTGTGTGATACGTGCACGAACTGTGACTGTACAGTGGAGACGTGACAGTACCTTGGTAGTAGGGTCTAGATGTGTGGCTCTTTTATTATAGAGAAAAAACATGAGTCTGAGTAACATTGGCTCAAATATGCGCACTTCATAACATGTCAACAGTAGTTTAACATACACTAGTTATGTCCTATGCTAAGATTCCCCAGGTGCTGGTGACCTGCAGCTATGCTAGCCCTCCAGTCACATGCTCAACCTGCAGCTGTGTGTGAGACCTGCAGCCGTGTGTGTGAGACCTGCATCCGTGTGTGTGAGACCTGCGGCCGTGTGTGTGAGACCTGCGGCCGTGTGTGTGAGACCTGCGGCCGTGTGTGTGAGACCTGCGGCCGTGTGTGTGACCTGCGGCCGTGTGTGAGACCTGTAGCTGTGTGTGTGACCTGTAGCTGTGTGTGTGAGACCTGCAGCTATGTGTGAGACCTGCAGCCGTGTGTGTGAGACCTGCAGCTGTGTGCGAGACCTGCAGCCGTGTGTGAGACCTGCAGCCGTGTGTGTGAGACCTGCAGCCGTGTGTGAGACCTGCAGCCGTGTGTGTGAGACCTGCAGCCGTGTGTGTGACCTGCAGCCGTGTGTGAGACCTGCAGCCGTGTGTGTGAGACCTGCAGCTGTGTGCGAGACCTGCAGCTGTGTGCGAGACCTGCTGCTGTGTGCTAGCCCTGCTGTGTGCCTGACCTGCAGCTGGATGTCACCTGCAGCTCTTTGTCAGTGGCATCAGATGGTGTCTCATGACTACTTGAGAATAGAGGCAACAATGTTTTTCCAGCTCTGGTCATCTCTGCTGTCCTATGTCCCATCCCTTTAGCTAACGATAATTGTTTGAAAGTAAATTATTGATGAAATATAATGGTGTAAAATAGATTACTAAGTCACTGTTTCCGGCATCACTCATCAGTTCCCCAAATGATTAATGCTGTTGGTTTCTACATGTGTTGTGGACAGTTTCCCTTGTGACTTGAATTTGACTGTGCATCGAATTTAGTTAGCTCCACATTCATGTCTCACGTCTGGTTTTAGAGTACTGCTGCATTTACATGATCAGGCTGGAGCACGGTCACTGTTGAGGAAGTGAGTCGTGTGAATAGATGACCTACGGATACTACTTTTGTGTAGCAGATGTTTCTCACGTGTTGATGTACATGTACGAAAAACTTTGCCTAAACATTTCGCTAAGCTTAGTTATGTTTGAGTAACTAGGACACGTGACTTCCCTAGCTGACCAGAGTTACATTATTGACATATGAAGAGGGACATTTGACCAACAAAGCAGGAGAATTGATTGAGTGATTGAGAAAGTCATGTCCTGGCTTATTTCTTCACGTGTCTCCCTCTTTTTTACAAATGAATAGGAAGAGACAGAGTACGTGGAACTTCTGGCAGCAGAAAAACACCAAGCTGAAGCACTTAAGAATACGCAGCATCAGAACAGAAGTCTGTCCATGCTTGATGAAATCCTTGAAGATGTAAGAAAGGCAGCAGATCGTCTGGAGGAGGAGATCGAGGAACATGCTTTTGACGACAATAAATCCGTAAGCCTTCAGAACAGCTGAGCCACGTACTGATTGGAAGGCGTGTTATTGAAATTGGTCGTGTGTGTGTTTTTAGTGTGGTTGAGAGTGAAGACAAACTAAAACACTTCTCTGTCATAGAGAAAATAATTTGGTCTTGTAGAAGTAAGCTAATCATTCCTTTGTTTTCCTTTTACATTTTTAACACCGGCAGTCAGTTCCCCTCAGCAGCTTGTGTCCATTTTCCAGAGACCGGATGGATTGGGACTCTGCTCTCAAGAAAGCCTGAACATTGGGTTTTAATGCTGATCTACCGGATGTTACCAGAAAGGGGTCCTAGTCCAGACCCAAGAGAGAGTTCTTGGATCAGGGCTACTCCACAGAGTAAAGTGAAAGCAAGTTTATTAAGAAAGTAAAGAAACAAAAGAGTGACCACTCCGTAGGCAGAGCAGTCCTGAGGGCGATCTGTTTCCTGATTACGTGCTAAGCAAGGGGTGGGTTATTCGTGAATTTTCTGGGAAAGGGGTGGGGGTTTCTTAGAGCAGAGGGTTCCTCCCATTTTAGGCCACATAGGGTAATGTCCAGACGTTGCCATGGCATTCATTTGTAAGCTGTCATGGCGCTGGTGGGAGTGTCATTTCACATGTTAATGTATTAAATTCGTGTATAATGAGCAGTGAGGACCACCAGAGGTCACTTTCACAGCCATCTTGGATTTGGTGGGTTTTGGCAGCAGCTTCACGGCACCCTGTTTGGTCAGTAGGGTCTTTGTGGCCTGTATCTGGTGATACAAGTCTTGCCGACCTCCTGCCTCATCCTGTGACTAAGAATGCCTGTCCTGGAAAGGCAGCCCAGAAGGTCTCATCCTCACTTTACCTGCTCATGTTCAAGGTGGAGTTGCTCTGGTTTGAACGCCTGTGGCCGGGGAGCAGTGAACGCCTTACAGAAAATGATCTTTATCGCTGAAGCAGGAATTCAGGTTGCTCATTTGGTGTAGTGTGTTTAAGATTCTAAGAAAAAAAGTGGGATTGATGATGAAAATTGACTGGGTCTTGATGGGTCTTCCCTTACGGAAGGGTTGGGTAATAAAAAATGAGAATAAGATTGGAGAAGAAAGCGGAGAGAGTAAAAATAGAGCAGAAGAAATAAGTTGTTTAAAAATCGACTAATTATGGAATTAGGAGAACTCATAGGTATTTTAAGGGCTGTGAATTTTTTGAAAGAATGTGAAGTAGATGATGGAAAGTAGCAGAAAGCCTATGCCTGTCCATGACTAAGTCACTTCTTTAACTGAGAAAGGAGTCCTGATTCACTGCTAATGAATGTTGACTGTTACATTTTTACATTCTTCTGTTTAGCATTCATTCTCTAAAATTCAGAAGCACTTAATTGATTTTAATTGCATAACATTATTATTCTTACAGGTCAAGGGGGTCAATTTTGAGGCAGTTCTGAGGGTGGAGGAAGAAGAGGCCAATTCTAAGCAAAATATGACAAAACGGGAAGTGGAGGACGACCTGGGCCTTAGCATGCTGATTGACTCCCAGAACAACCAGTATATTTTGACCAAGCCCAGAGATTCAACCATCCCACGCGCAGATCACCACTTTATAAAGGTAGCGAGTCATGTGGTGGGGATGCCCGCCTTCCCCCATTTGTCCTGGTTCACAGTGTCAGTACAACCAGGGTTCATCTTCTGAACATGATACCGGAGTGTACAGCCTTCCTTCTAAGAGATTTTACTAGAATTCCCTACATTTTCTGTGATTTGAGGCATCTTCCCTTAATTTCTGATCTTTTATTCTGAAGGAATAAGATAACTTTTAAATGAAAGTTAATTTTGTTTTGGAGAATTTGGAAGACTTTTTGAAATTAGGAGTTACTGTAATGGGACTAAAGCTTTTAGTTGTCTAAAAACTTTTCACTGAAGTTAAAAATCCTTAAAAGGCAGAGAGGTCTTGGCCAGGACTTCCTTTAGTCCTGGGGTGCAGAGTGTGAGAACCCATCCAGCAATGTGGCTTTCCAGATGGAACTGGATTCAGACCTGTTTGCTCCCATGAACTCAGTCTAGAAAAAGGCTCCTCAGGGAAGTACTTGAAGCTGAGGGCATCATGGTCCAGCTGGTCACTAAGGAGGGAGCGGAGTGGCGGTGACAGGTGCAGCTCCTTAGGGAAGCCTGGCAGAACCTGAGAAACCTTCAGGTCTCCAGCAGATACTGGAAGTGGTGTAGGAGCAGAAACCAAGCCAGAGAATCTAGGCTCGAAGATGGTGCTGTCCCAGGTGGAGAAAAGACCAGCCAGAGAGAGATGTGGAGGGGCTGGGGCTGCTGCGCAGCACCGTCAGTGCCCTCCAAGAAGGGGCAGAGGTCTCCGTGAGGTTATTCTTTCTCCCGTTTTAATGAATCAGCAATTTCCAGGGAGAGGTTTTGAGACTGTGTAAGCATCCTGCTCCTCGCTGACCTTCAGACTTCGGGCACAGCAGTGCTAGCACTCACTAAAGATTCCTGCCCACACCCATCATGGTGAAGCCACATGAATTGCATTTTGGACACCAGCACTGAAAGTTTCCCAGATTAGAAAACTCAGTGGAATTCTATGACTCAGAATTCTTAGAACACTCTGTGGGGCTTGAACAAAACAAAAATTTTGCTGTACAGTCTGCCCTCTGTGTCTACAGGCTCCGCATCCTCAGATTCAACCAACTGTAGATGAAAACATTCAGAAAAAAACCAAAGTATAACAATACAGTAAAAAATTTATATATAACAGTTTCCTTTGTGTAGATATCATAAGTAATCTAGAGGCACTTTATACAGGAGGATGTGCTAGGCTCCGTGCACATACCATCGTTTCGCTTCACAGACTTGAGATCCAAGGGTCTGATACGGGGGAGGATCCTGGAACCTCTGCCCCAAGGATACTGAGGGTGACTGTCATCTTTAGGTCAGGGGGCGGGGGAGGATCCTGGAACCTCTGCCCCAAGGATACTGAGGGTGACTGTCATCTTTAGGTCAGGGGGCGGGGGAGGATCCTGGAACCTCTGCCCCAAGGATACTGAGGGTGACTGTCATCTTTAGGCCAAGGGGCGGGGGAGGATCCTGGAACCTCTGCCCCAAGGATACTGAGGGTGACTGTCATCTTTAGGTCAGGGGGCGGGGGAGGATCCTGGAACCACTGCCCCAAGGATACTGAGGGTGACTGTCATCTTTAGGTCAGGGGGCGGGGGAGGATCCTGGAACCTCTGCCCCAAGGATACTGAGGGTGACTGTCATCTTTAGGCCAAGGGGCGGGGGAGGATCCTGGAACCTCTGCCCCAAGGATACTGAGGGTGACTGTCATCTTCAGGTCAAGGGGCGGGGGAGGATCCTGGAACCTCTGCCCCAAGGATACTGAGGGTGACTGTCATCTTCAGGTCAAGGGGCGGGGGAGGATCCTGGAACCTCTGCCCCAAGGATACTGAGGGTGACTGTCATCTTCAGGTCAAGGGGCGGGGGAGGATCCTGGAACCTCTGCCCCAAGGATACTGAGGGTGACTGTCATCTTTAGGCCAAGGGGCGGGGGAGGATCCTGGAACCTCTGCCCCAAGGATACTGAGGGTGACTGTCATCTTTAGGTCAAGGGGCGGGGGAGGATCCTGGAACCACTGCCCCAAGGATACTGAGGGTGACTGTCATCTTTAGGCCAAGGGGCGGGGGAGGATCCTGGAACCTCTGCCCCAAGGATACTGAGGGTGACTGTCATCTTTAGGTCAGGGGGCGGGGGAGGATCCTGGAACCTCTGCCCCAAGGATACTGAGGGTGACTGTCATCTTTAGGTCGTGAGGAACTAACTACATGTATTCCCAGAATACACTCTTCAGGTTTTCAGCTTCTCTTGGACCCTCAGCAGCAGGAAAATCTGGTTTTGTCTTCACTCTTCATTCCCATCAGATGAAATCAGGGACTAACTACGTCCTGTTCGGTTTCTTAGCCAGCCAACCCTCTTCTTACCACTTCATCTGACACTGTTTCTGACTTTATCCTACAGGACATTGTTACCATCGGAATGCTGTCCTTGCCTTGTGGCTGGCTGTGTACAGCTATAGGGTTACCTACAATGTTTGGCTATATTATTTGTGGTGTACTTCTGGGACCTTCAGGACTAAACAGTATTAAGGTAAGAACAAAATTTAACTGTTTTGGTATCTGATTAACAGAATATTAAAAAAAATTCGTAATGACTAAAAAGTGTTCAATGTGAATTAATGAAGATACCAGTTTGCTATAAACCATTTCAAAGATGTCCTTTCAAATTTCATGGGAAGTCTTCTCTGAACCCTACGGAAGCCATTGTGCCTGCTAATGAAGGGGTGGAGTAGCTGGAGACAACAGCCCTGCTGGTTTCTTTCCATTCTGCTAGTTTTAAGGAGTCCTTTCTAGTAACCCGCCGGGCCAGGTTGCTCAGACTGCGCTTTACATACTGAGTGCAACCGAAGTGCTGCATAACCGCATTGTTTTTTTTTTTTTTTTGAGACAGAGTCTCGCGCTGTCACCCAGGCTGGAGTGCAATGCACGATCTCGGCTCCCTGCAACCTCCACCTCCCGGGTTCAAGTAGGTCTCTGCCTCAGCCTCCTGATTAGCTAGGATTACAGGCGCCTGCCACCACACTGGCTAATTTTTGTATTTGCAGCAGAGACGGGCTTTCACCATGTTGGCCAGTCTGGTCTTGAACTCCTGACCTCGTGATCCACCCGCCTCAGCCTCCTACAGTGCTGGGATTACAGGCGTGAGCCACCGTGCCCGGCTGTGTGTGGTGTTTTGTTTTGTTTTTATAATTCCACTAGGCATATTAGGACATGATTGTTCAGTTAAGTATACTTAATTAGTTAAACTTGTAAAATTATATGCTGTATTTTTTGTGTGTTTTTCAGTCTATTGTGCAAGTGGAGACATTAGGAGAATTTGGGGTGTTTTTTACTCTTTTTCTTGTTGGCTTAGAATTTTCTCCAGAAAAACTAAGAAAGGTAAGGACCTCATCCATCTGTTGCTTCCTCTAAGGAACTTTACATCATGTGGTTTTAGTTCATATACTTTTAATACTTGTTGATGAGTTAACTGTCAGATGTTTTTAGAATAGAATATGATATCTCAGTTTGATATTTTTGGAGTAAATTCAAAAAGATAAAAAACATGAGGTTTGAAACAATAGAAATTCAATGAAGAATTGGAACTAGCTTTCACATGGCTAATTTCGGGAAAGGTCTGAAAAGTAATGTGTTTGAACTTGAATAGATGGGTCCCTCCCAGAAGGTACAAAACTATTAGAGGGTCAGATGTCATAGAGGTTACATATTCAGTGTGTTACCCTAGAGAAATCTCTGTAAATTGGAAGTGTGTTGATTAAAAGACACTGTTTTTCAACAGACACCTCAAAAGAGAGGAAAGTAGCTGCTTAAAAGCTGGGGTGGGAAGAGAGAAAATGAACACTGTTGGTAAGAAAAAGAACCACTGTGAATTAAGATCAGATACCATTTTGTCTACAGTGCTAGCTGGAAAACTAATATCGACTTAGCAAAAGTTTTTAAGCGACTGCAATAGGCGTTTTTGAACCAGATTCATGAGAATCACAACTGTATACCCTTTTTTTCCCCCCCACGAAAGACTTGGTCATTTTAAACAAAGTGACTTAATTTACAGCGTCTGGTTTGCCTAATCACTCAGCCCTCTCACGTAGTATTCTTTCCTTTTTAAATTTTTACTTTTTTTTATTTCAGTAGGTTTTTTGGGAACAGGTGGTGTTTTTAAGTGAGTAAGTTCTTTAATGGTGATTTGTGAGGTTTTGGTGCAGCTGTCACCAAGCAGCAGCGTTGTGTAAACTGTACACAGGTGTGTCAACTTTTAGCCCTCGCCACCCTCTACCCTTTCCCCAAGTCCCCAAAGTCCAGTGTCATTCTTATGCCTTTGCATCCTCATAGCTCAGCTCCCACTTACGAGTGAGAACATACGATGTTGGGTTTTCCGTTCCTGAGTTACTGCACTTAGAATAATGGTCTCCAGTTCCATCCAGGTTGATGCAAATACTGCTGTGGTGTTCCTTTTTATGTCTGAGTAGTATTCCATGGTGTGTATATATATATATGTATATATATACGTATGTACACACACACCACATTTTCTTCATCCAGTTGTTGATTGACGGGCATTTGGGCTGGTTTCATATTTTTGCAGTTGCAAATTGTGCTGCTATAAATATGCCTATGCAAGTATCTTTGTCGTATGACTTCTTCTTCCCTAGTAGTGGGAATGCTGGATCAAATGGTAGTTCTACTTTTAGTTCTTTAGGGAATCTCCGCACTGGTTTCCATAGTGATTGTACTACTTTACATTCGCACCAGCAGTGTAGAAGTGTTCCCTGCTCACCACATCCACGCCAACATCTATTATTTTTATTTTTTGGTTATGGCCATTCTTGCAGGAGTAAGGTGGTATCACATTGTGGTTTTGATTTGCATTTCCCCAATCATTAATGATATTCAGCATTTTTTAATGTTTTTTGGCCATTTGTACATCTTTTAAGAATTGTCTATTCATGCCCTTAGCCTACTTTTTTTTTTTCTTTTGAGACAGAGTCTTGCTCTGTCATCAGGCACCAGGCTGGAGTGCAATGGCGTGATCTTGGCTCACTGCAACCTCTGCCTCCTGGGTTCAAGCAGTGCTCCTGCCTCAGTCTCCCGAGTAGCTGGGACTGCAGGCGCACACCACCACGCCCTGCTAATTTTTGTATTTTTTAGTAGAGACGGGGTTTCACCATGTTGGCCAGGATGGTCTTGATCTGTTGACCTCATGATCCACCTGCCTCAGCCTCCCTAGTCCACTTTTTGTTGGGATTTTTTTGGTTTTTTTCTTTCTGATATTTTTGTAGATTCTTCTTTGTAAATTCTGGATATTAGTCCTTTGTTGGATGCACGGATTGTGGAGCTTGTCTCCAGGTCTGTGGATTTGTACACCTTTTTGAAGAGCTGCCTAGCAGTTGTATTTGTACACCTTTTTGAAGAGCTGCCTAGCAGTTTGACCTAAGAGCCTTAAAATGTCCACATGCCTTGACCCAGTAGTTCTTTTAGGTCTGTATCCAAAGCAAAGAATGAAACATGAGTTTTTAAAAATTTACCTTCTAAAGGTCTCAGCTCCCCATTGTAAGTTTTTAGGAAACAGTAGAACCAGTCCTGAGCGTCTAATGGTCAGTTGAGCTGTGCCGTCACTGCCGATGGATGATTAGGTAGCCATTGTGAAGTTACAGGAGCCAAGGACGGTGTCTGTCATAACCCTAAACAAGGAGCACGTAACATGACTGTGGCAGTGTGGAGGAGACGCTGATCCGGGGAGCACGTAACATGACTGGCAGTGTGGAGGAGACGCTGATCCGGGGAGCACGTAACATGACTGTGGCAGTGTGGAGGAGACGCTGATCCGGGGGGAACGTGACATGACTGTGGCAGTGTGGAGGAGACGCTGATCCGGGGGGAACGTGACATGACTGTGGCAGTGTGGAGGAGACGCTGATCCGGGGGGAACGTGACATGACTGTGGCAGTGTGGAGGAGACGCTGATCCGGGGGGAACGTGACATGACTGTGGCAGTGTGGAGGAGACGCTGATCCGGGGGGAACGTGACATGACTGTGGCAGTGTGGAGGAGACGCTGATCCGGGGAGCACGTAACATGACTGTGGCAGTGTGGAGGAGACGCTGATCCGGGGGGAACGTGACATGACTGTGGCAGTGTGGAGGAGACGCTGATCCGGGGAGCACGTAACATGACTGTGGCAGTGTGGAGGAGACGCTGATCCGGGGGGAACGTGACATGACTGTGGCAGTGTGGGGGAGATGCTGATCCGGGGGGAACGTGACATGACTGTGGCAGTGTGGGGGAGACGCTGATCCGGGGGGAACGTGACATGACTGTGGCAGTGTGGGGGAGACGCTGATCCGGGGGGAACGTGACATGACTGTGGCAGTGTGGAGGAGACGCTGATCCGGGGGGAACGTACAGGAAATACGTGGGCCAGGGAACCATGGGTGGCTGGTTTCTTCTCCACATTTTCCAAATTATCCGTAATAAGCAGTATACATTTTGTCATTATCAGGAAAAATAAACTTCTTTGGAGTCCTGTGTTTACTTTCAGTAGTGAACTCCGACCTCACTGCACCTTTTTCTTTGTGTTCTCTTCGCTTTCTTCCTGAGCTCATCCTCTCACCTAGAACTTTGTTTTCTTTATTCTCCTGATTTTCCACTAAAAGCTCCATTTGTCCATCACCTCATTGCTCTCCCTTTCCTGTGAGCAATCCTGAAGCTCAAAAGACATTCTGAATTACTTTAGGGTGTTCTCCAGGTACTATGTATCTTTTTACAGGTCTTGTAAATTGTTAATTTATGAACTCAGAGATTAAAGAGAATTCACCACTCTCCTGGGTCCTAAGGAAAAGCGGCCCCGTCCTTACTGTTGACCCTGTGAAGGAACATGTTGGCGGGTGGGTGAGGGGCATGAGCTGCATGGCTGCCCAGCCTGTGTAGGAGCATGTTACGGTGGAGTAAGGGGGCGTGGCTGCTCAGTGCCCTGCCTCACCAGTGTCCCGAGAGGCTCTGTAAAAACTGGAGGCCTCTGTTTCATGGTGCAGCATGGGCTTGTCTGGGTGCGGGTGTGGGCATGTATATGTATAATTTAGAGAAGTTTACAGCAAACCCCTAGGGAAGGCGGGAGGGGATGCAGCTCTGGCTGTGCAATGGAGCTTCCGCAGGGCATGTACCTGCCAGGACATTCATTTCCTCTCCTACGCAGTGAGGAATCTGGAAGATTCAAGTTTCTTTTGGCTCTGCGTCTTTGTAGTTTGTATTTTTCGCCACTATAGTATTCACAGTTAAATAAAAAACATCGTGTAACGTAACATTAAGATAATTGTAAGCAGTGTGAGCACATGTTTCATCAGTGCTGCTGTCTAAATGGTGCTTCTGAGGGTTTGCACCCAGTTCTGAGTTGCCTGCTTGGTGGTGTAGACCTGGGGGCTCAGGAATAGCCGGGCGTTCTCGGAGTTGTGCTCAGCTACTCTGTGTGGTGACAGAGTCAGATGCATGGACAGACACTGCATTGGGACTCAGGAAACATCTTTGAAACTCCTTGCTGACACCTGACTGAGTGGTGCTGGGCAGGTGTCTGGGGTATACAGGTGTCTCGGTGCTGAGGGGGTCTCCTGGTCCCGGCTCCTCTCACCCATTCCTGAGCCTGTGCTGCTGCCCCTGGCAGGAGCCCTTGGAGTCCAGCCCCACTCTGGTTCCTGGAGACAGCACACCACTGTTTTTCTAGGTTTGTGGACTCAGATTGCAGAAAATGACATTATTAAGCAATGTGTTTATTTTCCCCTTTTTATTACTCGGATATAAATACCTGGCTGAGCTTCAGAACAGCATGAGTTACCCGGAGTAGCTTTTCTGATGAGCTTCCTTTCACGTGGGTTAGCCTACACGCCCCGCTTGTGGGTGGGAAAATAATTTTCTTGGGTTTTTGAAATGTTAATAATTGCCAGCAGGCCTGTCTTAGGACCTCTAAAGGTATGATTAGAAACTACTTGAAATGCTGACGTCCCAAAGCCCTGCAGTGTGAATGCCGAGGAAAGCAGCCAGCTCTGTTCTCGCCGTGGTAACCGCGGGCGCATCTAGCTTGACTTCAACTGTTCCTTTAACTTGATCTCTTAAGAGTCTGTCAGTTCTGCCTCTCTCGATCGTTAAGTCATTGGGGTTGGGAGTTCTGTTTGCTTCTCTCTCAAATCTTATCTGTTCTTCCTACAAGTACCTGTCAAGCACCTGTGATATTCCAGGCCCTCCAGGGCGGCAGGGGCCCAAGGTATGTTGGGCTGGTGGGTGCCAGCTGAGGCTGTGTGTAACATAGATGTGCCCCTATTCTGTGGCTTGCGTTTGGGATTTCAGGAGAATGTGTCTTAGAAGAGGAAGAAAACGATGACTGAAGAGGCAGTATTTGAGGCTGAGGCCCTAGTACAGAGGGAGCCAGGTCGCCCAGGAACCCGCCCGTCAGCACATCCTGCCTCCAGTGCGCATGCGGCCACCTCGGGGCCTGCTAACCCACAGATTCTGACCTGAGTGGGCCTGCAGGTAGGGTTTCTGATGCGTGCACAGGTCTCATGTTGAACAGGAAGCTTCTTACTCTCACCTGTGCCCCTGTGGCCATTCCCGGAGCTGTTTCCCACTGTGGCATCTCCACACCTTGCTCCCAGGGCCCTCCTGAGCAGAGTGTGGGGTGACACAAGATAATAAGGTCAGAGACGATTCACTCTGGTGATGACCTCAGAGGTAACAGAGTCTCGCCTATTCTCTACGTGGAAACTAAAGCCAGAGAGATTGCTACCCACCCAGGGCGCACGGTGAGTTAGTGGCGGGTCAGGTCTCAACTTCAGGTGTCCCTTGAGGGTTAGGAAGACCCTAAATCAGAGTTGGAGAACACTGTTCACAGGAGTAACCCGTAAGCCCGGGGGCCTGAGGCTGCAGCCAGCGTGGCCTGCACAGGTGCTTCCATTGCTCTTCGGCTGCGATACTAGGAAGAGGAAGAGTTGAGATTAGTGCTGTGATGACCCTCGTGATTGCCAAGTGTAGGAAGTAGAGAAGAGAAATTTAGAAGCAGCCTTTGTGGGGACTGACCCTTCCCCTGCTTGTGGAAGGAGAGAGGGTCCGCGGCAGAGGGAGCCCAGCAGATTAGAGACTATCTGAGTCTCTGCAGCCCAGAGCTGTTTGGTGGCTGGTGGGCTTAGGGGATGGGTCCCCTCAGAGCCACCTGTGTACACGGGCTGATGGGCTACGCAAGTGAGTCCCCCAGAGCTGTCCATGTATGTTGGGGCTGGTGGGCTCAGTCAGTGGGTCCCCCTTGAGCTGCCTGTTTATGTTGGGGCTGGCGGGCTCAGTCAGTGGGTCCCCCTTGAGCTGCCTGTGTATGTTGGGGCTGGCGGGCTCCTCGGGTGGGCCCCCCAGAGCTGCCTGTGCCCAGCTGCTCCACGACACCTGTGTTTAGCCACACAGCCCCTGCATCCTTTCCTTCTAGGGCCCTCCCAACTTTCACTTTCAGTAGAGGGCCTAGAATTAGGGAACTGATGCTTATTTTGATTGGGACCATCCAATGAGGAGAAAAACAAATGAGTACTTCAAGTAGAATAGGAGGAGTTCAGATTAATTTATTGGTTAATATGTAATATTTATGTTTATATAAATAGGTAGTTTGTATTATTTTATAATCAAAATGTGCTTTTTTTCCCTCTTGCCCATCTCATTTAACAGTGCTGAGTGCACCCTGAGGCACTTGATAGAGGAGCCGTGATTTTCGGGCCATGCTGCCTGGGTTCACGTCCTGTTTCCAACACAGACCGACCACGTGACCCTGGGTTCACGTCCTGTTTCCAACGTGACCCTGGGTTCACGTCCTGTTTCCAACACAGACGGACCACGTGACCCTGGGTTCACGTCCTGTTTCCAACACAGACTGACCGCGTGACCCTGGGTTCACGTCCTGTTTCCAACACTGACCGCGTGACCCTGGGTTCACGTCCTGTTTCCAACACAGACTGACCGCGTGACCCTGGGTTCACGTCCTGTTTCCAGCACAGACTGACCGCGTGACCCTGGGTTCACGTCCTGTTTCCAACACAGACGGACCACGTGACCCTGGGTTCACGTCCTGTTTCCAACACAGACGGACCGCGTGACCCTGGGTTCACGTCCTGTTTCCAGCACAGACTGACCGCGTGACCCTGGGTTCACGTCCTGTTTCCAACACTGACCGCGTGACCCTGGGTTCACGTCCTGTTTCCAACACAGACGGACCACGTGACCCTGGGTTCACGTCCTGTTTCCAACACAGACGGACCACGTGACCCTGGGTTCACGTCCTGTTTCCAACACAGACGGACCGCGTGACCCTGGGTTCACGTCCTGTTTCCAACACAGACGGACCGCGTGACCCTGGGTTCACGTCCTGTTTCCAACACAGACTGACCGCGTGACCCTGGGTTCACGTCCTGTTTCCAACACAGACGGACCGCGTGACCCTGGGTTCACGTCCTGTTTCCAACACAGACGGACCGCGTGACCCTGGGTTCACGTCCTGTTTCCAGCACAGACTGACCGCGTGACCCTGGGTTCACGTCCTGTTTCCAGCACAGACTGACCGCGTGACCCTGGGTTCACGTCCTGTTTCCAGCACAGACGGACCGCGTGACCCTGGGTTCACGTCCTGTTTCCAGCACAGACGGACCGCGTGACCCTGGGTTCACGTCCTGTTTCCAGCACAGACGGACCGCGTGACCCTGGGTTCACGTCCTGTTTCCAGCACAGACTGACCGCGTGACCCTGGGTTCACGTCCTGTTTCCAGCACAGACTGACCGCGTGACCCTGGGTTCACGTCCTGTTTCCAGCACAGACGGACCGCGTGACCCTGGGTTCACGTCCTGTTTCCAGCACAGACGGACCGCGTGACCCTGGGTTCACGTCCTGTTTCCAGCACAGACGGACCGCGTGACCCTGGGTTCACGTCCTGTTTCCAGCACAGACGGACCGCGTGACCCTGGGTTCACGTCCTGTTTCCAGCACAGACGGACCGCGTGACCCTGGGTTCACGTCCTGTTTCCAGCACAGACTGACCGCGTGACCCTGGGTTCACGTCCTGTTTCCAGCACAGACGGACCGCGTGACCCTGGGTTCACGTCCTGTTTCCAGCACAGACGGACCGCGTGACCCTGGGTTCACGTCCTGTTTCCAGCACAGACGGACCGCGTGACCCTGGGTTCACGTCCTGTTTCCAGCACAGACGGACCGCGTGACCCTGGGTTCACGTCCTGTTTCCAGCACAGACGGACCGCGTGACCCTGGGTTCACGTCCTGTTTCCAGCACAGACTGACCGCGTGACCCTGGGTTCACGTCCTGTTTCCAGCACAGACTGACCGCGTGACCCTGGGTTCACGTCCTGTTTCCAGCACAGACTGACCGCGTGACCCTGGGTTCACGTCCTGTTTCCAGCACAGACGGACCGCGTGACCCTGGGTTCACGTCCTGTTTCCAGCACAGACGGACCGCGTGACCCTGGGTTCACGTCCTGTTTCCAGCACAGACGGACCGCGTGACCCTGGGTTCACGTCCTGTTTCCAGCACAGACTGACCGCGTGACCCTGGGTTCACGTCCTGTTTCCAGCACAGACTGACCGCGTGACCCTGGGTTCACGTCCTGTTTCCAGCACAGACTGACCGCGTGACCCTGGGTTCACGTCCTGTTTCCAGCACAGACTGACCGCGTGACCCTGGGTTCACGTCCTGTTTCCAGCACAGACGGACCGCGTGACCCTGGGTTCACGTCCTGTTTCCAGCACAGACGGACCGCGTGACCCTGGGTTCACGTCCTGTTTCCAGCACAGACGGACCGCGTGACCCTGGGTTCACGTCCTGTTTCCAGCACAGACGGACCGCGTGACCCTGGGTTCACGTCCTGTTTCCAGCACAGACGGACCGCGTGACCCTGGGTTCACGTCCTGTTTCCAGCACAGACGGACCGCGTGACCCTGGGTTCACGTCCTGTTTCCAGCACAGACTGACCGCGTGACCCTGGGTTCACGTCCTGTTTCCAGCACAGACTGACCGCGTGACCCTGGGTTCACGTCCTGTTTCCAGCACAGACTGACCGCGTGACCCTGGGTTCACGTCCTGTTTCCAGCACAGACGGACCGCGTGACCCTGGGTTCACGTCCTGTTTCCAACACAGACGGACCGCGTGACCCTGGGTTCACGTCCTGTTTCCAACACAGACGGACCGCGTGACCCTGGGTTCACGTCCTGTTTCCAGCACAGACTGACCGCGTGACCCTGGGTTCACGTCCTGTTTCCAACACAGACGGACCGCGTGACCCTGGGTTCACGTCCTGTTTCCAGCACAGACTGACCGCGTGACCCTGGGTTCACGTCCTGTTTCCAACACAGACGGACCGCGTGACCCTGGGTTCACGTCCTGTTTCCAGCACAGACGGACCGCGTGACCCTGGGTTCACGTCCTGTTTCCAGCACAGACTGACCGCGTGACCCTGGGTTCACGTCCTGTTTCCAGCACAGACTGACCGCGTGACCCTGGGTTCACGTCCTGTTTCCAGCACAGACGGACCGCGTGACCCTGGGTTCACGTCCTGTTTCCAGCACAGACGGACCGCGTGACCCTGGGTTCACGTCCTGTTTCCAGCACAGACTGACCGCGTGACCCTGGGTTCACGTCCTGTTTCCAGCACAGACGGACCGCGTGACCCTGGGTTCACGTCCTGTTTCCAGCACAGACGGACCGCGTGACCCTGGGTTCACGTCCTGTTTCCAGCACAGACGGACCGCGTGACCCTGGGTTCACGTCCTGTTTCCAGCACAGACTGACCGCGTGACCCTGGGTTCACGTCCTGTTTCCAGCACAGACTGACCGCGTGACCCTGGGTTCACGTCCTGTTTCCAACACAGACTGACCGCGTGACCCTGGATGAGTCACTTAACCTATGTGTGCCTCTGAAAGTGGAGGAGATTGTCATCTTGTCCTCAAGTTGTTCGAGTATTAGGTTTATGTACACACATGGGGAGAGAGTGCATGTGTGTAACCCACACGTGTGCGTGTATGGTGTGCATGCAGCCCTGTGACAGTGCTTGGCACTGAGGAAGCCCAGTGTAAGTATTCGTCGTGTTAAGATGATGGTGTTGGATATGTGGCCCCAGTGTTGCTTCCTAAAAGCTCAGCTCTGCCCCCTTTCCTGGACGTAGAAATGTACAGTCTGCGTGGTGTGGTCATTGCCTGTTGTCACTAAAAAGCATGTGAATTACTGTGTTTTCTTTAAGGTGTGGAAGATCTCCTTACAAGGGCCATGTTACATGACACTGTTAATGATTGCATTTGGCTTGCTGTGGGGTCATCTCTTGCGGATCAAACCCACGCAGAGCGTCTTCATTTCCACGTGTCTGTCCTTGTCGAGCACACCCCTCGTGTCCAGGTTCCTCGTGGGCAGTGCCCGGGGTGACAAAGAAGGTAGGTGATAGTGTGTTCCAAGTGAGTGTGCAATTCATGCTCGTGTGTAGGTGATGGCGTGTTCAAGCGCATGTGTAATTCATGCTTGTGTGTAGGTGACGGTGTGTTCCGAGCACGTGTGTAGTTCATGCTCATGTGTAGGTGATGGTGTGTTCTGAGCTCCTGTGTAGGTGATGGCATGTTCTGAGCACATGTGTAGTTCATGCTCGCGTGTAGGTGACAGCGTGTTCCAAGCACGTGTGTAGTTCATGCTCGTATGTAGATGATGGCGTGTTCCGAGTGCATGTGTAGTTCATGCTCGTGTGTAGGTGATGGCGTGTTCCGAGCGCGTGTGTAGTTCATTCTCCTGTGTAGGTGATGGCGTGTTCCAAGCGCATGTGTAGTTCGTGCTCGTGTGTAGGTGATGGCGTGTTCTGAGTGGATGTGTAGTTCATGCTTGTGTGTAGTTGACAGCATGTTCCAAATTGTGTGTGTAGTTCATGCTCGTGTGTAGGTGATGGCATGTTCTGAGTGCGTGTGTAGTTCATGTTAGCATGTAGGTGATGGCATGTTCTGAGTGCGTGTGTAGTTCATGCTCGTGTGTAGGTGACGGCGTGTTCCGAGCGTATGTGTAGTTCATTCTCCTGTGTAGGTGACGGTGTGTTCCAAGTGCGTGTGTAGTTTGTGCTCGTGTGTAGGTGATGGCGTGTTCTGAGTGCATGTGTAGTTCATGCTCATATGTAGGTGACAGCATGTTCCAAATGTGTGTGTAGTTCATGCTCGCGTGTAGGTGATGGCATGTTCTGAATGCGTGTGTAGTTCATGCTCATGTGTAGGTGATGGCGTGTTCTGAGTGCGTGTGTAGTTCATGCTCGTGTGTAGGTGATGGCATGTTCTGAGTGCGTGTGTAGTTCATGTTAGCATGTAGGTGATGGCATGTTCTGAGTGCGTGTGTAGTTAATGCTCGTGTGTAGGTGACGGCGTGTTCTGAGCGTATGTGTAGTTCATTCTCCTGTGTAGGTGACGGTGTGTTCCAAGTGCGTGTGTAGTTTGTGCTCGTGTGTAGGTGATGGCGTGTTCTGAGTGCATGTGTAGTTCATGCTCATGTGTAGGTGACAGCATGTTCCAAATGTGTGTGTAGTTCATGCTCGCGTGTAGGTGATGGCATGTTCTGAGTGTATGTGTCGTTCATGCTCGTGTGTAGGTGACAGCATGTTCCAAACGTGTGTGTAGTTCATGCTCGCGTGTAGGTGATGGCATGTTCTGAATGCGTGTGTAGTTCATGCTCATGTGTAGGTGACAGCATGTTCCAAATGTGTGTGTAGTTCATGCTCGCGTGTAGGTGATGGCATGTTCTGAGTGTATGTGTCATTCATGCTCGTGTGTAGGTGACAGCGTGTTCCAAACGTGTGTGTAGTTCATGCTCGCGTGTAGGTGGTGGCATGTTCTGAATGCGTGTGTAGTTCATGCTCATGTGTAGGTGATGGCGTGTTCTGAGTGCGTGTGTAGTTCATGCTCGTGTGTAGGTGATGGCATGTTCTGAGTGCGTGTGTAGTTCATGTTAGCATGTAGGTGATGGCATGTTCTGAGTGCGTGTGTAGTTCATGCTCGTGTGTAGGTGACGGCATGTTCTGAGCGTATGTGTAGTTCATTCTCCTGTGTAGGTGACGGTGTGTTCCAAGTGCGTGTGTAGTTTGTGCTCGTGTGTAGGTGATGGCGTGTTCTGAGTGCATGTGTAGTTCATGCTCATGTGTAGGTGACAGCATGTTCCAAATGTGTGTGTAGTTCATGCTCGCGTGTAGGTGATGGCATGTTCTGAGTGTATGTGTCGTTCATGCTCGTGTGTAGGTGACAGCATGTTCCAAACGTGTGTGTAGTTCATGCTCACGTGTAGGTGATGGCATGTTCTGAATGCGTGTGTAGTTCATGCTCATGTGTAGGTGATGGCGTGTTCTGAGTGCGTGTGTAGTTCATGCTCGTGTGTAGGTGATGGCATGTTCTGAGTGCGTGTGTAGTTCATGCTCGTGTGCAGGTGATGGCATGTTCTGAGTGCATGTGTAGTTAATGCTCATGTGTAGGTGACGGTGTGTTCCAAGCGCGTGTATAGTTAATGCTCGTGTGTAGGTGACGGCATGTTCTGAGCGCATGTGTAGTTCATGCTCATGTGCAGGTGATGGTGTGTTCTGAGTGCGTGTGTAGTTCGTGCTTGTGTGTAGGTGACGGCGTGTTCTGAGTGCGTGTGTAGTTCGTGCTCGTGTAGGTGATGGTGTGTTCCGAGCGCGTGTGTAGTTCATGCTCGTGTGCAGGTGATGGCGTGTTCTGAGTGCGTGTGTAGTTCATGCTTATGTGTAGGTGATGGCATGTTCTGAGTGCGTGTGTAGTTCATGCTCGTGTGCAGGTGATGGCGTGTTCTGAGCGCATGTGTAGTTCATGCTCGTGTGCAGGTGATGGCGTGTTCTGAGTGTGTGTGTAGTTCGTGCTCATGTGTAGGTGATGGCGTGTTCTGAGTGTGTGTGTAGTTGTACTCATGTGTAAGTGATGGCGTGTTCTGAGTGCATGTGTAGTTCGTGCTCGTGTGCAAGTGATGGCGTGTTCTGAGCGCATGTGTAGTTCGTGCTCGTGTGCAGGTGATGGTGTGTTCTGAGTGCGTGTGTAGTTCGTGCTCGTGTAGGTGATGGCATGTTCTGAGTGCGTGTGTAGTTCGTGCTCGTGTGCAAGTGATGGCGTGTTCTGAGCGCATGTGTAGTTCGTGCTCGTGTGCAGGTGATGGCGTGTTCTGAGTGCGTGTGTAGTTTGTGCTCATGTGTAGGTGATGGCGTGTTCTGAGTGCATGTGTAGTTCGTGCTTGTGTGTAATGACTTTTGGACTCACAGTTGAGGGCCTGCGAGGAAAAATGATAAGTCTTACTTCCCCTCTTAGGACACTCCTAACAGTTGTGGATACTGGGGCTTGTATTCCGTAAGGAACTGATGTTCCTGTGAACTCAGCTCCTCCAAACCTCCACTTCTCCACTTGATTAAGAAAAATGCCCATTATATGCTTACAAATTTAGGATCATTTGAGGGTCAGAGAGAAATTGGACCAAGATTTTGAAAAACCACTGAGGACTAGAAATGGCCTAAGGTGAGGAAGTCGTGTGTGGGGTTTGGCTGCTTTAACCCTAGCAAGCACTGGGAATGGACACGCTTGTTCTTCCTGAAATCAAGGTGCTTTGGTAACTGAAGGTGTTCCTCACTCTAAGGCTTTGGCCTTAGTTTCATCGTGTGTATGAATATTGGCGCCTCTAAATCGGGATTTTGTTTAGTAGAAGCCATCTTGCTCAGAAGCCTAAGCAGGACCATGTCCCTGTGCAGGGAGGTTTTGGCAGGGCTACTGTTTCTGACAGCCTGCTGGGTAAGTTGTCACTGTTTGGCTCTTATTTTATAAAAGTCAGTAAAATACAAGGTAGAAATGTCACAGTAACTT
The DNA here is from genome assembly GCA_031835075.1 of Saguinus oedipus. Lineage (NCBI taxonomy): Eukaryota > Metazoa > Chordata > Mammalia > Primates > Cebidae > Saguinus > Saguinus oedipus. The sequence goes on along the minus strand of CM063169.1, from coordinate 1,115,390 downwards.
CACTCTGACGTTCACCCTGCACTGAACACATAGGCATAGAACTAGAGAAACTATGAGAAGAGAAAACCAAGGAGGTGTGTCTGACCTCTCCTATAAACCAACAGGCTCTGTGCCTCTGACAGGAACCCAGAGCCTGAGCAGAGCTAGCCGTGGGCCACCAAGCTGCGTGCTGGAGCACGTAGGACCCACAAGTGCCCTCACTGTCTGATGGGGACTTGGGAAGCTTCTTTCTATGAAAGGAGACAGGGAAGACTTTTTCTAAAAATCTACTGCCTTCTGCTGGGCCTGAGGCTCCAGTGGGACTGAGATGCAGCCTCCCTGCTAGACACTGGATGGGTAGCCCTGGCCATTGGCCTCCTCAGTTCTGGTCCCAGCATCCCTATGGGCTGATCTTAGGGTCAGCCCCATTGTGAGAGCTGGACAGGGACGTAGGGTCAAGGGTCAAGTGGAATGGAAAATGACCAAGTGGAGATCAGGAATGATGCATGAAAACAGTCCTGGTTTAGTGGTCCGCACATGAGAATACGCACACCTGCAAAGAAATGTGTGGCTGGAAAACAGCTGACAGACTAGCAGTCACAGTGTCAACTCCCCTTATAGACAGAAGAGCTTAGTAATTACTTCAAAATAAGTGTGCAGTACATATGTACTTGCAGCCCAAGTGCTGGACTGGAGAGGGGCGGAGAGGGTCAGTATATACAGACTCGGAGCCCAGGTGCTGGACTAGAGAGGGGTGGAGAGTGGGTGGGGAGGGTCAGTATATACAGACTCGGAGCCCGGGTGCTGGACTGGAGAGGGGCGGAGAGTGGGTGGGGAGGGTCAGTATATACAGACTCGGAGCCCGGGTGCTGGACTGGAGAGGGGTGGAGAGTGGGTGGGGAGGGTCAGTATATATAGACTCAGAGCCCGGGTGCTGGACTGGATAGGGGCGGAGAGTGGGTGGGGAGGGTCAGTATATACAGACTCGGAGCCCGGGTGCTGGACTGGAGAGGGGCGGAGAGTGGGTGGGGAGGGTCAGTATATACAGACTCGGAGCCCGGGTGCTGGACTGGAGAGGGGCGGAGAGTGGGTGGGGAGGGTCAGTATATATAGACTCAGAGCCCGGGTGCTGGACTGGAGAGGGGCGGAGAGTGGGTGGGGAGGGTCAGTATATATAGACTCGGAGCCCGGGTGCTGGACTGGATAGGGGCGGAGAGTGGGTGGGGAGGGTCAGTATATATAGACTCAGAGCCCGGGTGCTGGACTGGATAGGGGTGGAGAGTGGGTGGGGAGGGTCAGTATATATAGACTCGGAGCCCAGGTGCTGGACTGGAGAGGGGTGGAGAGTGAGTGGGGAGGGTCAGTATATATAGACTCGGAGCCCAGGTGCTGGACTGGAGAGGGGTGGAGAGTGGGTGAGGAGGGTCAGTATATATAGACTCGGAGCCCAGGTGCTGGACTGGAGAGGGGTGGAGAGTGGATGGGGAGGGTCAGTATATACAGACTCGGGGAGGGTCAGTATATATAGACTCGGAGCCCAGGTGCTGGACTGGAGAGGGGTGGAGAGTGGGTGGGGAGGGTCAGTATATATAGACTCGGAGCCCAGGTGCTGGACTGGAGAGGGGTGGAGAGTGGATGGGGAGGGTCAGTATATACAGACTCGGAGCCCAGGTGCTGGACTGGAGAGGGGTGGAGAGTGGATGGGGAGGGTCAGTATATACAGACTCGGAGCCCGGGTGCTGGACTGGAGAGGGGTGGAGAGTGGGTGGGGAGGGTCAGTATATACAGACTCGGAGCCCGGGTGCTGGACTGGAGAGGGGTGGAGAGTGGGTGGGGAGGGTCAGTATATACAGACTCAGAGCCCAGGTGCTGGACTGGAGAGGGGTGGAGAGTGGATGGGGAGGGTCAGTATATACAGACTCGGAGCCCGGGTGCTGGACTGGAGAGGGGTGGAGAGTGGGTGGGGAGGGTCAGTATATATAGACTCGGAGCCCAGGTGCTGGACTGGAGAGGGTGCCTGGTATGTTTTCAGAACTCAAGGCAGGAGCCTGTCTCCAACACCCACAGGATAAAGGGAAATAAGCCCACCCCGGTTTGTCATGTACTGCAGCAGAGCGTGAAGGGAACGTCTGAACGCTTGGCAGAAAAGACAGGCGGTCTAAGAAGGAACAGCATGTAAATGGGATGACAGGACACGTCTCAGCAACCTCAGGTGGTAGAAGATAGTGGGTAGGTGTCCCGCACCCTTGGGAGACAAGTCATGTGTCTAGCAAAAGTACCATGGAAGAGTTGGGGGTGACATGCCGGCATTTCTGATGTGCGAAGACCCCAGAGCACCGCCCACCCCGCCATTTCCGCAGGGCCAGCACGGGGGCCCAGCAGAGGCGGAGCTGGGCATGGAGACAGCAGGGAGACGGACGGTTCTAGAAGTTGATAAATTTAGTCAACTATGCCTGTTAGAAAAGGAAGTGTTTGAGCTGGTGGTTTTCAAGGCCAGGCTGAAACTCTACATAGTAAGAAGATAGGAGGGTTGCATGTTTGGGAAGGAGTTGGACTCAAGGACTTGGACTTGGAGAGCAAATTTAGAATTAAACCTGTTAAATGTGTGGTAGACCGGCAGCCCATTTAGAAAATGTAAGAAATTTACAATTAAACCTGTTAAATGTGTGATAGACCGGCAGCCCATTTAGAAAATGTCAGAAATTTACAATTAAACCTGTTAAATGTGTGGTAGAACTACAGCACAGTTAGCAATGTAATTTGAAAAAAAGCTTCGGGAATAAACTTCTCAAAAGAGAGCTGTGACTTTTGAGGATAAAGTCACAAATGTAGTGAATTTGTGTTCACAGAGTTCATAAAAAGACCTATTCATAAAGATGTAATTTCTCCTCAAATTTATAAACTCATAGCTGTTCCAATAAAACAAATATGGCAGGGTTTTTCATGAAACTGAACAAACTGATCCTAAAATGTATTTGGGGCCAAAAGGCCAAGAATAGCCAATATTAATTTGAGATGAGGAGCCCCCAGCAGCTGTCGGGACTGATGATGCCACAGTGGATGGTGGCACCACAGGCTGAAATGGAGCTGGGGAGTGGGGCCCACAGCCCAGACACTGCAGAGAAGCTGGAGATCAGCTCACCAGGAGTGGGAATTAGCTTCTCCAAATGGAGGAAAATAACATTAGCTTGGCTTTAAACTAGGAGAAGGAAATAGAAAATCTCTTTATAATCTTAGGGTAGAATTCCTTAAAATACAGCAGAATTCTGAGGCAGGAGAATTGCCTGAACCCAGGAGGCGGAGGTTGCGGTGAGCCGAGATCGCGCCATTGCACTCCAGCCTGGGTAACAAGAGCGAAACTCCATCTCAAAAAATATATATACAGCAGATTTCAAAAGACAAAATACCGATACATAGGACACATTCAACTTTGTAACTTTCTTTTTCATACTAACCTCACTGTAGGGAAAACTATGTAACTCGTTGAAAGGCCTTTTTTTTTTTTTTTTGAGATGGCAGTCTGGGATCCCCCTCCCGAGTTCAAGTGATTCTCCTGCCTCAGCCTTCTGAGTAGCTGCGACTACAGGCACGCGCCACCACGCCCAGCTAATTTTTGTACTTTTAGTAGAGATGGGGTTTTACCATGTTGGTCAGGCTGGTCTCAAACTCCTGACCTTGTGATCTGCCTGCCTCGGCCTCCCAAAGGGCTGGGATTACAGGCATAAGCCACTGCACCTGGCTGAAAGGTGTTTTTTTTTTTTAAATAAGCCACAGGCCAGAGGAAGAATTTTCCATAGTTATTAATTGTTTGTTTAGAGCAAAGGATTAATATTCATAATGTATTAAGAACGTCTGTAAATCCAACCAAAAGTAACCTAATGGGAAAATAGGCAGAATATCTGAGTAATTAACTTTCGGGAGAAGAAACCTGAATGATAGTGAACATGAAGACAGGAGCCTCGCTAGTAATTGGGACTGCAGGCTGAGGGGACTGAGATAGATGCCATCCACATGAGCTTGCTGCCAAGCTTTGTTTTAGAGGGGGTCTCGCCGTCACCCAGGCTAGAGCACAGTGGCTCTATCTTGGCTCACTGCAGCCCCGACCTCCTGGGCTCAAGCGATCCTCCCACCTCAGCATCCTGGGTAGCTGGGACTATAGGTGTGTGCCACCATGCCTGGCTAAGTTTGTTATTTTTTTTTAGAGACAGGGTCTCTCTGTGTTATGCAGGCTGGTTTTGAACCCTTGCCTCAAGCAATCCTCCTGCCTCAGCCTTCCAAAGCGCTAGGATTGCAGTTATGAGCCACCACACCTGGCCCTGGGAAACATTTTTAACCTGATGGACCCTTGGCAAGAATGTGGAGTTGCGAGAGATCTAAGCATTCTCCATGGGAATGTAAATTGGTTCAGCCACTTTGGAGAACAGATTTACAGTCAGAAAATTCCATTTCTACGTACATAGCCTAGAAATTTTTTGCAAAGTATTATAATTCAAAACAGCATTTTTATTATTTTTTTTTTGAGACCGAGTCTTACACTGTTGCTGGGACTGGAGTGCAGTGGCACGATCTTGGCTCACTGCACCCTCCACCTCCCAGGTTCACGCGACTCTCCTGCCTCAGCCTTCCGAGTAGCTGGGATTATAGGAGGCCACCACTGAACCCAGCTAGTTTTTTCTATGTTTAGTAGAGACGGGATTTCACTATGCTGGTCAGACAGGTTTCGAACTCCTGACCTTGTGATCTGCCTGCCTCGGCCTCCCAAAGTGCTTGGGTAACAGGCGTGAGCCACTGCGCCTGGCCAACAGCATTATTTTTAATTGCAAAAAATTGATTAACTGAATATTCAGTAAGATGCTGGACAGTTAAGGTGTATTCATACACTGGAATGCTGCGGAAGCTAATGTGAATTACTCCTGTAGCATAGAAGGAAAAATATAAGATGTGGAATACAACGTATTTATATAAAGTCTGAACTTTACATACATGCAAACTTTTACACTGAAAGCCAGAAGTGTTTGAGGATGACAGCTGTGTCAGGGTGCCTCTGCCGGAGACGGGGAAGGTGTGCGATCAGAGAGGGAGGCAGGCTGCCTCTGCCAGAGACGGGGAAGGTGTGCGATCAGAGAGGGAGGCAGGCTGCCTCTGCCAGAGACGGGGAAGGTGTGTGATCAGAGAGGGAGGCAGGGTGCCTCTGCCGGAGACGGGGAAGGTGTGTGATCAGAGAGGGAGGCAGGGTGCCTCTGCCCGAGACGGGGAAGGTGTGCGATCAGAGAGGGAGGCAGGGTGCCTCTGCCGGAGACGGGGAAGGTGTGCGATCAGAGAGGGAGGCAGGGCAGCAGCCGCTTGTGACGAATCTTTCAGAACCTGGGTGATGGCTCTGCTCATTGATGACATGATGCTTTGTACCTTTTTTCTTGATCCAGAGTATTTTATAATGGTTTTTGAAACCAGGTAACCACTAAAAAGTGGAAAAACAGTTTATAATTTGCAAATGCTACTGTTTTATTTCTATAGTTTTGTAGTAAGTTTTGAGACCAGGAAGTGTGAATCCTCCAACTAACTTTGTTCAAGACTTATTTTGTCTGTTTGGGGTCACTTGAGATTCCGCATAGATTTTAGGATACGGTTTTCTGTTTCTTCTGAAAACATCGTTGGGATTCTGATAGGAATTGCATTGGATTTGTAGTTGTGATTTGGGTGGTATTGACATCTAAACAATAGTAAGCCTGCAGTCCATGAAGACAAGATACCCTATTTAAGTGTGTCTTTCATTTCTTTTAGCAGCGCTTCGAAGTTTTCAGTGTGTAAGTGTTTTGCCTCCTTGGTTAACTGTCCTAAGTATTTTATTCTTTCTGACCTGTTGTAAATGGAATTGTTTTCTTAATCTCCTTTTCAGATTGTTCATTTTTAGTATATAGAAATGCAGCTGACTTGTGTGTGTTGATTTTGTGCCCTGCAACTTTGTGAGTTGGTTTATTCTAACAGAATTTTGTATGTGAAATATTTAGGATTTTCTACATTTAAGATAATCCCGTCTCTTACAGGATCATGTAATTCTTTCTTTCCAATTTGGACACCAGCCTTATCTCTTAGAGAGGCACCCTGAGATGTGTGGTTAAGAGGATGTCTGGGGCTTCCCTCAGGAGGGTAGAGTGGAGGTTAGTATATGAAACAAGGTTGTTCTACTTGATCATGGAAACTGGATTATCTGTTCCTTGAGATCCACTGTATTTCTCTTTCTACTTTAGCATATGTTGAAATTTTATTAGAAATTCCTATAGATGGCCAGGCCCAGTGGTTCGTGCCTGTAATCCTAGCACTTTGGGAGGCTGAGCCAGGCAGATCACATGAGGTCAGGAGTTCAAGACCATCCTGGCCAACATGGTGAAACCCTGTCTCTACTGAAAATACAAAAATTAGCTGGGCGTGGTGGTGTGTTCTGTAGTCCCAGCTACTCAGGAGGCTGGTTCACGAGAATGGCTTGAATCCTGGAGGCAGAGATTCTAGTGAATCGAGTTCACGCCACTGCACTCCAGCCTGGGCCACAGAGTGAGACTCCATCTCAAAGAAAAGAAGAAGAAGAAAAAGAAATTCCTATATAGCCCAGACTTAAGACTGTACCACCAGAGCTTAAAGGTATCAACTCTGACCACACCAGAAGCCTCAGTCTTACGTGGATTTTGATCCACATTATGCTCCTTTTTATTTCTCAAGATAGCTAGCCAGTTCATGTGATACTGGGGCCTAAACCGTCAAAGGGGTCCAGTGAATGTGTAATTCCACTGATAGAGGAACAAAGGAGGCAGGCAGCTGGGTCATGAGGAAGGTGTGGGTTGCATGCCTGGCAGTGATGAGCTTCTTAGGCCTCATGCTTCACCTTGGCGCAAGACTCTCACTGCCCAGCCACATGCAGCACTGGCATCCAGAGGCCTCCGTGGGCAGGGCCTGCCCTGTGGAACTCAGGTCTGCGAGAGAAACTCGAGACCAGGAGCCGTGGCTGGCTGCTTTACCAAAGGAAGAGGGGCTCTATCCATTCCCGGGAAGAGGGCTTTGTCTCTGGGAGTAAAGTAGGTGAGACCAGGCAAGAGGCCAGGAGTAGTAAGGAGACGTTCCCTTACGAAAATGCAAGCGAGGGGAAAAGGTTTCCCCAACAATGTGCTAGAATATTTATGCAGCAATTTTTATACTAGTGGATGAATGGAATTCCTGAATGTCCGTCCAGACATGAATGGATAAATTGTGGTCTGCTCTGCCACAGTTTTAAAAATGAATCAGAGCTTTGTGCACCAGCATGGGTGGTTTTCAGATATAGTCATGGTCAAAGACGGCAAGTTGCAGAAATGTTGATTCTGTGAAGTTTAATAGGAGAAAATAATGAACCCAGCATTGTTTCCAAATCTATAATATTACATTAAGCAGAAGTGCATTCAAGGGATGATGACCTTTAAGAATAAGATCAGGTGGGGAGTGTGGGTGGAGGAAAGAGGGTCCCAGTGGCAAGGGGTTTACAGAGCTGCTTGGTGGCACTCTCAGGACCCTATTTCCTTAAAAATTGGAAGCAAATGTGTCACAGGTTTAAAATTCAGCAAAATTCCTTAGTGGGTATGTGAGCATTTCATATACGCCTTGTTTTCTGTGTATTTAAACTTTAATAAAAGGAATGGAAAAGAGGAAAAAATAAAATGGTTGTAGTGATAAGCAGAAAAAAAGAGTGCAAATTTCAGAAAGATGACAATAGTAAAAGTGTTGAGAAATTAGCGAAGCTGTGCTATTTCAGGGAGTAATCTCTCCCTCTCATCTGATTGCACTGCTGAAGCTGGTAACGTCCCGGCTCCGAGCACTTGCCTTTCTCCTGCAGCCCCGTGAGCAAAGGTTTCCTGCGCAGGCCTTGTGGGTGGACTTGGGGTTCTGCACAGGGACTGTGGTGAAGACCTGCCTGATCTCTGCAGAGTCTGTGGTGCGTGGTCTAGCGGACGACAGTTGAATGCCTGTTGATTTAAACCAATTCACTGATTGGTGCAAAGGAAGAGAACAAAATATTTAAAACGTTTACAAAATGCTGGCAGTAATATCAGCAAAGGCTATGTCTGAAAAGTGAGATGTAGTGAGAGATTTTGTTTTGTTTTAAATAGAAGGGGCGCAGGTGTGAATGTGTTATCTGCAGAAGATGGGGGTAGCTCAGCTCCTTCACATGTTACAAACTCATCTCGCAGTCTCCCTCCCGTCTTGCAAAGGCTGCGAGATGAAGGGAGGTGCGGGGATCACCAGCCCAAGCAAGCCTTATGGTGAAAATCACCAATTTGTGAGGCTTCTGCACAGACAGCGTTAGTTGGGAGGCAGTTTTTATTATCTCTGAGTCATGTAACCCTGAAAGGCACAAAGCTGTAGCCACAACAGCCTAACGTGATCATCTGTTCAGACTGTTTTAAAATTCTAGGCCAAGATACTTTGTTCACTGAAAATTTAATTTTGTATAATAAGTAAATCAAGCCTTCTAAAATGATTACCTGAACTTCTGTCCAGAAAGAGATTTTTGCTGGCATAGAGGGGGTTTTGTGTGGTTCTGCTACTTTTAAAAAATAAGCCTTTTCTATCAGATTGGTCTTTAAAAATCTGGTAATAGCAGTAGCTTTATTATTATTATTACTTCTTTTTTTTAGACGAAGTCTCGCTCTTGTCGCCTACCCTGGAGTGCAATGGCGCGGTCTCGGCTCATTGCAGCCACTACCTCCTGGGATGAAGCAATTCTCCTGCTCCAGCCTCCAAGTAGCTGGGATTAATAGGTGCCCACCACTACACCTGGCTAATTTTTTGTATTTTTAGTAGAGATGGGGTTTCACCATGTTGGTCAGGCTGGTCTCTAACTTCTGACCTTAGGTGATCCACCCACCTCAGCCTCCCAAAGTGAAGCCGCCATACCCGGCTGTTTTTTGTCTTTTTGTTTTTTTAAGACAAAATACCTTGTTTGGGATGAGGTTGGGGAATGACAATTTAATTTTTAGAGGCATATTTACTAGAGTTCATAGCCAGAACTGTGTGTTGAAAATGGGGATCTTTGTAGGCTTGTGCAAGTTACTGAATTCATGCAAAGTGTTTCATCATTTTCTTTTCTTCTTTCCAGAGTTGTTGTTTAGTCTCTTCAGCTAGTCATGGCTACTGCTGTTCTGCCCTCATGAGCTAGTGTTTGTCTGCCAAGCCTGCTTGGTCTCACAGTGAAGGCTCATTCCATGTGGTGGCTTGGGTGGGTCTGCACATTTGGACACCACGTCTGTGTTGCTCACACAGAGAAGGCTCGTTCTGTGCAGTGGCTTGGGTGGGTCTGCACGTGTGGAACACACCACGTGACCACAGGAGCCTGAGTCAGGCCTTCTGCAGTAGCTCAGGGAAGTTATCAAGGTAAGAAGCAAAGGCTTCTTCGTGTGTTTCTGCGACACGGTGAAATTGGTGTGCTTATCCGTCATCTTGTTTGCCATGTCATCTTTTTGTCATGAGGCTTCTCAGTGATTATATAAATAACAATAAGTAGTAGAAGTAAGGTATTTTGGTGACTTGCTTTACAAGATTTTTAATCTTAAAATCCCTCAGTGTGTGTTCTCAAAGAGATTTTAAAGTCTATTCTTAAAAATGTAAAGTGCCAAAATTGTGTGAGTTATTTTGGAAGTGTGCACAATGGCAGTATTTTGATTTCGGTTACTTTGAGTTGCTATAGACCTGTCTTCAATGCCTTTCCCACCACTGCAGGCGACATTGACTACAGCACGGTGCTCCTCGGCATGCTGGTGACGCAGGACGTGCAGCTCGGGCTCTTCATGGCTGTCATGCCGACCCTCATACAGGCGGGCACCAGTGCGTCTTCTAGGTAAATGCTTGGTGGACACAATTTGCTTTTCTAGTTTAAAAGTGCTTGTGCATAAAAACACTACTTTATACCTTTTTCAGAGAGGTGTTCTGAACTCACCATGGCTCAGGCTTCTGAGCGCAGACCCTGGAGCAGCACTGCTTGCTCACCCCTTGGCTCTGCACTTAGCTGCTCCTCACCCTGCACAGGTGACTTATCCTCACTGTTCCTCAGTCTTGTCTTCCATCAAGTGTGGGGGGGGCAGTAGTGCCCACCGATGGAGTAGTCAGGAGAACTGAATGAGGTCAGATACAAACACGCTTAGAACAAGGCCTGGAACATAGTAATTGATGTGGGTGGGAGGGGTCTGTATGCTTGTGTATGTGTCGGGGGGAAAGAGTATCTGTGTGTGTGTGTAGGTGGGGTATATCTGTATGCTTACAGGCTGTGTGACATGTATTCATATATATCTGCATGTATTTGTGATGTGCCTATAAGGGGGTATGTGTAGTGTGTGTTCTGTAGCATGTCTGTGGGGGGGTATCCATATTTGTGTATGTGGGTGTATCTGTGTGTGCACGTGTCTGTGCATCTGTGCATGCATGTGTAGCATGTATTCCTGTGTATCTGCATGTATGTGTGGTGTATTTTCTGTGATATGTCTGTAGGGGGTATCCATGTGTGTATGTGGGTGTATCTGTGTGTGCAGCGTGTGTCTGCATACATGTGTGGCATGTCTTCATTTGTATCTGCATGTATGTGTGGTGTGCCTGTGGGGGGCATGTGTCTGCATGTGTGGTGTGCGTTCTGTGGTATGTCTGTGGAGGGTATCCGTGTGTGTATGTGGGTGTATCTATATGTGTGCACGTGTCCGTGCATCTGTGCATGCATGTGTGGCATGTATACATGTATATCTTCATGCCTGTGTGGCGGTGGGGGCATGTGTCTACATTTGTGGGGGGATTGTGTGTGTGTCCTGTTGTCTGTCTGTGGGGGTATCTACGTGTGTATGTGGGGTATATCTGTGTGTTTGCATGTGTCTGTGTGTGCATGTGCAGCACATATGCATGTATATCTGCATGCATGTGTGGTGTGTATGTGTATAAGAGCGATCATTGTGTAGTTGTCATTGTTACTGTCGTCATCATTACCATTTCCCCTGATCCTTCTTTTCATTCTCCCAACATAGTATTGCCCAACGTCAACTGCACTTGATTGGGTTCATATGGAGAGAGAAGCCAAATGGGAAGAGTTAATTTATCCAGAAAGTTGTAGGTCATGCTGCATATACAACTACATTCCAAGAATACCAGCCAGAAAATGAGTACAGTTGCAAAGTCTAGGGTGCCCTCTGAAACTTAGAGGACTGTGAGCTTGAGTTTGTTTTAAGCCAATGTACTGTACTTTATGTATATAAATATTGTGCTTTAGATCTTATCTCCAGAGGCTGCCTTTATTACATTTCTTACAACAATGAGTACAACTGGTCAAAACTTAAGACACTTTTTAAACTTCCTTTGGAATCGGATTAAAGTACCAGGACCTGTCTCGTGCTTTATTTCTTCCTTTCTAGCCTGTATGCTTTTGGGTTTTTTCTTGCCTTGTTGCGCTGGCTGGAATGTCCAGTACTTTGTTGAAAAGGCCTGTGTGAAAGGACGTCCTTGCCTTGCTCTTGACCTCTGGGGAGCGTTCGGTCTCTCACCATTCAGCATGATGATAGCTGTCAGTTTATTGTACACGCTGTTTGTCAAGCTGAGGTAATTCCCATCTACTCCTACTTTGCTGAGAGTTTTTACGATGAATGGGTGGTGCATTCTGCCAGTTGCTTTTTCTGTACCAGTTGATGTGATTATGTAATTTTTCTTTTTTGCTAGTTGACATAATGGATAACATTGATTTTTGAAAGTTGAACCAGCCTTACATACCTGGGATATTCCCACTTGGTCTAGGGATATAATTATCTTTATACATTGCTGCCTTCAGTTTGCTAATTTATTGAAGATTTTGGGGTCTCCGTTCATGAGAGATATTGGTGTGTAGTTTTCTCTCTCCCTTTTTTTTTTTTTTTTTTGGATGCTCTTTGGGTTTTGGTATTAAGAGTCATACTAGGTTCACAAAATGTTTTGAGAATTGTTCCTTTTTTTTATTTTCTGGAAAACGTTGTATAAAATTGTCAATTCTTCCTTAATATTTGGTAGAATTCTCCAGTAAAATACTCTGTGTTATGAGATTTCTTTTTGGAGAGTTTTCTATTCTTTTTTTGAAACAGAGTTTTGTTTCACTCTTCTTGCCCAGGCTGGAGTGCAGTGGCTCAATCTCAGCTCACCACAACCTCTGCCTCCTGGGTTCAAGTGATTCTCCTGCCTCAGCCTCCCGAGTAGCTGGGATTACCGGTGAGGCAGTACACCCGGCTTATTTTTGTATTATTAGTAGAGACAGGGTTTCACCATGTTCATCAGGCTGGTCTCAAACTCTTGACCTCGTGATCCACCTGCCTCAACCTCCCAAAGTGCTGGGATTACAGGCGTGAGCCACTGCACCTGGTCTTTTTTTTTTTTGAGACAGAGTTTCACTCTTGTCACCCAGGCTAGAGTGCAGTGACACAATCTCAGCTCACTGTAGCCTCCACCTCCCAGGTTCAAGTGATTCTCCCGCCTCAGCCTCCTGAGTAGCTGAGATTACAGACGCCTGCCACCACACTGCGCTAATTTTTGTATTTTTAGTAAAGACAGGGTTTCTCCTTGTTGGTCAGCCTGGTCTCAAACTCCTGACCTCAGGTGATCCGCCCACCGTGGCCTCCGAAAGTGCTGAGATTACAGGCGTGAGCCACTGTGCCCAGCCTTGCTCCTCATGTTATTGATTTTCTTTATTTTATTGTTGTTTTCAGTTCTGTTAGTTTCTACCCTCACCTTCCTTTCTTCTTGCTTTGAGTCTGTTTCGCTTTTCTTTTTCTAGGTTCTTATGGTATGAACTTAGGTTATTGATTTTAAACTTTTCATCTTTTCTGCTGTAAGCATTTAGTGCCATAAATTTCCCTCTCAGCACTGTTTTATCTGCATCTGATATTTTGATACGTTGTATTTTTATTTTTGTTTTGTTAATGAGTTTTTAAAATTTCCTTGGATACTTCTTTGACCCATGGATTGTTTAGAAGTGTTGCTTAATTTCCAATTATCTGGAGATTTTCCTGATGTCTTTCTGTTACTGATTTCTAGTTTGATTCCACTGTGGTCTGAGAACATTTTGTATGATTTCAGTTCTTTTGCTTTTGTGGAGGTTTGTTTTATGGCCAGTGATGCTGTCTATGGTAAATGCTCTAAACTCACTCGGGAGGGGAAAAAAGCGTATTCTGCTGTTGTTGAGTGGAGTAGTCTATACGTGTCGGTGAGATCCTGTTGTTGAGTGGAGTAGTCTATATGTGTCGGTGAGATCCTGTTGTTGAGTGGAGTAGTCTATATGTGTCGTTGAGTGGAGTAGTCTATATGTGTCGGTGAGATCCTGTTGTTGAGTGGAGTAGTCTATATGTGTCGGTGAGATCCTGTTGTTGAGTGGAGTAGTCTATATGCGTCGGTTAAATCCTGTTGTTGAGTGGCGTAGTCTATATGCGTCGGTGAAATTCTGTTGTTGAGTGGAGTAGTCTATACGCGTCGGTGAGATCCTGTTGTTGAGTGGAGTAGTCTATATGCGTCAGTGAGACCCTGTTGTTGAGTGGAGTAGTCTATATGCGTCAGTTAAATCCTGTTGTTGAGTGGAGTAGTCTATACGCGTCGGTGAGATCCTGTTGTTGAGTGGAGTAGTCTATACGTGTCGGTGAGATCCTGTTGTTGAGTGGAGTAGTCTATACGCGTCAGTTAAATCCTGTTGTTGAGTGGAGTAGTCTATATGCGTCGGTTAAATCCTGTTGTTGAGTGGAGTAGTCTATATGCGTCGGTGAGATCCTGTTGTTGAGTGGAGTAGTCTATGTGCGTCGGTGAGATCCTGTTGTTGAGTGGAGTAGTCTATACGCGTCGGTGAGATCCTGTTGTTGAGTGGAGTAGTCTATACGCGTCAGTTAAATCCTGTTGTTGAGTGGAGTAGTCTATATGCGTCGGTTAAATCCTGTTGTTGAGTGGAGTAGTCTATATGCGTCGGTGAGATCCTGTTGTTGAGTGGAGTAGTCTATGTGCGTCGGTGAGATCCTGTTGTTGAGTGGAGTAGTCTATGTGTGTCAGTTAAATCCTGTTGTTGAGTGGAGTAGTCTATATGTGTCAGTTAAAGCCTGTTGGCTCATTGCACTGTTTGGTGCTCTTGCTGTAGTTGGTTCAGTTGTGGAGGGAGATGGTGTTGACGTCCCGTTATAATTGGGTATTTTTCTGTTTCTCCGTTGAGTTCTGTCAACTTTTGCTCTGTGTACTTTGGGGCTCTTTTGTTTGGTACATGCACATTTAGGAACATTTTGTCTTCCTGGTGAATCGATCTTGTTATCATTACGTAATACTTCTTTTTGTTGTTGTTTTTAGAGAGGATAGTCTTGCTCTGTTGCCCAGGCTGGAGTGCAGTGGCGTGGTCTCAGCTCTCTGCCTCATGGGTTCTAGCGATTCTCATGCCTCAGCCTATTGAATAGCTAGGATTACAGGTGTATGCCACCACACCTGGCTAATTTCTGTATTTCTTAGGAGAGACAAGGCTTCGCCATTTTGGCCTGGCCAGTCTCGAACTCCTGGTCTCAAGTTATCTTCCCGCCTCAGCCTCCCAAAGTGCTAGGATTACAGGCATGAGCCACTGTGCCAAGCTATATTTCTTTCATTTCTAGTAATTTTTCTTGCCTTGTAATTCACTTTATCTGATATTAATATAGTCACTTCTGGCTTTTTTTTTCTTTTTTTTGGCCAGTGTCTGTAATGGTGTAGCCTTTTCTTACTTTTACTTGCAACCTAGTTATCTGCCCTTGTATTTGAAGTGAGTTTCTGGTAGAGAACATATTGTTGGATGATTTTTTTAAATGCACTTAGCCAGTCTCTGTATTTTAATTGGTATGTTTAGGCCATTTACATATCAGGTGAATATTGATATGTTGGGACTGAAGTCTGTATTTTATTCGTTTTTTTGTCTCTTGATACTCTCTTTCCTTTACATCCCTATGGGTTACCTGCATGTTTTCAGGAATTCGTTTGGACTAATGTATGATGTTTTCAGTGTATTGCTCTGTATGGCTTTCTTGGTTGCTCTGGGTATTACACTGGGCATGTATCTTATCACTGTTTGCTGGAATCCACAAATTACCACAATGGATACACATAACTTATCACCGTTTGCTGGAATCTACATTTTGCCACTTCGTATGAAATGTAGAAGCCTTATTTCCACTTAGCTCCCTCCTCCTCCCCATGCATTCAGTAGTCATGCACTGCATAATGACATATTGGTCAGTGATGGCCCCTGTCCAACAGGGGGTCCATAGGATTCTATGGACCTGAACAGTGCCTGGTGCCTCGTGAAGCTGCAGCCATCATAATGCCACAGGGCAGTGTCATGCCCTTGTGCTTGTGGTGGTGCTGGTGTGAACAAACCTGCTGCACTGCCAATCATATAAAAGTCTTATACGCCCAGTTAAGTATGGTACAGAATACTTGATAATGGTAGTAAGTCACTGTGTTAGTGGTTTGTGTGTTTACTCTACTATACTTTTTTATCATTAACTTAGAATGTACTCCTTCTACTTAGAAAAGAGTTAGCTGTCAAACAGCCTCAGGTAGGTTCTTCAGGAGCTATTCTAGAACAGGCACTGTCATCATAGGAGAGGACAGCTCTGTGCCTGTTATTCCCCCTGAAGACCTTCCAGTGGAACAAGATGTGGAGTTGGAAGACAGTGATATTGATTATCCTGACCCTGTGTGGAGTTAGGCTAATGTATGTTTGTGTCTTAGTTTTTAACAAAAAAGTTTAAAAAGTAAAAAACAGATCTTTGCAAGATGGCCCTTTAGGAGCAGCTCAGGATACAGCTCTCAGTGAAAGTGCAGAGGGTGAGTGGACTCCGCATTTCCAGATGGATCTTTATTGCCCACAGACCAGGAGATTCCCAGGCGGAGGAGCCCCAAGGGTCGCCAGCACAGCTGTTTTGGCCAGCGTGGCTGTTTCGGCTGGCACGGCTGTTTTGCCAGTGCCCCGGCACAGCGGTTCTCCATACAGAATACACTGGTCTGGTTGCCCTTTTAAGCTGGCAATTGGAGCTCCAAGAAGGCAGATTCACCCATTCATTTGATTAAACAGGTCTGAAACAGGGAGCCAGGCCAGGAGATTCCAAGGCAGCGCCGTTTCTTCAGCCGGTGCAGTGGGTCACCACACGGGAAATCACACAGATCCCAGCGCCCTTTCAGCAGGCGACTGGAACACTTGGGAGAGAGTCAGCCATTCAACTTAAAAATAAAAGGCTCCGGCCGGGTGCGGTGGCTCAAGCCTGTAATCCCAGCACTTTGGGAGGCCGAGGCGGGTGGATCATGAGGTCAAGAGATCAAGACCATCCTGGTCAACATGGTGAAACCATGTCTCTACTAAAAATACAAAAAATTAGCTGGGCATGGTGGTGTGTGCCTGTAATCCCAGCTACTCAGGAGGCTGAGGCAGGAGAATTGCCTGAACCCAGGAGGTGGAGGTTGCGGTGAGCTGAGATTGTGCCATTGCACTCCAGCCTGGGTAACAAGAGCAAAACTCCGTCTCAAAAATAAAATAAATAAATAAATAAATAAATAAAATAAAAGGCTCCAAG
The DNA here is from genome assembly GCA_031835075.1 of Saguinus oedipus. Taxonomy (NCBI): domain Eukaryota; kingdom Metazoa; phylum Chordata; class Mammalia; order Primates; family Cebidae; genus Saguinus; species Saguinus oedipus. The sequence continues at coordinate 1,098,828 of CM063169.1, read as the reverse complement.
GTAGGGAGCCAGGTGATCAGGTTCAGCAGGTCCCACCCCCATAAAAAAAAAAAAAAAAACCAGCAATTGGAAACGCTCAGGGTTGAGAGTTTCACGGCAAGCACAGCTGAACCCGGGATGGCCCAGCTCTTTGAGGGAGGGGTGTACGCCATTACCGAGGCAATCCACCCCTACGGAGGTAGTCCGCCATTGCTGAGGCAGCCTGCCATTGCCAAGGCAACCTGCCATAACAGTCCACCATTAAGGAGGCGGGCCACCATTGCCAAGGCAGTTCTAACCACACCCATATAAACAGGACTGCAGGGAAGTTCACACAGCAGCAGGGCGGAGCCCACAGCAGCTCAGCAAAGCCTCTGCAGGCAGACAGTGACTAGGCTGCCTCCTTGCTGGGCAGGGCAGCCCTGAAAAAAAGCAGCAGCACAACGGATACTCATAAATAAAGCCCTAATGCCCCAGGACAGAGCACCTGGGGAAAAAAGGGGTTTATGAATTCTGCTGCAGCAGACTTAAATGTACCTGCCTAGCAGCTCTGAATGAACAATGGAGCTCACAGCTCAGCACTTGAGCTCCTGTAAAGAACAAACTGTCTCCTCAAGCAGCTCCCTGATCCCTGTATATCCAAAGAGTCACCTCACAAAGGACTGATCAGACTGACATTTGACAGGCATCATTCTGGGACAAAGATAACAGAAGAAGAAACTGGTAGCAACCCTTACTGTTCTGCAGCTGCTGCAGGTGATCCCCAGGCAAGCAGGGCCTGGAGTAGACCTCAGCAGTCCTACAGCAGAGGGGCGAGACTGTTAGAAGGAAAACTAAGAAACTTCATAACTTCATCATCAACAATCTGGATGTCCACTCAGACCCAATCTGAAAATCAGCGACTACACAGACGACAGGTGGATAAATCCACAAAGATGGGAAGAAACCAGCGCAAAAAGGAGGAAAACACCCGAAGCCAGAACACTTCGCCTCCTACGAGGGACCACAATCTCTCACCAGCAAGGGAACAAAGCTGGACAGAGAATGAGTGTGATGAAATGACAGAATCAGACTTCAGAAGGTGGGTAATGAGAAACTTCCGTGAGCTAAAAGAACATGTTCGAACTCAATGCAAAGAAACTAAGAAACTTGAAAAAAGATTTGAGGAAATTATAAGAATGGACAACTTAGAGAGGAATATGAGTGAATTGATGGAGCTGAAAAACACAACACGAGAACTTCGTGAAGCGTGCACAAGTTTCAACAGCCGAATTGACCAAGCAGAAGAAAGGATATCAGAAGTTGAAGATCAACTCAATGAAATAAAATGAGAAGCCAAGATTAGAGAAAAAAGTGCAAAAAGGAATGAACAACGTCTCCAAGAAATGTGGGACTATGTGAAGAGACCCAACCTACGTTTGATAGGTGTACCAGAATGTGACGAAGAGAATGAATCCAAGCTGGAAAATACTCTTCAGGATATTATCCAGGAAAACTTCCCCAACCTAGCAAGGCAGGCCGATATTCAAGTCCAGGAAATACAGAGAATACCACAAAGATATTCCTCAAGAAGAGCAACCCCAAGGCACATAATCTTCAGATTCACCAGGGTTGAAATGAAGGAGAAAATGCTAAGGGCAGCCAGAGAGAAAGGTCGGGTTACCCACAAAGGGAAGCCCATTAGACTCACAGCAGATCTCTTGGCAGAAACCCTGCAAGCCATAAGAGAGTGGGGGCCAATATTCCACATCCTTAAAAAAAAGAACTTTCGACCCAGAATTTCATATCCAGCCAAACTAAGCTTCATAAGTGAAGGAAAAATAAAATCCTTTGCAAACAAGCAAGTACTCAGAGATGTTCTAACTACCAGGCCTGCTTTACAAGAGCTCCTGAAGGAGGCACTATATGTAGAAAGGAACAGCCAGTACCAGCCAGTCCAAAAACATACCAAATGGTAAAGAGCATCAAAAAAATGAAGAATCTGCATCAACTAACGGGCAAAACAGCCAGCTAGCGTCAAAATGGCAGTATCAGATTCACACATAATGATATTAACCCTAAATGTAAATGGGCTAAATGCTCCAATCAAAAGACACAGACTGGCAAATTGGATAAAAAGCCAAAACCCATCAGTGTGCTGTATCCAGGAAACCCATCTCACATGCAAGGATACACAAAGGCTCAAAATAAAGGGATGGAGGAAGATTTACCAAGCAAATGGAGAGCAGAAAAAAAGCAGGAGTTGTAATTCTCATCTCTGATGAAATAGACTAAAACAACAAAGATCAAAAGAGACGAAGGACATTACATAAGGATAAAAGGATCAATACAACAAGAAGAGCTAACGATCCTAAATATATACGGACCCAATACAGGAGCACCCAGATACATAAGGCAAGTTCTTAATGACTTACAAAGAGACTTAGATTCCCACACAATAATAGTGGGAGACTTTAACACTCCACTGTCAATATTAGATCAACCAGACAGAAATTAACAAGGATATCCAGGACTTGAACTCAGACCTGGAACAAGCAAACCTGATAGACATTTACAGAACTCTCCACCCCAAATCCACAGAATATACATTCTTCTCAGCACCACATCACACCTACTCTAAAATTGACCAATAATTGGAAGTAAATCACTCCTCAGCAAATGCAAAAGAATGGAAATCGTAACAAACAGTCTCTCAGACCACAGTGTAATCAAGTTAGAATTCAGAATTCAGAAACCAACTCAGAACCGCACAACTTCATTGAAACTGAACAACTGGCTCTTGAATGTTGACTGGATAAACAATGAAATGAAGGCAGAAATAAAGAAGTTCTTCAAAACCAATGAGAATGAAGACACAACATACCAGAATCTCTGGGACACATTTAAAGCAGTCTCTAGAGGAAATTATATAGCAATAAGTGCCCACATGAGAAGAGTGGAGAGATCCAAAATTGACACCCTATCATGAAAATTGAAAGAGGTAGAGGAGCAAGATCAAAAAAACTCAAAACCTAGCAGAAGACAAGAAATAACTAAGATCAGAGCAGAACTGAAGGAGATAGAGACACAAAAAATCAGTAAATCCAGGAGCTGGTTTTTCGAAAAGAACAACAAAATAGACCACTAGCCAGATTAGTAAAAAAGAAAAGAGAATAACCAAATAGATGCAATAAAAAACAATAAAGGGGAGATCACCACAGATCCCACAGAAATTCAAACCATCATTAGAGAATATTACAAACAACTCTATGCACATAAACTAGTAAACCTGGAAGAAATGGATAAATTCCTGGACACTTGTATCCTCCCAAGCCTAAACTAGGAAGAAGTCGAAACCATGAATAGACCAATAACAAGATCTGAAGTTGAGGCAGCAATTAAGAGCCTACCACACAAAAAAAGCCCAGGTCCAGATGTGTTCACAGCCGAATTCTACCAGACACACAAAGAGGATCTGGTACCATTCCTTCTGAAACTATTCCAAATAATCCAAAAAGAGAGAATCCTTCCCAAATCATTTTATGAGACCAACATCATGCTGATACCAAAATCCGGCAGAGACTCAACAAGAAAAGAAAACTTCAGACCAGTATCCATGATGAACATAGATTCAAAAATCTTCAATAAAATACTGGCAAGCCGATTGCAACAGCACATCAAAAAGCTTATCCACCATGATCAAGTACGATTCATCCCGGGGATGCAAGGCTGGTTCAACATATGCAAGTCTATAAACGTAATTCACCACATAAACAGAACCAAACACAAAAACCACATGATTATCTCAATTGACGCAGAGAAGGCATTTGACAAAATTCAACAGCCCTTTATGCTAAAAACCCTCAATAAACTCGGTATTGATGGAACGTATCTCAAAATAATAAAAGCTATTTACGACAAACCAACAGCCAATATCATACTGAATGGGTAAAAATTGGAAGCATTCCCTTTGAAATCCGGCACTAGACAAGGATGCCCTCTCTTACCACTCCTATTCAATATAGTACTGGAAGTTCTAGCCAGAGCAATCAGGCAAGAAAAAGAAATAAAGGGTATTCAAATAGGAAAGGAGGAAGCCAAATTGTCTCTATTTGCAGATGACATGATAGTATATCTAGAAGACCCCATCGTCTCAGCCCAAAATCTCCTGAAACTGATAAGCAACTTCAGCAAAGTCTCAGGATACAAAATCAGTGTGCAAAAATCACAGGCTTTCCTATACACCAATAACAGACTTTAAAGAGAGCCAAATCAAGAATGAACTCTCATTCACAATTGCTACAAAGAGAATAAAATACCTAGGAATACAACTTACAAGGAACGTAAAGGACCTCTTCAAGGAGAACTACAAACCACTGCTCAAGAAGTAAGAGAGGACACAAACAGATGGAGAAACATTCCATGTTCATGGCTAGGAAGAATCAGTTATCATGAAAATGGCCATACTGCCCAAAGTAATTTACAGATTCAACGCTATCCCTATGAAGCTACCAATGACCTTCTTCACAGAACTGGAGAAAACCACCTTAAACTTCACATGGGGCCAGGCGCAGTGGCTCAAGCCTGTAATCCCAGCACTTTGGGAGGCCAAGGCAGGTGGATCACGAGGTCAAGAGATCGAGACCATCCTGGTCAACATGGTGAAACTCCATCTCTACTAAAAATACAAAAAAATTAGCTGGGCATGGTGGCGCGTGCCTGTAATCCCAGCTACTCAGGAAGCTGAGGCAGGAGAATTGCCCAAACCCAGGAGGCGGAGGTTGCAGTGAGCCAAGATTGCGCCATTGCACTCCAGCCTGGGTAACAAGAGCAAAACTCTGTCTAAAAAAAAAAAAAAAAACAAAAACTTCACATGGAACCAAAAGAGAGCCTGCATAGCCAAGTCAATTCTAAGGAAAAAGAACACAGTGGGAGGCATCACACTACCTGATTTCAAACTATACTACAAGGCTACAGTAATCAAAACAGCATGGTACTGGTACCAAAACAGAGATATAGACCAATGGAACAGAACAGAGGCAACGGAGGCAACACAACATATCTACAACCTTACAATCTTTGATAAATCTGACAAAAACAAGCAGTGGGGAAAGGATTCCCTGTTTAATAAATGGTGTTGGGGAAACTGGCTAGCCATGTGCAGAAAGCAGAAACTGGACCACTTCCTGACACCTTACACTAAAATTAACTCCAGATGGCTTGAAGACTAAACATAAGACCTAACACCATAAAAACTCTAGAAGAAAATCTAGGCAAAACCATTCAGGACGTAGGAGTAGGCAAGGGCTTCATGACCAAAACACCAAAAGCATTGGCAACAAAAGCCAGAATACACAAATGGGACCTAATCAAACTCCACAGCTTCTGCACGGCAAAAGAAACAGTCATTAGAGTGAATCGGCTCCAAGAGAATGGGAAAAAATTTTTGCAGTTTACCCATCTGACGAAGGGCCGATATCCAGAATTTACAAAGAACTAAAACAGATTTATAAGAAAAAAAAAGCCCATTGAACAGTGGGCAAAGGATATGAACAGACACTTTACAAAAGAAGACATACATGAGGCCAACAAACATGAAAAAATGCTCATCATCACTTTTCATTAGAGAGATGTAAATCAAAACCACATTGAGATACCATCTCACGCCAGTTAGAATGGCGATTATTAAAAAATGTGGAGACAACAGATGCTGGAGAGGATGTGGAGAAATAGGAACACTCTTACACTGTTGGTGGGAGTGTAAATTAGTTCAACCATTGTGGAAGACAGTGTGCCAATTCCTCAAGGACCTAGAAATAGAAATTCCATTTGACCCAGCAATCCCATTACTGGGTATATATCCAAAGGACTACAAATCGTTCTACTATAAGGACACATAGGCACGAATGTTCATTGCAGCACTGTTTACAATAGCAAAGACCTGGAATCAACCCAAATGCTTATTGATGATAGACTGGACAGGGAAAATGTGGCACATATACACCATGGAATATTATGCAGTAATCAAAAACAATGAGTTTGTGTCCTTTGTAGGGACATGGGTGAACCTGGAGAACATTCTCAGCAAACTGACACAAGAACAGAAAATGAAATACTGCATGCTCTCACTCATAGGCGGGTGTTGAACAATGAGAACACATGGACACAGGGAGGGGAGCACTACACACTGAGTTCAGTTGGGAGGAATAGGGGAGGGACAATGGGGGGTGGGGAGTTGGGGAGAGATAGCATGGGGAGAAATGCCAGATATAGGTGAAGGGGAGGAAGGCAGCAAATCACACTGCCATGTGTGTACCTATACAACTCTCATACAACTATCTTGCACGTTCTTCACAAGTACCCCAAAACCTAAAATGCAATTTAAGAAAAAGTAAAAAAATATATAAATAAAATACTTTTGTACAGCTGTGCAATGTTTGTGTTTTAAATATCATTATGAGAGTGTCAAAAAGTTTTTAAAAACCTTAAAGTTTATAAAGCAAAAATGTTACAGTAAGGTAAGGTTAATGTTGAAGAAGGAAAAGTATTTTTAATAAACGCGGTATAGTGGGCCAGGTTTGGTAGCTCACACCTGTAATCCCAGCCCTTTGGGAGGCCAAGGCAAAGGATTGCCTGAGCTTAGGAGTTCAAGACCTGCCTGGGCAACATAGCAAGAACTTGTCTCCACCAAAAAAAAAAAAAAAAAAAAGAAAGAAAGAAACTTAGCCTTGTAGTCCCAGCTACCCAGGAGGCTGAGGCGGTAGGATCACTTGAGCCTGGGAGATCAAGGCTGCAGTGAGCTGTGGTCATGCCACTGTTCTCCAGCCTCAGCAGCAGAGTGAAACACTGTCAATTTCATGTCGCCTGAGTGTGCAGTGTCTTTGACGTCCCCAGTGGTGCACAGTAGTGTCCGAGGTCTTCACATGCACTCACCCCTCACTCCCTGACTCACTCTACTAGGGGTGTGCTATTTTTATCTTTTTTACTGTATTTTTAGTATCTGTTTTCTGTGTTTAGATATACAAGTACTTTTCATTTGTAACAGTGGTCCACAGTATTCAGTACAGTCATGTGCTGTGCAGGTTTATAGCCCAGGAGCAGGAGGCTGTGCCACACGGCCTCGGTGTGTGTCTGGTTTGCGTAAGTGCACACTGGGATGTTCGCAAAATGATGAGATCGTCTCCCGATGCGTTTCTCAGAATGTATCCCCATTGTGATTTGACATATGACTGTATAATTGTCTTTTCTCTACTTTTGTTGAATACTGCATCAGATGGTGTTATGATTTTTACTTCAGACATCAAATAGAATGTTTTAACTCAGGAGGAAAAGGATAATCTATTCTACTCACGCCTCTTTTTACCCATTCTGATGTTCTTTTCCTTCTGCTGTTCCAAGCTATCTTCTGTAATCATTTCCTCTTTGTGTAGAGAACTTTCTTTGGTCATTGTTTTATAGTTAACCTGCTGGGCACAAATTCTGTTTTTCTTCATCTGGAAATGCCTTTGTCCCCATTTCATGCCTAGGGCACCTCACAGGACGTGGATTTCCACGTGGTGGGTCTCCTCTTCCAGTGCCTGGGAAACGCACGTCCCTTCTGGCTTCCGTGTTCCGCGTACGAAACTCACTGCCATTTAGACTTGTGCTTCTCTCTAAGGAGTGTGAGAGGTTTCTCTCTGGCAGCTTTCAGCGTTTTTCCTGTGTTTAGTTTTCAGAAATTCTATTACTGTGTGTCCTGGAGCAGGCTCCTTTGGGTTGGCTCTGTGTGGATTCACTGGGCTTATCTTTTCTGCAGGTTAATGTCTCTTGCCTAACAGGAAGTTCTCAGCCATTGTTTCCTCACATCGTTTTCCAGTCTACTTGCTCTCTCCTCCCAGGATTGCAGAAACTTACCTGCTCTTTTGTTGTGATCCTGTGGGTCTCTGAGGCCTTGATGGTCCTCGGTTCGTTCCTCTCTGTTCAGGCAGATGACTTCTGTCTCTGTCGTGTCCACTCTGTCACCTAGCCCATCCCCAGAGAGTTTTATTATGACTGTATTTTTTAGTTGTGTAATTTCCACTTCCTTCTTTTATGTGACGTTTGTTTCTTTGCTGAGGCCATTTTTTGTTTGTTTACTTGTGGCTTTTTGAAGTGTTTTAATCATGGCCACTTTGGCATCCTTGTCATACAAATCCAGCGTTGATTCGTCTTGATGTGAAGTCCAGTACTTGTCTTTTCTTCAAGTTGTGATTTTCCCGATTCTTAATATGATGATCACTTTGTGTTGTATCTTGTGTGGTCTGTGTTTTATTAGGAGGCTTTAAACCAGCAGCTCCCCCGTGGAGGGCAGCGCGAGGCCTGGCCGGGGTGTTCTGCTTCCTGCCAGGCCCCAGCCCTGCCCCTCCCAGGCGGCTGACAAGCACTTCCTCATGGCAGAGGAAGTTTTTACATCTTTTAACTTTTGCCAGATTTTAAATCTTCTCTGCTGTCGGTAGCTCAGCCAGGCAGGCAGGAAAAGAGGAGGAAGGAACGGCTTTTTACCTGAGTTTTCCAGTGGCTCAGCCAAGGCTAGAGCTTCAGCTGGCCGTGCTCTGGCCCTGCAAGCCCTGGCAGCTCTCTGTAAACTGGGGAGGACGTGGGAACAGTGCCTACGTGGTGGGCCATGGGAAGACTGACAGAGAAAACCAGGCAGGGCACCCACTGCAGCCGCTGGCGGAGGCAGCAGTTCAAGTTTATTCGCTAAGGGTCCTTATGATTGCTATTTTCCTTCAATCCAGATGTCTTTAAATATCAGAAAAGTCACACTTTCACTCCCAGCCTCAAAATCAAAATCAGTTCTTATTCCTTCTGGCTACAATGTTCAACTTAAGTGGAAAAAAAAAAAACGACAATAGAAGAGTCGTATGCTAGCTGGAGATGACTTCTATTTAAGAGGTCTGACGCTGGGCACAGTGACTCCCAGCACTTTGGGAGGCCAAAACAGGCAGATCACAAAGTCAGGAGTTCGAGACCAGCCTGGCTAACATGGTGAAACCCCGTCTCTGCTAAAAATACAAAAAAAAATTAACCAGGCATGTTTCTTGCAGGTAAATAATGAGGAGTGACCCAGCTGTTCATTCCTCGGTATTTACCTGCAAGAAACAAAAATACACATCCACATAGAGACCAGTACACAGTGGTGATGGGGGTACAATGGTGTGAACGCATGTGATGCCACAGAGTCACACACTCAAAAATGGTTAACATGGTATATCTTATGAGTATTACACCACAATGAAAAACTTGTACGTGAATGTTCAAGCAGCATTATTCCTGTAGTTAAAAAGGATTAAGAACTCAAATGTCAGTTAGATAACAAGTAGATATACAAAACATACTGTATCCCAGCAAAGGAATATTATCCAGCTGTGATAGGGAATGAACATTGATTCGTCCTATAGCATGGGTGAACCTTGAAAAACAACGCTTGTCAAAGACCCAGACACAAAGGCCACACACTGATTCCATTCACACGAACATCCAGACTAGGCCAATCCATGGAGACAGAATGAATTACTGGTTGGCAGAGGCTGGGGAGATTGGGGGAGATGGGAAGTGAGTGCTGATGGGTACAGGGTTTCTTTGTGGGGTGATGAAAATATTCTAACATATGGATTGTGGTAATAGTTGTGTAACTTTGTGAATGTGCTGGAAACCATTGAATTGTATACATACCTTAAATGGGTAAGTGTATGCTAAATGAGTCATATATCAGAGCTGTTGAAAATATACACAATATTTTAATTAGACATAGAACATGAATAGACAGGCTAGAAATATATATATATAACAATGTGTTAATGATTTTCTATTAGTAGACTAGTAGATTTGTAATTTTTTTCTATATATACTTTTCTATAATTTAGGAAAGCTTTTCAATTTTAATAAACAGGGAAATTTATATTTAAAATATCAAAGAAATAAAATTAGTTGTAACATAATAGAGTCTGCTTCCTTATAAGTTTTATTCAGAATTAACCTTGATCATTCCTAGAGGAAAGAACAAACTCCTCTCAAAATATTTCACAGGTAAAGAACAAAACACAGAAGGCTGTAATAACTGGAAAAACATGTTTATGCACATATTAATGACAGAGGGTATGTTTCTTGTTTTATAAAGGTCTCTTACACATTAATAAGAAAAAGTATTAACTCAGTTGAAAACAGGTCAGCAGCAAGAGCAGCTGCTACAGACCTGAGTAAAGAGGAAAACACCTACCCTCATACCAAGAAAGAGTCATGGCTCTGCCTGCGCATCAGGCTGGGCACCATTAGCAGTTGGGTGGTACGCAGGTTGAGAAGTGGGGGGTCTCGGGTCATTGTTGGGGTGGGAATTGGAACAACCTCCTGGCAGCCCACCAGACAGCACCTATCATAGTGTAGGTGCCTGGCTCCCTTAGCACCCACTGCTGCCGTCAGTAGACCCACACGCAGTACACAGGAACCAGGATGGCATGGAGTCTGTGTGAGAACCGGGACAGCCCTTGCATCTGGCTGAGTAAATGATGGTGCACCCTGTAAAGGAGCCCTTCCTCACCTGTCGGCGGGTCAGGCCTGTGCTGTTGGGAGCTTGTCCAAACACCCTAAGAGGGGACTGGCAGAACGGCCGTGGATGTGGTGTGCCCATGTGTGCAGATCAAGAGCAGCACACACGTGTGGACCTGCAGGTGACACAGCGGCGAGCAGGAGTGCTGAGAAACTCGCCACAGTGGTTGTCTTCCAAAGAGGTCAGAGTTGAGCACACTGTGGCTTCTGATTGGTGTCTTTCTGAGCCTTTGAATATTTTGTCCTCATCACTGCATTTAATGGAGAGTCTCCTGGGATTTAAAGTGAAATCCAAGCCCGGGGGATGGTGGATGCAGGAGTTTGGGTAGCTGTTAGGGACTCAGCCCTGGAACCAGATACCTGGGTCGCCCCCAGCTCTGCACTGGGCGCATGGCCTGGAGCAGATCACCTGGTCTCTGCCCCGTTCTCATCTGTGATGTAGTGGTGGGGATTGTACAGTTCTTACCAGGCTGCCGTAATAGGTGCCACACGCTGCTCTAGAGGCTCAGGATGCAGGGGTGAGCTCAGCAGAGGACATTCCCCAGTTGGGGAGCTGCTGTTGTGTTTTGGAGACGTAATGAATGAATAATGAATAAATGAGTGGCAGACAAGGCGTCCACCGCAGGAAACCACCCTGCAAATGATTCAAACAGGATGATGAGCTGGTGAGCAGCAGTGAGCCTCCAGGCTGGCCCGGGCTCTGCCTTTGGTGACATGGCTAGAATTTGAGGAACACAGCTGAGTCTGTTGGAAGAGTCTGGGGTGGGGACCTCCCAGCCAAGGGGCTCTGTGGCCTGTGTGGGTGGGCTCCTTGCTGGGCTGGGGCAGTGGAAGGGCACAGCAGGGCACAGAAGCTTGGGCTCCATCCCAGCATCCAAGAGCTGATTGAGGTTCACAATGAGCTGTTCGGCCTTCTGTGTGGAGAGCAGATGGGTGAGGAGGAGGCTACTGGAGCTGCGGGGGAAGGGGTGGCAGCCCAGATAGTGACCACAGTGTTGGGCCCAATGCCAGATGTGAACTGGGCAGTGTCAGGGGGCTGTCAAACGCGGCAGTCCTGGCCTACTTGGCTGTGAGTCCATCTCTGCCTCTCAGGGCTGCAGAAAGGGGCCTCCCTCCAAGACTGGAGATTGCAGACATGGGTCCTGCAGTGAGCTCTGGAGAACGCTCCCTCCTTCCCTCCCTGCTAGGTCACAGGCGTGGGCCCTGCAGTGAGCTCTGAATGAAGCTCCATCACATTTGCTTCTGTGGCCGCTATTGATCCCTTCATTCCATTCCTCTCTGCTTCAAGCCTAGCTCTGCTCTGATTACCCCAAGGAATCGTGGCAGTTTGAGATTTGCATTTCCAGTGCTTCTGCTTTAAGCCAGACTGCAGAGGCTGACACCCTTGGGAATCATAGGTTTCTTCTGTGGAGGAAACTTTCACCAGAACTGTGGCCTGAGTGGTGGAAGACTAGAGTAAAATAGAGGTTTGTGAAGACTGTGGATAGTGGTGTCTTTCCTGGTGATCTGTTCTGAGATGTGGGTAGTATATTCTAAAAAGAACAGAGTAAAGAATCACTCTCCGTCTGAATCACAGACTTCAGAGCTGGCTGCGTCAGGAGAGCTGTGCTGATGTTCACTGGAGTTCATACGTCAGGTGCGCTGGGACGGAGTGCCATTGCCTGACGGCCACTCTCACGTGCAGCTGAAGCCTGATGAAGAACTTTATTAGCAGGCATCGGCTGAGCTAGGAACGCCGTCAGTCGAGAATTTTCACATCCTGGAATATGTATTTGCTCCAAAGTATTGATTGCAAACCAATCTAGCTTCTTCTGCCTTAGGGTCACATAACTTAATTTGTGAGATGAGTATGATTCATAGGGTTTTTTTTATTTGAAAATAAAGATGGGTATGATTCAGTTAATTTATTTTGTAGCATGTTAAGGAAAAAGAGTGAAAGATTGTTTTGTTGAGTTTGAGAGAGAACTTTTTTTCCGAAAGTGACATCACCTCTCTTTTCTTTCTTAGCGTTGTCATGGAAGTTCTGCGAATACTGGTTTTGATTGGCCAGATTCTTTTTTCGCTAGCAGCAGTTTTTCTTTTATGTCTTGTTATAAAGAAGTATCTCATCGGACCGTATTATCGGAAGCTGCACGTGGAAAGCAAGGGGAACAAAGAAATCCTGATCTTGGGAATATCTGCCTTTATCTTCTTAATGTTAACGGTAATTCTCAAACGATGTTATATTTGTGTAATCTGATATATAGTCTGTTTCACTGAAATCTTGTGATCCATTCTTTAGCTTTCCATTTTAATTATGGTTAAAATATTTGAAACATTTACTAGTATTTATTTTACAGTTTATTATACTACCCATCAACATATAATACAGTGAGCTCAACCCGTTTAACTGGTTTGACATACTCTTAAGCATTTTGCTAAAATACTGCTTGTGAGTACTTGATTGAAAACAAATCTGTGTAGTGACTCACGCCTGTAATCCTAGCATTTGGGGACGCCAAGGTAGGAGAATCGTTGAGCTCAGAAGTTTGAGAACAGCCAGGACAACATAGTGAGAACTCCTTCGCTACAAAAAATATGAAAATTAGCCAGGCATGGTAGCACGCACTTGTAGTGGCTGTACTTGAGAGACTGAACCGGGAGGATTGCTTGAGCCCAGGAGGTCAAGGCTGCCGGTAGCTGTGATGACACCACTGCACTCCAGCCTGGCTGGCAGAGCAAGACGCCATATCCAAACAAAAAAACAAAACTCTGTGATCATAAAAAGCTCCATGAGCACCAGTGTCAAACTATGCCACTCTGACTTACATTTTTAAATAGCTTTGCCCCTGAAATACAATATTTAAGTTTGGAAAGACAATTTTTAATTCTGTTTGTTGCTCACATGCTAATTAACTATATAACTTCTGCTGCATGTGAAATGTTAAAAAAATAATTCATCTTGGAAAATGGGCTTCTCACGGAGACCATAAGCTTTCCATGAGAGAGGGGCGGGAAATGCTCGCGGACCCCCATAGAGAGCCTCAGTAGTCCTGACAGGCAGCTGTCAGGTCTGTGTAAGGTGCCTGTGTAAGGCCACCATTGCCCCAACAGCGTGCTGTGCACCGTCAGCGTTCAGCCTGACAGGTGCACTCCTGCCATTTATCCCAGAGACTCAAAGCTGTATTCACACAGGTGAACACAGGTGTTTCTAGCAGCTTTATTTGTGTTAGCCAAAAACCGTCCAAAGGTACTTCAGTGGATAAATAAATGTTCAGCAAACTGAGCTATGTCCACACCATGGAAGGCCACCCAGCAGTAAAACCACTGGCACACCCCTCCCAAGAGGGGTGTGGAGTGGGAAAGCCACCCGTGAAGACTGCATACTGTGTGGTGCTTTTTTAAAAAAAATTTAAATTGAATCTTTATAAATAGAACTCAGCAAAGTTTCTCAGTTGCTCTGTGCCATCTGGCAAAGTTTCAGTGACTTCAGAGTGGGCCAGGCCCAGGGTTTGGGCTAAGGTGTTGTCCTCTGAGCTGGTGCTGGGAGTGTATGGTGCTTTTTATGTCGCATTTGTGAGGATAGAAGATTCTGAAGTTGAGAAAGGCTCGTGGTTCCCAGGAATTGAAGAAGGGTGGTCTGGGGAAGGGCTGGGGGTGGCATTCGGTATCTTTGCTGTATCCATGTCAGCACCTGAGTGATGTGGCAAGATGTTACCACTGGGGAAGCTAAAGGGGAACGAGGACTTCCTGTTATTTCTTTAAACTGCAGGTTAATACTTAGTTATCTCAAATAAAAAGTTTCCTCCAGGCACAGTGGCTCACACCTGTAATCCCAGCACTTTGAGAGGCCAAGGCAGGCAGATCTTCTGAGGTCAGGAGTTTGAGACCAGCATGGCCAACATGGTGAAACCCTATCTCTACTAAAAGTACAAAAATTAGCCGGCCGTGGTGGCGCACACTTGTAATCCCAGCTACTTAGGAGGCTAAGGCAGGAGAATTGCTTGAACCCAGGAGACAGAGGTTATAGTGAGCTGAGATTGTGTCACTGCACTCCAGCCTGGATGACAGAGCAAGGCTCTGTCTCAGAAAAAAAAAAGTTTCCATTTGAAAAAGTAAATTAAAAATTATTTCTTATACATGATTTAATTGCCTGCTAGTATTTGTAAACTTGGGAGAAAACTATGATTTGGTTCTGGTCATAGTGATCTTAACTATTGCAAGAGTTTGACTTATTTAAATTTTTACATTGCTTTATACATTCCAGAGTATTTTTCTTTTTGAAAATAACTCCCAGCAAAATTGTCTCATCTCGACAACTTCCATGTTGCCCTCCCAGTAGCTTCTTCGTTGCAGTGACTCACTGGCTCTCGGGTTTTCTCGTTCCTTGGGCAGCATTCACCTTGCACCTGCTGCTGCACGCCAGCCATTGGGGAGCTGGGCTTTCCACATGGGCACCAGATGCCACAGTGTGTTCTTTCCACTGTCATTCTCGGCATTTGTTTCCGTTTAGAGCTCTTATGAATAGAGCTGCTGTCTATTCTCGTGTTTTTGGAAGGTGCTTTCACTGCTGAAGAGCCTAATACGGTACCTGTGGAGGTGGAGTTGCAGGGGTCACCATAAACAGGAGCTCAGCCCTAGTCATGACGTGGGTTTCCCCAAAGTCGTCATACCAGCCCGTCCTGCTGTGAGCACGCAGACAGGATGCACTCAGCCTCCCCGCACCGTGCTCCTCAGCCTCCCCGCACCGTGCTCCTCAGCCTCCCTGCACCATGCTTCAGGTGTAGAGCGTGTCCTGCTGCCTTGCCGTGAGGGCACAGTGCTCCTCAGCCTCCCCACACCATGCTCCAGGTGTAGAGCGTATCCTGCCCCCGTGCCGTGAGTGCACGGTGCTCCTCAGCGTCCTCGCACCATGCTCCTCAGAGTCCCTGCACCGTGCTCCTCAGCCTCCCCGCACCGTGCTCCTCAGCCTCCCCGCACCGTGCTCCTCAGCCTCCCCGCACCGTGCTCCAGGTGTAGAGCGTGTCCTGCTGCCTTGCCGTGAGGGCACAGTGCTCCTCAGCCTCCCCACACCATGCTCCAGGTGTAGAGCATATCCTGCCGCCGTGCCGTGAGTGCACGGTGCTCCTCAGCGTCCCCGCACGGTGCTCCTCAGCCTCCCCCCACGGTGCTCCTCAGCCTCCCCGCACCGTGCTCCTCAGCCTCCCTGCACCATGCTCCAGGTGTAGAGCGTGTCCTGCTGCCTTGCCGTGAGGGCACAGTGCTCCTCAGCCTCCCCACACCATGCTCCAGGTGTAGAGCATATCCTGCCGCCGTGCCGTGAGTGCACGGTGCTCCTCAGCGTCCCCGCACGGTGCTCCTCAGCGTCCCCGCACGGTGCTCCTCAGCGTCCCCGCACGGTGCTCCTCAGCGTCCCCGCACGGTGCTCCTCAGCGTCCCCGCACGGTGCTCCTCAGCGTCCCCGCACGGTGCTCCTCAGCCTCCCCGCACGGTGCTCCTCAGCCTCCCCCCACGGTGCTCCTCAGCCTCCCCGCATGGTGCTCCTCAGCCTCCCCGCACGGTGCTCCTCAGCCTCCCCCCACGGTGCTCCTCAGCCTCCCCACATGGTGCTCCTCAGCATCCCCGCACAGTGCTCCTCAGCATCCCCGCACTTGCTTCAGGTGTAGAGCATCTCAGGGCTGTGACAGGGACTCCAGTGTTCACTTCCTGATGGCCAGTCCCTCCAGCCCTTTCAGAGGCTCAGTGGCATCTGGGTGTATTCCTTGCGGTGTGCCTACTAAAGCCTCTAGGTTGTTCTTCTGTAGGGTGAGGATTTTCTTACTCATTGTGGGATTTATATATATATATATGCCGGCAGATATTTGACTTTTTTTTACTGAGATGAAATTCACATAGAATTTACCATTTTAATCATTTGAAAGTCAGTATTCAAAATGCTCTGCCACCATCACCGCTATCCGATTATATCCACCTCCCCAAAGGAATCCCCATAGCTTTCAGTTCTCCCCCAATCCCCTCGTGGCCTTGTGCAAGTGGCCATGGATCCACTTCCCGGCCCTGTGGGCTACTGCTTCTGGCCACATCCCATGGGGGCGTCCGTGCCTGGTTTAGTTTTGGGAGAAAACTATGATTTGGTTCTGGTCATAGTGATCTTAACTATTGCAAGAGTTTGACTTATTTAAATTTTTACATTGCTTTATGCATTCCAGAGTATTTTTCTTTTTGAAAATAACTCCCAGGGCGTCCGTGCCACTCAGCCTGGCTGCTGTTGCAGTGCACACCAGCCTTTCATCCCTTTTATGGCTGAAAAACGTTCTGTGTCAGGTGTGTTTTGCTGTTTGTGATTTGCCTTTTCACTCTCTTAATGGTGTCTTCTGATGAACAGAAGTTCTGAATTTCAGTGTCATCCAGTTATGGTTTTCCTTGTGGCTGTCTCTGTGTTCCGTGTGAAAGATCTACCTGCCTCTGGGTCATGAAGATGCTCTTTACTGTTGCCAGTGAGCTTCTGTGCTTTTCTCATTAGCTTTGCAGTCCATCCAGAGATGAGCTTTTGTTGTGTTGGAAGTGAGGAAGTGGATGAGGATTCTTTCATTTACTGCCTTTCTGAATGCCGTGCGTTGAAAAGACCTCTTGCCCCCGTTCAATAGCATCACTCTGTCAGAAACTAGCTCTGTGTGTGTGTGTGTGTGTGTGTGTGCGCACGCGCGCGCGCGCGATGTGTACTTGTGGAGTACATGTGTGTTCTTTGAGGTATGTACATGTGTGTGCTTTATGGCATGTGTACATGTATACATGCCTGTGCTCTGTGTGGTGTACTGTGTGTGCTTTGTGTCATGTACATGTGTGGCATGTGTGCAGTATATGTGTGTGCACGTGTCTGTTTCATGGCATGTATACTCATGTGGTGTGCATGCATGTGCTTTGTGTGTATTGTGTGTGCTTTGTGCATGGCATATGTATATGTGTGTTTGTGGTGTGTGGATGTGTCTGCATGTATTTGTGCTTTGTGGCATGTGTACATGTGTGTGGTATGCTTTATGTGATGTGTGTACATCTGCATGCATGTGTGTGGCATTTGTACATGTATAAGTGTGTGCTTTGTGGTGTGCATGTGTGGTGTGTAGTGTTTGTGTTCTTGGTGTGGCACGTGTACCTGTGGTACATGTGCATGCGTGCGTGTGCACATGCTTCTCTGACTCTGCCCCCCTGCCCTCAGCTGCACCATAGCTTGACCTCTGGTTGTGTTTGGGCCCAGCTTTGTTCTGTGCCAGGATTGTCTTGGCTCTATTCGACTCTTTCCAAATTCCACTTGCGTTTTTAAATTCAACTGGTCAGTTTCACACACACAAAAGTCTATTGGCATTCCCGTGAGTCTGTCGGTCAGGTGAGAGAATCCGCCACTCTGCAGTGCTGAGCCCTTGACAGCGTTATCTCAGCCTTTCGTGGGTCTTGCGGTGTTTTGCAGTGTCAGGTGCAGGTCTTTGGGTTTAATCCTCGCGATGTGATTTTTTGGTGCTGTTACAAATCACAGTTCTTTACAAGTTTCTTTTCTTTTCGTCTGATGCTATCTTCTACGGTTTTATTTTCTCAAAATAAAAATCATCTTTCAGGTTGGCCGATCTCAGCCATGCCTCATCCAGAAGGCTGTCCCGAACCTGCATTTCACAGAGCTGCCGAGGCTCATGTGTCCTTGCTGTCCGGCCGGCACTCTGATCCGGCCCGCGTATCTAGGTATTCAGATCAGCCGCTGCGGACACACCAGTGCTTCTCTCTGGCTTCACACCCTCCCAGGGCTTCTCTCTGACTTCACACCCTCCCAGGGCTTCTCTCTGACTTCACACCCTCCCAGTGCTTCTCTCTGGCTTCACACCCTCCCAGGGCCCTTGCTTGTCGTCTGTTGCTGTCCCTCTGCTTTGAGACTGGTAGTGGGAATGAGTTTCAAAAACCACCACCAGGCTGTTCTGATTCAAGGTAAAGAAAATATATCACAAATATTTAAAACAATTGGAAAGTATTCTTATTTTAAAAATTCACAGCAATCTATATGGGTATTTGTTTCAAATATTTTAAAATAATTTTATTCGCCTAGTAGGGTGAATTCAGCTAATAGCAGCCTCTACCTGTCAGACCCAGCAGAGCCCCAGGACCAAAGGCATTCTCCATTTGCACAGCTTCTGTGTTTCGTTGTGGTGGCTCCGCTGAGTCTCAGGGTGTCCTTGGGACGGGGTAACCCTGGTGAACTGTGGCGTCTCGTGTAAAGCTCCATCCTCCCTCTCTCAGGTCACAGAGCTGTTGGACGTCTCCATGGAGCTGGGCTGTTTCCTGGCTGGAGCGCTTGTCTCCTCTCAGGGCCCTGTGGTCACCGAGGAGATCGCTGCCTCCATTGAGCCCATCCGGGACTTTCTGGCCATCATTTTCTTTGCCTCAATAGGTAATCTTCCTTCTTTACATAATTGTGTTTGTTAAACACATGCAGAGTGGTTCTGTAATATGTTGATGTGCATATATATTCATATTTTATATAGCAATAATGGTTATCTTAAAAGTTAAGTGTTTTCAGAATATTGCAGTTTGCATTGCTAGTAGCCAGAAGCTATTTTCTACTTTGTAGAGTCCGCAGAGAAATCTTATTTTGTTTTACTATTTCTTCTGTCCAACTTTTCCTTGAGATTCAGGGGTACATGTGTAGGTTTGTAACATGGGTAATGAGTGTCACAGATTACTTTGTCACCCGGGTGATGAGCATAGTACTCAAGGTAGTTTTTTAATCTCACCCTCCGCCTCCCACCCTCCGCCTCACAGACCCCAGTGTTTCTTGTTCTCGTCTTTGTCTACGTATACTTGGTGTTTGGCTTCCACTTTTAAGTGAGAACATGTGGCATCTGGTGTTCTGTTCTTGTGTTAATTCACTTAGGAGAATGGCCTCCAGCTGCATCCGTGTTGCTGCAAAGGATGTGATTTCATTCTGTTGTGGTTGCTGATGTTCCACGATGTGTATGTACCACATTTTCTGTGTCTGGTCCTCTGTTGATGGACAGGGGGACTGTTGTGGTTGCTGATGTTCCACGATGTGTATATACCACATTTTCTGTGTCTGGTCCACTGTTGATGGACAGTGGGACTGTTGTGGTTGCTGATGTTCCACGATGTGTATGTACCACATTTTCTGCGTCTGGTACACTGTTGATGGACAGTGGGACTGCTGTGGTTGCTGATGTTCCACGATGTGTATGTACCACATTTTCTGCGTCTGGTCCACTGTTGATGGACAGTGGGACTGTTGTGGTTGCTGATGTTCCACGATGTGTATGTACCACATTTTCTGTCTCTGGTCCACCGTTGATGGACAGTGGGACTGTTGTGGTTGCTGATGTTCCACGATGTGTATGTACCACATTTTCTGTGTCTGGTCCACCGTTGATGGACAGTGGGACTGTTATGGTTGCTGATGTTCCACGATGTATATGTACCACATTTTCTGCGTCTGGTCCACCGCTGATGGACAGTGGGACTGTTGTGGTTGCTGATGTTCCACTATGTGTATGTACCACATTTTCTGCGTCTGGTCCACTGTTGAGGGACAGTGGGACTGTTGTGGTTGCTGATGTTCCACGATGTGTATGTACCACATTTTCTGCGTCTGGTCCACTGTTGAGGGACAGGGGGACTGTTGTGGTTGCTGATGTTCCACGATGTGTATATACCACATTTTCTGTGTCTGGTCCACAGTTGATGGACAGTGGGACTGTTATGGTTGCTGATGTTCCACGATGTGTATGTACCACATTTTCTGTGTCTGGTCCACTGTTGATGGACAGTGGGACTGTTGTGGTTGCTGATGTTCCACGATGTGTATGTACCACATTTTCTGTGTCTGGTCCACCGTTGATGGACAGTGGGACTGTTGTGGTTGCTGATGTTCCACGATGTGTATGTACCACATTTTCTGTGTCTGGTCCACCGTTGATGGACAGTGGGACTGTTGTGGTTGCTGATGTTCCACGATGTGTATGTACCACATTTTCTGTGTCTGGTCCACCGTTGATGGACAGTGGGACTGTTGTGGTTGCTGATGTTCCACGATGTGTATGTACCACATTTTCTGTGTCTGGTCCACCGTTGATGGACAGTGGGACTGTTATGGTTGCTGATGTTCCACGATGTATATGTACCACATTTTCTGTGTCTGGTCCACCGCTGATGGACAGTGGGACTGTTGTGGTTGCTGATGTTCCACTATGTGTATGTACCACATTTTCTGTGTCTGGTCCACTGTTGATGGACAGTGGGACTGTTGTGGTTGCTGATGTTCCACGATGTGTATGTACCACATTTTCTGTGTCTGGTCCACCGTTGATGGACAGTGGGACTGTTGTGGTTGCTGATGTTCCACGATGTGTATGTACCACATTTTCTGTGTCTGGTCCACCGTTGATGGACAGTGGGACTGTTATGGTTGCTGATGTTCCACGATGTGTATGTACCACATTTTCTGCGTCTGGTCCACTGTTGATGGACAGTGGGACTGTTGTGGTTGCTGATGTTCCACGATGTGTATGTACCACATTTTCTGTGTCTGGTCCACCGCTGATGGACTGGGATTTCCTGACCTTCCTCTCACTTACTTTAGACGAAGACTAATACAGTGGATCAGGCCTGACCTGATTTTTCCCGTGTTTCCCCAGGCCGCGCTGGCCATGATGTGTGATCCGGTGTCTGGTCAGCCACGGCTTCATTGTACGTGCGTGTTTGAGAGCTGCTCTTGTTAAAAATCTGAAATTTCATAAATATGTTGTTTACACAGACATATTTATCTTAATTATCTTCAAACTAGGGTTGTTTTATATTGAGAACCCTTTCTATTCACATAGTAATTCTGTGTTTTTGCTCTAGTTTTTTGTACTAAGTATGTCAGGGAATTCAAGCTCATTTTTCCTCCATCTGAGAAACCTGCTTATAGCCCACTTTTGTCTCTAACCCGACCAGGACCTTATTTTTGTTTTGGAGTCCGGGCAGCACATAGATGGCATCTGCCCACTCCGGACGGCACCTTTGCCTCTCTGCATGGGACCTGACATCCACTTCCGGGTGGCAGAACCGGGGTTGAGCTCCCTGCTCCAGCAGATGTGTCTGGGCTGCCTGCCCTGTGCAGCCACAGAGACTCCGCTGCAGGTCAGCCACAGCCATTGGCAGGCCCACAGGCATCACTCTCAGGTTCCACCTCTGAGGCTAATGCCCGCTGGGTGAGGCCCGGGCTGTGCTTCTGAGTTGAGGCTGCATGTGAAGGGTGTGAAAGGGAAAGGGCAGTCTTTAGGCCCGGAGTGAGGAAGGGCTTCTGTGCCGAAGGATGGCCCAGAAGGCTCCACGGAGCAAGGTTGGGGTCTCATGGACAGCGCATGGCAGTGTGGCTCTTCCCACTAGACCAGGGTGCAGCCAGCTTCAGCCCAAGGCCTGCTCACCACCTGCCTTTATAAATGAAGTTTTCTGGAGACGGCCACGCTTGCTCGTTTACTCTCTTATCAGTGTCCGTCGTTATACTACTTACTAGCTCAGGCTATCAGCAAAATACTCCAGACTGGGCGGCTCAGACCGTAGCTGTGTACTCACAGCCGTGGGGGCTGGAAGTCCAAGATCCAGCTGTGTGGCGAGGGCCATGCCTGCTCCACCGATGGGGCCTCCTGGCTGTGTCATCTGTGGCCCACCCTCCATGGTCTGTGCAGATTCGGTTCTCACGCTTATGGCCTCAGTTTGGCTTAAGTGCGTCCTGCAGGCCCTATCTCCAGATCAGCCACACTGGGGCTGGAACCTGAATGTAGGAGTTTGCAGGACACAGCTCAGGCCACAGCAGGTGGCCGTGGCCCAGAAAGTACAGTTTTCCATCTTGGCCTTTGTGGAAGACGCCTGCCGAGCACCCCATCCTAGTTCCTAGTCACTTCCAGCTTTACCACCAGAGTCAGACATTTGGTGTGTCTTGTTATAACATTTTCAGCAAGGATTTCATTTCCTTTCCTCACATTCCTCGCAGTCAGAAGCCGGCACCGCTGTCTCTGGGACAGTGCTGGGAGCTGCCTCACTGTTGGGCGTCCCTCCCTGGTGGATGGACACGGGTGTGCGCCCCCGCCAGCCTCACTCACCTTTACGCCATGGCCTGGTATGTGTGCAGGCGGTGTCCTTAGCACAGCCCTGAGTCGGGCACATGCCTCACATGGCATATTTTATTTACTCAGCCTCTAGATCCACACTGACTGTCTCTCACTTTTGTTGCTGTTTTGGGGACTGACTGGAAGGCATTCAGCTCCATAATTTTTGGCTCACCACCCTCCATGCCTCCCTCTGCCCCCCAGACCAGGAGCTCTGAGCTCAGGCAGGGTCTAGTGAGCCATGTCCCCAAGGCAGCCTGCCTTGAGGGAGCTTGCAGCCCAGGGGTGGGGCGGGGGGACAGATGCGGGACACAGCCACTCAGCTCAGCTGAGAGCACAGGAGCCTCCAGGGCATCAGCAACCCACCGCCCGCCAGGGTGAGGGATGCGCCAGGTGCAGAGGCAGAGGCTCAGGGCATGCTGGGGAGGAAGAGACTAGTGGTAAAGTCCAGAGGTGGGAGGTGGGAAGGAAGCCTGGACTCTCTGGAACAGGACATTCCCCGGCAGGAAGGAAGCCAGTGGGGCTGGACATGAAGGGGAGGCGGTCAGGAAGCTTAGGACATTCCCCAGCAGGAAGGAAGCCAGTGGGGCTGGACACGAAGGGGAGGCGGTCAGGAAGCTTAGGACATTCATTCCCCAGCAGGAAGGAAGCCAGTGGGGCTGGACACGAAGGGGAGGCGGTCAGGAAGCTTAGGACATTCATTCCCCAGCAGGAAGGAAGCCAGTGGGGCTGGACACGAAGGGGAGGCGGTCAGGAAGCTTAGGCAGTTTCCTCGGGGCAGCACTGGGGAGAAAACACAGCCTGGTGCCCCCAAGGTGGGGAGCCCTGGGTACCTGTGTGGCTGTGATGTGAGGGCCCCTCTGGGGAGGGGTGAGAGCATCCCCTGTGCCAACTCTGTTGTGAGCTTGTCTCATTTGTGCCAGTGTGGCCGTAGGGCTGTGATGGTAGTGACCTCCTAAACACTGACATGGCCAAAGGCAGCCGTGGATGGAGCGTTGCAGCAGGGCAGAGGCACAGACGTCCTGGAGGGAAGCAGGACTGGGGTCAGGGTTCGGCAGACAGCCGGGAAGAGAGGGAGGTGGACCCCAGGCTACCCTGGGGCTGAGGCTCCTGAGGGGGACATGGTGGGGCCAGGCTGGTGATCAGGGTTAGAGGGGCTGTGGGGAGCGCCGAGAATGGGCATGGAGGCGGCAGCTCCAAGACCCACACTCAGGAGGAGGGGCCGTGGATGGAAGACGGGGCATCGGGAGAAAGCCGCCCTCGAGCGCAAGAGAACCCCAGGTTGGGGAAAGAGAAAAAGGGAGAGTGTTTAACATTTGTGTTTCTGGGTCAGGAAGAGACAGTGGTTTGTGAATGGCAGAAAGGTCATGGGTCTGTTCCACTCACTTAACTCTGGGGCCTACATCCTTCCAATCCAGAGGAGGCCCCCCCCGGGCTGCCAGGGTTCCTCCAAGGGCAGATGTGCATCGCCAGGTGGCCCCGGGGTGTAGCTGGAGAGCTGAGCCAAGCCCAGGCCCAGCCCCAGCACTGCCGGCCCCTCTGCGTTACTGCCCTGGGTGGCTCGGTGGGCAGCCACACGTGGTTTTAGAGAGCCCTGAGAGCAGAGAGAAGACGTATGTAGAGACAGTGTTTCCCATTGGTTTTTCTTCCTTATTCTGCTAGATGAAGGAGGGAAAGGAACGCTGACCAGGGACGTCCCGTGAGTGTGGCACTCCTGGGTGCTGTGGGCTGCTGGGCTCTGGGGTCATCTGAGCTCAGCTGGGATATTTCCTCAATATTCCCCAATATCCGATCGGTCCGATCGTCATAGATCACCAGACAGAGCGCCGCCTCTGTGTGTTTTGCTGTGTTCTCTGCAGTTGAGGCCTGATGAGGGAGTGGAGCTGAGATTCCACCAGTCAGACGGTTCCCCCTGAGGCAGCCTTTTGCCGTTCACTCCGTAAGAAAGGGACAGGTTTTTAGCATTTGCTGGTGCTTTCACAACTGCACTTAGGATTTAGGATTTTAATTCCTGTATTGAAGCAAATGACACCCTGAAGTTGTGAGGAATGGTTGTGCATTGGGGAGGCTGTCCTGTGGTCATGAGTGACGTGTCTGTCCTGTTCCCAACAGGGCTCCACGTGTTCCCCACCTTTGTGGCGTATGAGCTGACAGTGCTGGTATTCCTCACCTTGTCAGTGGTGGTCATGAAGGTAAGGACTGGCAGGACCCACGCCCCTCACAGTCTGCAGGCCCAACACAAGCTTCCCTGTGGCCCTGGTTTCCAGCGGGGCACACATCAGACCTGCGGAGCCGGCCCTGCCCCTCGTCCCGGAGGAGGCCCGCTGGGCCGCTGGACCCTGGGGGAGGCAGATGTGGGTTAGGCTGGGTGGTCTTGGTTTGTCCATGTGATCGATTGTTTCAGAATTGAGGATGTTTAAAGAGGGGAACTACCTTTTAGGACCCTCAGGTTGGGTCTTGGCTGTAGTCCGAGCCGTCATCTTCTGACAGACGCAGACATGCCTTCTACAGACCTAAAAATGGTGTAGGTGCTTTCTCTCTGTCCTCCGTGACTACCAGCAAGCAAGCTGCCTGCGTGTGTTCACGTTTAAGGTGTGGTGACCTGGTCAGCAGCCAGTGGCTTTCTGGCTCATAAACAGTGACTTAATCATTTCCATTTTAAGGAGCCAGAATCTATGACGATTGCTGGGCCACTCCACCAGCTCTCGGGGCTCAGCCCAAAGACGTGCATCTCTCTGTATTAAAAAGAAATTTCCATCTTGAATACCCCATAATGCTCAATGTTATTAATCACCACCCCCCAAGCCCCTCTCCGCCCCCCCCCCCCCCGGTTTGGCTTGATGGGGGAGCAAGGCTTACTTTCTGCTAATGAGCCTAAACCCTTACTTTTGCCTTTTTGTTCTGTGCGGACTATTTCAGATGTTCTGTGCGTACTTGGAGGGCCTCAGTGCGTTTCCCTCCTTTTCGGTTGTTCAGAGGCCATCGCGGTGTCCCTGTGGTTTCTGTCTGGGTTCTGTTTCATGTGTGTCTAAGTCTGTGCGGGTCCAACCTTCAGCGGTGACGTGATGAATCACTCTTGCAGTTTCTCCTGGCAGCACTGGTCCTGTCCCTCATTCTGCCGAGGAGCAGCCAGTACATCAAGTGGATCGTCTCCGCAGGCCTCGCCCAGGTCAGCGAGTTTTCCTTTGTCCTGGGGAGCCGGGCACGAAGAGCCGGCATCATCTCTCGGGAGGTGAGTGGCTTCCCCCTGCCGAGCACTTGGGGCTGCAGGGGCTGCACTCTGGGTTTGAGTCTGGCGTGGGCAGCTCAGCAGCACAGCTCAGGTGGGCCAGGTTCCTCCTCCAGGTGGGCACACAGAGGCCTGGCTTCTCTCTGCTCATCCAGCACGTGGCGTTTTCAGAGGAAAGTTGCAGTTAGTACTGCTTGAATTGTTGCATTAACCTTTTACAACAATTCTAAGTAAGTGTGAGATGTTTCTTCTGAAAGAAAACTTTTTAAAGCTGAACTGCCAGTGTGTACACAAGTATCACCCAAGAAACATGAAATGCCACTGTGCCCTGAAGCCAGGTAGACATCCTGTCATCACCAAGATGGCCCTGGGCATCAGATTCAGGCTGTCTCCTTGCATTTGTAAGTTTGACCCACTCTCTGTGACGCTCTCTGTGACCCGCTCTCTGTGACGCTCTCTGTGACCCGCTCTCTGTGACGCTCTCTGTGACCCGCTCTCTGTGACCCGCTCTCTGTGACGCTCTCTGTGACGCTCTCTGTGACCCGCTCTCTGTGACCCGCTCTCTGTGACGCTCTCTGTGACCCACTCTCTGTGACCCTCTCTGTGACGCTCTCTGTGACCCGCTCTCTGTGACCCGCTCTCTGTGACCCTCTCTGTGACGCTCTCTGTGACCCGCTCTCTGTGACCCGCTCTCTGTGACCCTCTCTGTGACCCTCTCTGTGACGCTCTCTGTGACGCTCTCTGTGACCCGCTCTCTGTGACCCTCTCTCTGTGACGCTCTCTGTGACCCGCTCTCTGTGACGCTCTCTGTGACCCGCTCTCTGTGACCCGCTCTCTGTGACGCTCTCTGTGACGCTCTCTGTGACCCGCTCTCTGTGACCCGCTCTCTGTGACCCGCTCTCTGTGACGCTCTCTGTGACGCTCTCTGTGACCCGCTCTCTGTGACCCTCTCTGTGACCCGCTCTCTGTGACGCTCTCTGTGACGCTCTCTGTGACCCTCTCTGTGACCCGCTCTCTGTGACCCGCTCCCTGTGGCCCGCTCTCTGTGACCCTATCTGTGACGCTCTCTGTGACCCGCTCTCTGTGACCCGCTCTCTGTGACCCGCTCTCTGTGACGCTCTCTGTGACGCTCTCTGTGACCCTCTCTGTGACCCTCTCTGTGACGCTCTCTGTGACCCGCTCTCTGTGACCCGCTCTCTGCCACCCGCACTCTGTGACCCTCTCTGTGACCCGCTCTCTGTGACCCGCTCTCTGTGACCCGCTCTCTTTGACCCGCTCTCTGTGACGCTCTCTGTGACCCTCTCTGTGACCCGCTCCCTGTGGCCCGCTCTCTGTGACCCTCTCTGTGACCCTCTCTGTGACCCGCTCTCTGTGACCCGCTCTCTGTGACCCGCTCCCTGTGACCCGCTCTCTGTGACCCTCTCTGTGACCCTCTCTGTGACCCGCTCTCTGTGACCCTCTCTGTGACCCGCTCTCTGTGACCCTCTCTGTGACCCGCTCTCTGTGACCCGCTCTCTGTGACCTGCTCTCTGTGACCCTCTCTGTGACCCGCTCTCTGTGACGCTCTCTGTGACCCTCTCTGTGACCCGCTCTCTGTGACCCGCTCTCTGTGACGCTCTCTGCGACCCGCTCTCTGTGACGCTCTCTGCGACCCACTCTCTGTGACCCTCTCTGTGACCCGCTCTCTGTGACCCGCTCTCTGTGACCCTCTCTGTGACCCGCTCTCTGTGACGCTCTCTGTGACCCTCTCTGTGATGCTCTCTGTGACCCGCTCTCTGTGACCCGCTCCCTGTGGCCCGCTCTCTGTGACCCTCTCTGTGACCCACTCTCTGTGACCCGCTCTCTGTGACCCTCTCTGTGACCCTCTCTGTGACCCGCTCCCTGTGGCCCGCTCTCTGTGACCCTCTCTGTGACCCTCTCTGTGACCCTCTCTGTGACCCGCTCTCTGTGACCCTCTCTGTGACCCTCTCTGTGACCCTCTCTGTTACCCTCTCTGTGACGCTCTCTGTGACCCGCTCTCTGTGACCCTCTCTGTGACCCTCTCTGTGACCCACTCTCTGTGACCCTCTCTGTGATGCTCTCTGTGACCCTCTCTGTGACCCGCTCTCTGTGACCCGCTCTCTGTGACGCTCTCTGTGACCCTCTCTGTGACCCGCTCTCTGTGACCCGCTCCCTGTGGCCCGCTCTCTGTGACCCTCTCTGTGACCCACTCTCTGTGACCCGCTCTCTGTGACCCTCTCTGTGACCCTCTCTGTGACCCGCTCCCTGTGGCCCGCTCTCTGTGACCCTCTCTGTGACCCTCTCTGTGACCCTCTCTGTGACCCGCTCTCTGTGACCCGCTCTCTGTGACCCGCTCTCTGTGACCCGCTCTCTGTGACGCTCTCTGCGACCTGCTCTCTGTGACGCTCTCTGCGACCCGCTCTCTGTGACGCTCTCTGCGACCCGCTCTCTGTGACCCTCTCTGTGACCCTCTCTGTGACCCGCTCTCTGTGACCCGCTCTCTGTGACCCACTCTCTGTGACGCTCTCTGTGACCCTCTCTGTGATGCTCTCTGTGACCCTCTCTGTGACCCGCTCCCTGTGGCCCGCTCTCTGTGACCCTCTCTGTGACCCACTCTCTGTGACCCGCTCTCTGTGACCCTCTCTGTGACCCTCTCTGTGACCCGCTCCCTGTGGCCCGCTCTCTGTGACCCTCTCTGTGACCCTCTCTGTGACCCGCTCTCTGTGACCCGCTCTCTGTGACCCGCTCCCTGTGACCTGCTCTCTGTGACCCTCTCTGTGACCCTCTCTGTGACCCGCTCTCTGTGACCCTCTCTGTGACCCGCTCTCTGTGACCCGCTCTCTGTGACCCGCTCTCTGTGACCCTCTCTGTGACCCTCTCTGTGACCCGCTCTCTGTGACGCTCTCTGTGACCCTCTCTGTGACCCGCTCTCTGTGACCCGCTCTCTGTGACCCTCTCTGTGACCCTCTCTGTGACCCGCTCTCTGTGACCCGCTCCCTGTGGCCCGCTCTCTGTGACCCTCTCTGTGACCCTCCCTGTGACCCTCCCTGTGACCCGCTCTCTGTGACCCTCTCTGTGACCCTCCCTGTGACCCGCTCTCTGTGACCCTCTCTGTGACCCTCCCTGTGACCCGCTCTCTGTGACCCTCTCTGTGACCCTCCCTGTGACCCGCTCTCTGTGACCCTCTCTGTGACCCTCTCTGTTACCCTCTCTGTGACGCTCTCTGTGACACTCTCTGTGACGCTCTCTGTGACGCTCTCTGTGACCCGCTCTCTGTGACCCTCTCTGTGACCCTCTCTGTGACCCACTCTCTGTGACCCTCTCTGTGATGCTCTCTGTGATGCTCTCTGTGACCCTCTCTGTGACCCTCTCTCTGTGACCCTCTCTGTGACCCGCTCTCTGTGACCCGCTCTCTGTGACCCTCTCTGTGACCCGCTCTCTGTGACCCTCTCTGTGACCCTCTCTCTGTGACCCTCTCTCTGTGACCCTCTCTGTGACCCGCTCTCTGTGACCCTCTCTCTGTGACCCTCTCTGTGACCCGCTCTCTGTGACCCGCTCTCTGTGACCCTCTCTGTGACCCGCTCTCTGTGACGCTCTCTGTGACCCTCTCTGTGATGCTCTCTGTGACCCTCTCTGTGACCCGCTCTCTGTGACCCGCTCCCTGTGGCCCGCTCTCTGTGACCCTCTCTGTGACCCTCTCTGTGACCCTCCCTGTGACCCGCTCTCTGTGACCCTCTCTGTGACCCTCTCTGTGACGCTCTCTGTGACGCTCTCTGTGACCCTCTCTCTGTGACGCTCTCTGTGACCCTCTCTGTGACCCGCTCTCTGTGACCCGCTCTCTGTGGCCCGCTCTCTGTGACCCTCTCTCTGTGACCCTCTCTGTGACCCGCTCTCTGTGACCCGCTCTCTGTGACCCTCTCTGTGACGCTCTCTGTGACCCTCTCTGTGACCCGCTCTCTGTGACCCTCCCTGTGACCCTCCCTGTGACCCTCCCTGTGACCCTCTCTGTGACCCTCCCTGTGACCCTCCCTGTGACCCTCTCTGTGACCCTCTCTGTGACCCTCCCTGTGACCCTCCCTGTGACCCTCTCTGTGACCCTCCCTGTGACCCTCCCTGTGACCCTCTCTGTGACGCTCTCTGTGACCCTCTCTGTGACCCTCCCTGTGACCCTCTCTCTGTGACCCTCCCTGTGACCCTCTCTGTGACCCTCTCTGTGACCCTCTCTGTGACCCTCCCTGTGACCCTCTCTGTGACCCTCTCTGTGACCCTCCCTGTGACCCTCCCTGTGACCCTCTCTGTGACCCTCTCTGTGACCCTCCCTGTGACCCTCCCTGTGACCCTCTCTGTGACCCTCTCTGTGACCCTCTCTGTGACCCGCTCTCTGTGACCCGCTCTCTGTGACCCTCTCTGTGACGCTCTCTGTGACCCTCTCTGTGACCCGCTCTCTGTGACCCTCCCTGTGACCCTCCCTGTGACCCTCTCTGTGACCCTCTCTGTGACCCTCCCTGTGACCCTCCCTGTGACCCTCTCTGTGACCCTCTCTGTGACCCTCTCTGTGACCCTCCCTGTGACCCTCTCTGTGACCCTCTCTGTGACCCTCCCTGTGACCCTCCCTGTGACCCTCTCTGTGACCCTCTCTGTGACCCTCCCTGTGACCCTCCCTGTGACCCTCTCTGTGACCCTCCCTGTGACCCTCCCTGTGACGCTCTCTGTGAACCTCCCTGTGACCCTCTCTGTGACCCTCTCTGTGACCCTCTCTGTGACCCTCTCTGTGACCCTCCCTGTGACCCTCCCTGTGACCCTCTCTGTGACCCTCTCTGTGACCGGCTCCGCACTTTGCTCTTGCAGGTTTACCTCCTTATACTGAGTGTGACCACGCTCAGCCTCTTACTCGCCCCGGTGCTGTGGAGAGCTGCAATCACGAGGTGTGTGCCCAGACCGGAGAGACGGTGCACCCTCTGACTGCACGGAGACGATGGACCTTGGAAGGGAAGCCCATGGGGAGTGAGCACGTAGATGGCCGGCAGCTGCTCCTTCTGGGAACAGAACAGCTCTCTAGCAAGGCATCAGTGCAGTCCCGTTTTCCCGCTCTTACAGAATACTCCTGTTCTGTTTTAGAATTTTCCAGAGTACTTTATTTGGGGCCAGTTGATTATGTGCAGTACACCTGGGACGCTGTGTTTTTCCAGTCGCCTTGAATGTGTTGCCTGGATGTGCCTTTTTTTCCCTGAAATTATGATTTTGTTCTGTGAGCTCATCAGTTCATGGTTTTTTTCGTAAAGAAGCAAAATTAGAAGGCTTTTAAAAATGTACAACTTGAGAATTATAATCTGTTGGTCAAATATGTGCTATTGAACATTTCTGTGATACGAAGTTGTAATCCTGGCAATCAGCTTGGAAGCTTACTTTTGATTCTTAAAGTCTATGTTTTCTAAAATGAGACAAATATGGATGTCTATTTTCCTTCTATTATAACTACTTTAAATAAAATACTTTCATGCCAATTTTTATTAGATGTATCACTTAAAATATTTGGTTTTGAATCACAAGAACATGCATTCTTTAATAAAGATAATTTATGATCAGGGTATAATTAATTGAAACTTATTAAAATCTGTTTATATTAATTTTTTTGTATCGAGTTAATCTTTACACAAAATTTCAGCCTTTTTTTTTTTTTGCTAAGATGATTTCTATATGATCATGCTATTCTCCAAGACACCAAATCAATACAGTGTTAATTGATAAGTTCTTTATATATATTTTGGTGATGATGTGCCCTGTTGCGGATAACCACACAGGTGTAGATCTGAGCCTCACAAGGACTTCCCGTCTGTTTGTGCTGCTGTAATAGAATGCCAGAAACTGGGTCATTTAAAGAACACAAACTTATTTCTCACAGTACTAGAGGCGGGGGACAACAGGATGGAGGGGCTGGCAGGTCAGGCCTGCTCTCTGCTTCCAGGATGGCACCTGGAATGCTGGGTCCCCCAGAGGGAGGAAGGCTGGGTGCTCACATGGTAGAAGAGCCCGAGAGTGAACCCACTTCTCAGGCCCCTTTGTGTGGCAGCATTGATTGACAAGGGCAGATTCCTCCTGACCTAAACACCTCCCTTGAGCCCTCACCTCCCAACGCTTGCACTACAGATCGAGGGGACAGAAGCATTTGAACCGTAGCAGGTACCTCATTGTGCCTTTTCAATTACACGAATTTTTTGACTCAACAGATAAAATTCAACATATTTATTGTGTACAGCATAGCAAGTACTTTAAGCCAGCGTTTTCCTGTAAGTATCAGCTTTAAGAGCCTAGCAATTTGACCAAAATACTTGAGATGAAGATAAAAATGCCAGGTGTAATTATGTATTGCACATATAAATTATATAAATTAAAGCATTTTAAGTAAGTTATATCTAGTCTGAAGCAAATTAGTGGAGAAATGATACAAACGTTTATTTTTAGAAAATAGCATTGGTTTTCATTTCTAAAGGATCCCAAATTGTCTAGCACCATTTTCTCCTCCACTCGTTCTGAGGTGTGAGATGTTGCCAGGTGCATGTGAGGTGTTCTGGGTGTGCGGTCCACCTGAGGCCAGCTTGCCCGTCGCTGTGCCCTGTGCCGCTTTGCCACACCTGTGACGCTCCGTCTCCTCTGTGCACACACCTTCTCCCCATCCAGGTGTTCAGGATACAGTGAGTCTCTGCGACAGGGTGACTTTCTTTTGTCTTCAACACCTGTGACCACCTGGGGCTTTTTAATTTTGTTAAACTGAAGGAAACCTACTTGATGAGGGTGACATCAAGTTCCCCCAGAACACGAAATTAGCCTCACTCTGCAAGATGAAATAAGAAGTGCACTTAATGGCAAGAGAAAGCATGCCAGCGCACTCAGGTAAGACCCTTCAGAGCCCCAGCTGGGCCCACCTGCCCTGCTCCAGCCACAGGAAATGGTTCTGTGAACCTGTCACTCCCGTTTTCACCCCCTCCTCTATGCTAATGACTTCCTCATCCATGACCTGCCCGTCTGTCCCTTGCTAACTCAGCAGAACCCTTTCTTGACCTCATGACCCCTCTTACATCCAGACCTTCCAGAAAGCTGCACCCTCCCCATCCCAGCCCCATCATGTCTGCCCTTCTCATCCAAACGGGGCTCCCTGAGCCACACCAGTACCCAGGAGCCACGTTGCCCCACCCTGCTCTCAGCATTTCCCCAGTGTGTAGCATGTCCCTGGAAAGAAGTGGGAGGACGGCCCAGGGTCAGTGTGTAGCATGTCCCTGGAAAGAAGTGGGAGGACGGCCCAGGGTCAGTCTTACGGGGACAGTTCTCTGGAGGACGGCCCAGGGTCAGTCTTACGGGGACAGTTCTCTGGAGGACGGCCCAGGGTCAGTCTTACGGGGACAGTTCTCTGGAGGACGGCTCAGGGTCAGTCTTACGGGGACAGTTCTCTGGAGGACGGCTCAGGGTCAGTCTTACGGGGACAGTTCTCTGGAGGACGGCTCAGGGTCAGTCTTACGGGGACAGTTCCCTGGAGGACGGCTCAGGGTCAGTCTTACGGGGACAGTTCCCTGGAGGACGGGCTCAGGGTCAGTCTTACGGGGACAGTTCTCTGGAGGACGGGCTCAGGGTCAGTCTTACGGGGACAGTTCTCTGGAGGACGGCTCAGGGTCAGTCTTACGGGGACAGTTCTCTGGAGGACGGCTCAGGGTCAGTCTTACGGGGACAGTTCTCTGGAGGACGGCTCAGGGTCAGTCTTACGGGGACAGTTCTCTGGAGGACGGCTCAGGGTCAGTCTTACGGGGACAGTTCCCTGGAGGACGGGCTCAGGGTCAGTCTTACGGGGACAGTTCTCTGGAGGACGGCTCAGGGTCAGTCTTACGGGGACAGTTCTCTGGAGGACGGGCTCAGGGTCAGTCTTACGGGGACAGTTCTCTGGAGGACGGCTCAGGGTCAGTCTTACGG